>OW028585.1:14868359-15468359 GCA_932294295.1 Alitta virens | reverse complement strand
GTAAACTCTCCATCTTCAGATGATGAAGGACCTAAAGTGTCATAATGTCAACCTACAATGATGATCATTGGAAAATAATTCAACTGCATGCACAGGAAGTAGGTCACCTGTGTCTCAAGGTATAATGCCTAGAATATTGTTTTTAACCTGTAATGTGCTGCCACCTGGTGAAAATTTAAAGAAGAAAATCCCAATGACTCCTGTGACGACTGGGTTGTCAGTAGAACTTTCATTAATGATATGATAACTGAAGGCACACTGGCACAATGTAATGGCGAGTTATAATTTGGGCGAGTCGGTTTTGGGAGTTAAAATCAAAGAACTGCATCTCCTTTGGTTAAAATGCCTCCCCCCCCTTCCACAAGATGGCAGCATTGTAACGTTAGCGAGTTCAGCCTATTATCATGATTAAAGGCCTAAAAATGAACAACAATACTCCTATTTCTAAGTTATTTAATTGTAACTGCGGTAGCAGTGAAATTTGGAAAAGCAAGGAGCTTTCTAGTCGATTCGTCACTGCGCAATTCGTCCTCGCCAAAACGGGTCTATTCGTCACTCGAAAAAAGTCAGTTCGTCACCCGAAACTGGTCTGTTCGTCACCAGAATAAGCCTATTTGAATTGAACCGCCGGGGGGTACGGCGAACGTATTTGGGGGGGGGGGGGGGGGGGGTTGCGCCAGTAGGGCTGGCCGACTGGTAGACGGTTAACTAAAATAAATACCTTGAATATTGCACACAATAATGTATCGTCATTTACCATAACTTCACTTCGTTAAAATATTTTCAAAATTTAAACAGATTCTGATAGGGACTCCAATTTGGTGTTTCATGATATGGATAAGTAGGTCTACGCACTGTTTTCTTTTTTTTTTTGTGCAAATTACTAAAGCACAGATGCCCTAGACTGTCATGGCGCAACTAATAGCCTAGATCTATAGCTCTATAGAAAAAGACGTGTTAACGTTCTTACTGGTGGGTTTTGGGTGAATTGAATAGTCAACTAGCCCGCCGGTATAATAAACATGATATATGTAAGATATATGTAAGGGTGGTTGCAGCCAAGCTGCCCACACTGGGCCACATTGTCAATGTCAATTATAGGTGTAAAATTTTAAAGTGTTAAGTGCAATCATCAGTAATGCACTCCATGCAGCGAAGTACCTGGTTGCAGTCACTTGGCCCAAAAAAAAAGTGAATTTGCTAATGAAACCGTTTTCAGGTAATGTTTGGTCAAATATTATGATAATATATTCACACCAAAACTGCTACGATCTCTTGCTCCAAGAAGTACTATTGCCCTATTGAGGCAGTGACAGGATTTTTGGAAGAACTTGCCATTTCACTGGCACAAGAAGTGGTCAAAAAAGGAAAATACATTGTCCGGAATATTTATTTAGAGGCTGTTCTGAGGCATCAATGTACAATGCAAAATGTAACAAAATTAACTTCATGGACTGAAAACATTTCTGGTATTGTACAGTTGTAAGCATAGGCAAAAACAATGTGAACTAACTGTTGTTTTAAACGTTTAAGCAAATTTCGATGCAGCACTCAATAGTTTGAAGTAATAAAGTCTGTCATTATAATTATATTCTGTTCAATTATTATACAATTTAAACCCATCAAATGCATAATTCATAAATAATTCCTTATACTTTATTTTGTATATCAAACTTGTGAATTAAATACCAATAAGGAAAAAATTACAAGTCAAGTGCATGTAACTTGTTAAACAATCCTTATGTAAAATACCTTTTATACAAGTGTGTAAAATGATGAACATGGAACCTCATAGAGACAGTAAAATATATACTGCATTAAAACTTCATATTCCTCTCATTGGTAAAACTAAAACAATTGTTCATATTCTGTAAATCAAAAACGTCAATGCTGACAACAGATTTATAGACTATTTTAAACCTGTCAAGGTGGACCCTTTGGCTTGAGTGGGAAATAGCCTTTTAGTAAACGTTTGTCACACAACATACACCCACTGTAGCGTTAGACATACCTTTTTTCTATTGTGTCGCGGATAGCACTGTCTAATGTATTAACCAAAGTCATTGAAAGAATTATTCTGTGTAAAATCGATGTTTACCTGTGGACATTACCAAATCAATTTGGATTTCAAAAAAGTCAGAGTACTGATCAGTGTATTTATGTTCTCAAAGAATTGGTAAATTCTTATTTGAAGTCAGGAAGTACTGTTTACTGTTGTTTCCTTGGGCTAACTGTACTTTGCATTTTTTGCTGGAAAGGGGCATCCCTAGTGTATTGTCAGATTATTGGATTTTTGGTACTATAACCAGAGTATGTACTTTTAATGTTTCCAATGGTGTTAGGCAAGGGGGTGTTTTGTCTCCTTTTCTATTCAATGTTTATGTTAATGACCTGAGTATAGAATTAGAATCTCTGCATTGTGGCCTTTCTTCTGGATGTGGTAAAATTAATCATATTATGTATGCAGATGATGTCGTGCTTTTTTCACCCTCGGCTGGTGGGTTGCAAAGTATGCTAAATGTATGTCACAGGTTTAGTTCAGATGCTGACCTTGTTTATAATGTTGAAAAGACAGTTTGTATGTGTATTGAAAAAGGGCCTGCAAAGTACTCTGTCCCAGAGTTCTTCATTAATGACAGGAAACTTGAAATTGTTAGTGAAGTGAAATATCTTGGCCATATCATCACTTCAACTTTCTCTGATGCCAGGGATATAGACAGACAAATTAGAAGCTTGTATTGTAGAAGTAACATGCTCAGGAAAAGATTTAGTAAATGTACTGATTATGTCAAATGTTTCTTGTACAAAACTTTCTGCAGTAACATGTATTGCTGTGCATTATGGTTTAACTACTGTGCTTACAAATTGCGAAGATTATTTGTATCATATAATAATTGCATTAGAAGATTTTTGTACCTGCCAATGAGATGCAGTGCCTCTCTGATGTACACCATGCCTGATATTCCCAGTCCGAAATGCATTATTTGGAAAACTTGTTTTAATTTACATTGCAGAGTGAGGTCATCCAGTAAGATTTTGGTTAAAAAGATCCATGACATGGGTGTGCTTCACAGCGGCAGCTTTGCTTCTCATTGGTTATATTGCAGTTCCTATGATAAGATAGATTCTCTTAAATTCTCTTGATGTCTGGGGTCGTTCTGACCCATTTATCATATATTTATTCTCTACCTTTTATGGACCTAGAGTCCGCAATAAAGTTGACTTGACTTGACTTGACTTGATACTAACTAAATGCTACTTCAAGAACTACTGATCCAAATATTATATATCTCACTTTCTATACTATACTATACTATACTATACTATAACATCACAGTGAACAGATCTCATAATACTGAATATCATAATACTGAAAAATTAAAATAAAATAATAATATATGAAATAAATCACAATCTCATAGTATATTGCCTAGCACCAGATTTACTGCACCATTCAAAATTTTTTACATTTTGCTAAATTACATGAGGGTTATAGGCCTCATTGTCCAAGATTTCAAAATGTCAGTTTGTCAAATCACATTGGTTAGCACCGAATGATAAATGTCCGCATTGACGATAATAACAATAGTCCATTGTCAGGCAGCATTGCGCTGGCCCTGCCTTTAATTGTCCAGGTATGCAACAGGTAGGTTTGAGTTGACCCTGTGAGCTTACCATAACACATAATACTCTGACACAATGCCCAAATTTTGTCTAATGTACTAACTTGAATGTTTTGTGGTTGATTCAAATTATTGAGCTGTGTTTTGTATCTTCATGTGGGACAACAGAAATTTTGAATTTTTTCCCCACATACACTACACATGTATGGCACTATGTGTTGCAAGAGTGTACTGTGCATTACCAGCATTTGTCATCATACATGTTTGGAAAGACTACCTTCCTGTCAGATTCTTTATGCAACGTGGGATTCCAAGTGACTTTTGAGGTTATGCCGCAGTTTAAATCCTTTCCCACATATATCACAAGTGTAAGGTCTCTCTTCACTGTGTGTACTCATGTGCGTGGTCAATGCATATTTCCTGTTAAATCCTTTCCCGCAGACATCGCAAGTAAATGGTCTCTCTTGACTGTGTATCGCCATGTGACTGATCAGATCACTATGCTGTGTAAATCCTTTTCCACAGACATTGCAAGTAAAAGGTCTCTCTCTACTGTGTATTCTCATGTGTGTGGTCAGCCTACCTTGCCTGTTAAATGCTTTCCCACAGTCATTGCAGGTGTAAGGTCTCTCTCCACTGTGTATCATCATGTGTCTGGACAGGGAACCTTGCTGTGTAAATTCTTTTCCACAGACATTGCAAGTATAAGGTCTCTCTCCACTGTGTGTCTTCATGTGTGTGGTCAGGACAGATTTCTTGTTGAATACTTTCCCACAGACACTGCAAATGAAGGGTCTCACTCTACTATGTATCCTCATGTGTGTGGTCATATTACCCTGCTGTGTAAATCCTTTCCCACAGACATTGCAAGTAAAAGGTCTCTCTCTACTGTGTATTCGCATATGTTCGGTCAGGCTGCCTTTCCTTTTAAATTCTTTCCCACAGACACTACAAGTATAAGGTTTCCCTCCATTGTGTATCCTCATGTGACTGATCAGGTCACTTTGCCTTTTAAATTCTTTTCCACAAACATTGCAAGTCCAACCTCTCTCCTTACTGTGTATCTTCAGGTGCCTGGTCACTTTACCTTGCCTGTCAAATCCTTTCCCACAGACAGTGCAAGTGTAAGGTCTCTCTCCACTGTGTATCCTCAAGTGTATGGTTAGGTAACTTAGCTTTACAAATTCTTTCCCACACACATCACAAGTGTAAGGTTTTTCTCCACTATGAATACTCATATGTTCGGCCAGGCTGTTTTGCCTGTGGAATCTTTTCTGACAGACATTGCAAGTGTAAGGTTTCTCTCCACTGTGTATCCTCATGTGTCCAGTCAACTGATACTGCTGTGTAAATCCTTTCCCACAGACATTGCAAGTATAAGGTTTTTCTCCACTGTGTATCCTCATGTGTCTGATCAGGGGACTTCGCAGTGCAAATCCTTTCCCACACAAAACACAAGTGTAAGGTCTCTCTCCACTATGTATTGTCATGTGTCCAGTCAGGTGACACTTCACTTTAAATCCTTTCCCACAGACATTGCAAGTGTAAGGTCTCTCTCCACTGTGTATTCGCATATGTTCGGTCAGGTGACACTTCACTTTAAATTCCTTTCCACAGACATCGCAAAGATAAGGTCCATCTTTACTGTGCATCTTCATGTGCTCGGCAAAATCACTTTTAAAAACGTTTGAGCCACAGACATTGCAAGTATTAAATGTCTCTGCAATATGGGCTGACATGTGTTTGGTAAGGTTAATATACTGGTGAAATTCCATATCACAAACACCGCAAGTGTAAAGACCGTTCTCCATTTTCATCACATCTGTTTTCTTGTCACACTTTTCGGGCAGATGAACGCACGAGACAGCCATTTCAGCTGCCACTTCTGCAGAAATGGGCTCTGGTTGCGGAAACTTTGAAGCATCACCTTCAGGTTT
This sequence comes from Alitta virens, assembly GCA_932294295.1. Taxonomy (NCBI): domain Eukaryota; kingdom Metazoa; phylum Annelida; class Polychaeta; order Phyllodocida; family Nereididae; genus Alitta; species Alitta virens. The sequence continues at coordinate 15,462,799 of OW028585.1, read as the reverse complement.
TATCTCAATAAGAGTTCCCTCGTCTGTATTACTTTCAGGCTTAATATTTATTGGTACACAATTTAGGAATTCTGAATCAGAGCCGCTTGAATATGTTCCCATTCCTGCGTCTTCTTCTTCTTCTTCTTGGGCATCTGCAAGTATGAAAAAAGTCTTTGTTACTATGACAACCCAACAAGCATTAAAAAAAACCTCCACATTAAAATTCCTCTACACATTCCTTTGAGTATATATATATATATGTATATATATATATATGTGTGTGTGTGCATGTGCTTGTGTGTATGTACGTAAGTTTTAAAGTTTCATTTCTTAGTCATACTTTGTCTATGTAAGATATTTATGACAATATAGCTAAATATACCCAAATTATTGGAAAAATACGAAAAATTGCCCTTTTGTCAACTACAATTCAGCAAGTATTGGAATTTCATACACACTACTTGTTAATAGAAATATTCTTAGCGATATTTCACGTTAGAATAAACCATGTTATCATCAATGTCCGTTCGACGGGCGGACAGGCAGGTGGACTGACGGAAGGGCGTTACACTTTCGTTTTCAGAGCACAACTCTTAACACTAACGCACTTACCCTAATGCAATTTTGTACAGTAATTACACTCTATATGGCCTAGTGGTGCCTTTTAATAGTCATATTGACATTATGTGAGCTATGTTTTACACAATTTGGAAAACTAGAAATAAATTTCATTTCTGTAGCAGAACTCTGACTACTGCACCTACATGCTTAAAACTTTGTCATGATATATGTCTAAAATAGTGCAGTAGTGTCTTTTGGGGGTCTAATGGTCGTAAATACTAGAGAATTTTCAAAATTATGGAAAAATTCTTTTTCAACCCCCAACTCTCGCAAAGCCTGTGAAAATAAAGCAAACATTTCCGTGGCACCAAAAGCACACCAGTCTTGAATTATCATATTATTCAGTATATAGATACCTACATGTATATTATAGTATCTAATTGGTGTATATAGTATTACTGGGGGGGGGGGGTTTAAGGACATCAAAGGGGGGGGGGGCTTTATACTAGTGCAAAAGAAAAGGAAATATAAAAAACTTCAGAACTGTGTCCATCCAATACACCATTTTTTTTAAAGCTTCACACCTTCACTAACAAATATTTAGCCATTAGTAATTGTTTTATTTTGTTCTGTTTGAATGACACATGTATCTCATTGATATATTAATTGTCAATAAAGTAATATACAATAATTATAACAATGGACAATTGGATAGATAGATATTTAGATAGATAGATAAAACTGCTTTATTTCGCATCATAGTACATGTTATGTATACATACAATGTTGAAATATAATACAATGTACCTAGACTGCTCAAAACTCAATATTAATCTAATTAGTACTCAAGTCTCCGAACGTTCAGTAGTTGTATTACATAGCTGGCTTATTGATACCCCAAATGTAATTGCATGTCTCAAATTGTTCGATGACAATGGTAAACATTGACTAAGAACCCTGACATGCCCTTAACAAAAGCTCAAGTGCAATTAACATCGTTCTCAGTCTCACCAGTTGGATTGCAAAGCCTGCCTCTAGAATACATGTCTCTCATTGGCTGAGACCTAGGACAACAGTTACGTGTTGCCGGCAAGTGCAAGACACCCGGGAAGGTCGTAAATGGCGGCCTCCGCAATTCACAACACGGAGCTGATAAATGCAGGATAATTCATTACCAGCGCATAGGCCTATATTCAAGTTATGTATAGCGTGGATGTTTGTATGGACCCAAGTTAATATCTGTGTGTGTGTGATTAGGGCTTTTCGTCCTGTATTTCTGCACCAGTTGGGCTAATTAGGACAGGCAGAGACCATGGCAATGAGACGAAGGATGAAACAGCCATCCAACTTAGGCTCGACCGGGAATTGAACCGGGCACCCAGCGGTTGGAAGCCCAGAGCGCTACCTCTGAGCAAGGCGCAAGCTAATATCTGAGAGGTAAACTGCTCAAAGGGTTTGTTTCCCTTTAAGGGTGTAAAAAACTGACCATATTGTGACCCCTTCCCCCCTAAAATGTTCAGAGGTCTTTTAGTAAAATTTCACACTTCGGGAAGAATTCTTAGCTTATTTTTTGCAAATTTGCCTAGGATATTTTGCTGCAGTAGCCTATGTTTTAACTTTAAAATGGCACAAACATTAGCTGTAGTTCTGCCCTTTTGGCTACCGAAGCCTACCTTAGATTAATAAAATTAGCATTTCCACGTCTAGGGAATCTAACCTGACCACACAGGAGGATACATATCATGCTAACTCAGCCATGGTCCTAAAATTTAGCCCAAAATCTCTCTCTGCTGTTATCCGTATGCTGTATCATCATCATGTGTTTGGCTTGGTGTATTTGCAATGCAAATCCTTTGCCTCAGACTGACAGACATAGCAAGGCTACAATCTGTCTCCAATATGCATCTTCATGTGTCTGGTCAGGTGATGCTGCATTTTAAATCCTTTCCCACAGACATCACAAGTGTAAGGTCTCTCTACCGTGTATCCTCATATGTATGGTCAGGGAACCTTGCTGTGTAAATCCTTTCCCACAGGCATTGCAAGTGTAAGGTTTCTCTCCTGTGTGTATCCTCATGTGTGTGGTCAGGTGAGGCTGCTGTGTAAATCCTTTCCCACAGACATTGCAAGTGTAAGGTTTCTCTCCATTGTGTATCCTCATGTGTATGCTCAGCGTACTTTTCAGTCTAAATCCTTTCCCACAACTATTACAAGTGAACGTTCTCTCTCTAGTGTGTAAACTCATGTGTGTGGTCAGGTGATCTTTTTCTGTAAATCCTTTCCCACAGACATTGCAAGTATAAGGCTTCTTCTCCCCACTGTGTATCCTCGTGTGTTTGGTCATATTACTTTGATCTGTAAATCCTTTCCCACAGACACTGCAAATAAACGGTTTCTCTCCATTGTGGATCCCTATGTGTCTGGTCAGGTCACTTTGCTGTGTAAATCCTTTCCCACAGGTGTTGCAAGTGTACGGTTTCTCTCCAGTGTGAAATCTCATGTGTTTGGTCAGGTTACTTTGATCTGTAAATCTTTTCCCACAGACATTGCAAGTGTAAGGTTTCTCTCCACTGTGTATCCTCATGTGTTTGGTCAGGTTACTTTGCTGTACAAATCCTATCCCACAGACATTGCAAGTGTAAGGTCTCTCTCCACTGTGTATCCTCATGTGTCTGGCCAAATTACTTTTCACAATAAAGTCTTTCTCACAGACAATGCACTTATAAGGTCTCTCCCTATTGTGCATCCTCATGTGTTGGGTCAAGTCACTTTGCACTTTAAATCCTTTCTTACAGATACTGCAAATGTAAGGCTTCTCTCCACTGTGTATCCTCATGTGATTGGTCAGGCTGTTTAAATATTTAAACTGTTTTCCACAAATATTACAAATGTAAGTTCTTTCACTACTGTGTACCCTCATATGCATGGTCAGGCTGTTTAAATATTTAAACTGTTTTCCACAAATATTGCAAGTGTACGTTCTTTCATTACTGTGTATCCTCATGTGCATGGCCAGAGCACCTTGCTGTGTAAATCTTTTCTCACAGACATGGCAAGCATAAGGTTTCTCTCCAGTGTGTATCCTCATGTGTGGGGTCAGGCTACTTTGATATGTAAATCCTTTCCCACAGACATCACAAGTGTAAGGTCTATTTCCACTATGTATCCTCATGTGTGTGGTCAGGACACTTTGCTGTGTAAATCCTTTCCCACAGACATTACAAGTGTAAGGTCTCTCTCCACTGTGTATTTTCATGTGTGCGGTTAGGCTACTAGGACATGCATATTCTTTACCACAAACTTCGCAAGTATGTTTCTCTCCACTGTGTTTCCTTGCATGTCTGATCAGCTCATTTAGTGATGTTAATCCTTTCCCACATATATGACAGCTGAAAGGTCTCTCACGTTTGTGTATCTTCATGTGTTTATTCAGTTGACTGTACTTTGTAAAACCTTCTCCACATTCATCGCAAGTGATTGGACTCTCTACACGGTGTGTTGTCCAGTTTAGGGCCAGGAAATTTTGTCTATCGAATCCTTTTTCACCGACATTTGAATGGGAAGGTCCTGCACTGGCAACAAAATGTTTGATTGTATTTACGCTACTTTTATTGCTATCATTCACTTGCGACATGTTGGTGGCAGATTGATGATTTTCTGGTTTTACTTCTGCGGGATTTATTTCCAACGGATGGTCTAGATGAGGAGATTCAGGTTGTGTAACTTCCAAATTTCTTTCTTTTGTAAAATCATTTAAATGAAGGAGAGGAATATCAGAGCATAACGGCTTTATTTCTATAGGAGCAACGTCATCTTGTTCTTGCATGATTTCTTGAACTTCAGAATCATGAACATCACCTTGATGGCTCTGAGCACTGAGACCAGGCAATCCAGCTGTCGCAAGCTCTTGCAAATCTTGAACATGGACAACTTGCAAAGTAATAACCCCAATACCTTGGCAGTTCCCTTTAACCACGGTCTGGAAGTTTTGAGGGTTGACTACTTCAGAGTTCTGATTACCGGGACCTTGTATGCTGTAGTTATGTTCAGTTATGATCTGCTGAGAAGCCCAGTTGTCTGAAATGTTCAAGATAATTCATAATTTTTTTTTAATCAGTGCATACTTTTACAGATTTACTAACTATAAGGTCTTTCATATCTGTGCTTGGTAGGGGGCAACTAGACAGGCCTAACTGGAGCATGCATTGTGCTGTTGTGCATTGCCTTATTTTTGCTACCAGGTTGGGTCAATGGTTCTTTTAGGTTATAATACAGCTAGAGACCAAATCTCCTTGGTATCTTCACCTTAGACCTGTAGTTATCATGAGACTAGGGCTGTACACCGGTTCTCGATATACCGTTTGTACCGGTATAAGGTTAACGATACGGGTATTGATAACCGTTATTATTACTAACGATAAACTTGAACGGTATGCAGAACGGCGTTTTTGAGCAAATAGGACACCTGCTACCCAGATGTTCCAGTGTTTGTGAAGAAAAATATCAGCGATTCTTAAATCTGATAGTATCTTTTGATTATTTTAGGTTTATAATATACTTTTATATATATGTACTAAATTACTAATTGATAAAATTTAACGATACGTATACATTTTACTGTATCGTGATACATATCGTATCGTTTTAAAGATAAAGGTGTACAGCCTTACATGAGACCCAACAGGTCTTACAAACATACAGCCTCAAGTTGATAAAGCCTCGGGATGATACCAGGGAGATAAAACTGCTGTCTCTTGCCATGGTAATAACATAATCATCCAATGCCTGTTTCTTTTTCAATTGCATGGTTATTAATCAGTATCTGACTGACCTATTTTTGTTGAGCCAGTTATTATATCACCAAAATTGTGAGGTCATCATATCATTGGATGAGGTCACATAGGTTGTTATTATGTAACACATTTGCTGACTCTAATTTGTTAGTTTTGCAGGCATTGCACCGAGTCAGTTGATCATTGGTTGATCAAAGGATATATATACATGGTATAAACTAGGATTGCATTAATTTGCCCTCATCTTTACTTAATAAAATATATTTTTGCCAGGTCACATCAGGAAAATCCCATAATTGTTATGAGGAAACAACAGGTGTGCTTTGATGCATCCTTGATTCTTGGTCATGCCTCAGTGATTCCCACTTGAACTCTGGTCAGGGTAATTAACTCCCGTGATGTCATGCAAGTATAAAGGGCCACTAACAATTCTGAATTTCTGAGGAGAGATCTTGGATGAACTAGAGATATGGCCTCATCTATGGCTCTTTATGGCTTCTTAAGTTATTGCGAGATTAAGATCAGATATTTTACTAAAGAGTAAGTACGTCAAAACTGAACCATGTGAAAGAATGTATTCCAAAATACAAATAGCCCGAGTCTCATGACCATATTGGTTAAGGTTGAGAAAATACTTTAAGATTGTTGTTCTCTCCTTGGATGAACTAGAGAAGGATTCATTGGACACTTTGTTAAAGTATTTTCTCAACCTAAACCAATATGGAAAAGGCTCGGGCTATTTGTATTTTGGAATACATTCTTTCACATGGTTCACTGACTTATTAAATATATTTGTTAAAGAGCTTTAAAGGCACAGTATTCCTTGTAAAGAGTTGGCTGGGAATTTTCACATTATGTCTTCTGTGGCTATATAATAAAACCTAATAACTGTGTGGTTCAGAGCCTTGAACTTCATGAGTGATGAGGTTAATTGCATTGATCATCCCCCCCCTCTTCTCAGAAAGTGGGGGGAATATTTCCCCCCCCCCCCCGCCCCCCCCCCCTCCCTGAATCGACGCCCCTGGGTACAGGTGCAGGGAGTGTTGCTCATTAAAAATGTGTGCAAACACAGATTAGCTGCTGATAAACTTGTGTCCATGCTGTAAACACCTACTGGATTCAAAGAAAACTCTCTTACCCATTGCACTAGCAAAAAAGGACTGCTGCTTAAAGCTTTGTATATCACTTGGACCACTGGTTGAATGCGAGACCTTGCAGAGAGATCAGGAACAAATCATTGGAAATGATCCATCTCAAAATGCCAGGTGTCTCAGCAGGAAATTTTAGCTGCATGGATAGTTTCCCTTGACATATTCTGCTTAAACCACACAACATTGCAGTGTAGCAAATAGATGTCTTAAAAATGCAACATAAAAAAACGTTATTTGCCACCCACAAGGCTGTAACAGGGGTGGAAATTGATGGAATCTCATATAATGAATAACTGGGCTTGACAACCGTACCATGCTGCCATCTGTAGTACATCAGGGAAATTACACTTGAACAACAAATAATCTATTCATAAATTTAGATACATGTTTTACATTCAATGTGGGTTTAATATTATCTCAGTATACAAGTTTCATGATGAAATATGTGTATTTTGTTCATTATCCATTGTCTTAAAAGTCATTATCCATTGTCTTAAAAGTCATATATATGCAACATATTTGATATCGTTAAGCAAGTTAATTAAGTCTAATTACTAAAAAAGGTCATCCTGTGCAGCTCCCCCACCATTAGTCATTTCATCACGTTTTAATTCATACTAAAAAAGAATTAAATCCAACAACTAGGCGAAAAAAAGTCAGAAATTAAAAAGTATGTGCCTGGCTAATCAGGTGTCTTAATCCTCGATCTGCTGTGCCTTTTTTTTGTGTCTAGTCAGAGATTCTTGTCCAGTATATAAGGGTTTCTCCACCGTGTATCCCCAAGTGATTGGTCAGACGATGAGGATAAGCAAATTGTTTTCCACAAACATTGCAAATGTGCAGTTTCTTGCCACTGTGCAGTGCCGGTTTCAGCTTTGTTTGATTTGCTACAAATTGTAGGAAAAAGAAAAGGAAGAACTTGTACAAATTGTTTCAGTCATGCAGAGGCAAATCAAAGAACATTGGGCCTACTCCTCACTACTCCTTAGGTAAAATCCAGTGTAAGGCATTATGCAATTGTCATGCATCATTTAATATCGGATGGTATGTTCAATTCATCATTATTTTTTGTTCATAGGTATAGGTTCAGATCCAGGAAATGCCAATAATTTTGGCAACTGTACAGTGCTGCCACCTGAAGCAAACCAGGGTAAACTAGATCTGCCCAGGTCAGCTCATAAATTGATTCTGGATTAGAGAGTCTGAAGACTCTGAAACAAAATCATTTAAATACATATTTAAAAAAAAACGAAGAAATCACTCTACACAGAAGTACAGCCTCAGGACCAAAAAGAAAGTAAAAGGCATTACCTCCAAATATGGTTGGATAAAGTCCACTTCTTTTGTCTGGATTCAGTTTAATTAGGACTAAGTTATGGTTATTTAGCTCGTAGTCGGGAGTTTAAATTTTTGTTGACGCCAAAGACGTATTACTAACTTGTTTGATCATTTGAATTGTTTAAATTAACTGCTATTATTAAGCAATGAAAGTACAGTTTGCACTCATGAGGGAGTTAACTAGCATTTTTGTTGGATATATCCTGCTCAGAACAGGAAATCTATATAGTTTGAGCATAAGTAAGTTTTACCTAGCTATAGCAATGCTTAATTTGAAATACAGCTGAAACAGTTTAGCCAGTGTCATTTTCAACTAAAAATATGCCCGTTGGCAATAGCAATTTGTTATGAAACGAGAAGAAATGAACAGGCTGGAAGGAATGGTAGATAACAACATGGTCCCAATGGATCACTAATAATTAGATATCCATGTCCCAAATATGTTTATAAATTTGAGAGTTGCATGGACAAGTTACAGTATTGTCCAGTCAAAAAACCCCAGTCCAACTAATGCAGAAACGGTACCCGCTAATGTTTAATACAGTTTTTGCCCTCAGTATGATCAATCACGGAAGGGCCTTGTCATGATAAAGCACCATATTAGGGGATGTAACCTGCCATCTAATTGGTTTAGACCTCAAAACAAGACCAGATTTAGCCAATCAGAGGCCAGGACACAATTTATTTTAATTTCAATGTTTTCAGCTTACATGCTTTGGTGATTGAAACTCAAGTTATTTTAAAGTAATGATGTCATTCATCAGACTGTTGCGACATCATCTTATATTTTGAAATACTTTTAATGATATTCTATGTCTACCTTGACTTACATGTTTTCTTGGAAATTTTAGAGACCATTCTCGCTTGACATCAGTGGAACAGCTAGGGTGTATTCGATTTGGAGACCCGCTAGATATATCCATAATATAACAGCCTGGCAACACATAATATTGTCTTATATATATAAATATATATATGGTTTTATTCAACAACAATAACTTAGTTACAAACGGAATAACAAAATAACCAGTGTACAATTGACAATGTAAATACATCAGATAGAAAAAATTTCCTCGGTTGAATGTTATTTTTGGAGATGCGCCTAAAGTTTAAGAAAGCAAATAAATTAAGTTAAATATATATGGATATGAGCAGCTAAATTATCATCAATTACGTACAGGGACACACCACTGGTCATCGAATATTTACTCTGATACCAAAAGGGGGCAAGTACTGCACTGATAGATCTGATAATAGAGTCTTTTCACTGAGAAGCCCTGAATTCAACAAGACATAAGTCTATCTTCTCCTCTTATAACTCATTTTGCTTTTCAGACATAAAAGATCATAACTAACCTATTGAATAAAAACAACTTTCTCATGGAAATAACAGGTACCAACTGAATGATAAGATGTTAAATATACATTAAAATGCACTAAAAATACTGCTGCTTGGATGCACTTTGGCTAATCCAATACCAGTGAAGGGCGGGAACTTTCCCAGCCAATAGAATTGCAGTATTCTGTCGCAGCCACCTGGTGGAAATATAAAGAAACTTCCGTGAAAATCAACTATTCAGTAGGCATACTCTATGGTTAATTTCTTGGAGGCTGTGACTATGAATTGCAATTCACGCTTGACACCTCACAGGATGTGACCTGTTCAACCAGATATTTCTATGTCCCAAATACATTTATAAACCATTCAGGAGTTGCATGGACAAGTTACAGTATTGTCCAGTCAAAAATCCCTAGTCCAACTTATGCAGAAACGGTACTTGCTAATATAATTTTTTATACAGGTTTTGCCCTAATTTACTCTGCTCAACCATTCAATTGCAATTCAGGTTGATGGCCTCAGTTTCGCCCTGAAATAATATTCTATCCCACTCAGGCCCAAATAAATCCCTATCATTCAGCGGGGCCTCCCCATGCAGTAGTCCTGTCCTTTTGGTTAACAAGGCCTGCAATACATTAATAAAATAGGCATTCCCACATCTAGGGAACCTAACCTGGCAACACAGGAGGATACATATTACGCTAACTCGACCATACAATTTAGCCCAAAATCTCCGCTGTTATCTGTATGGTGTATCATCATCGTGTGTTTGGCTTGGCGTATTTGCAATGCAAATCCTTTACCTCAGACTGACAGATATAGCAAGGCTACAATCTCTCTCCAATATGCGTCTTCATGTGTCTGGTCAGGTGACGCTGCATTTTAAATCCTTTCCCACAGGCATTGCAAGTGTAAGGTCTCTCTCCACTGTCTATCCTCATGTGTGTGGTCAGGTCAGGCTGCTGTGTAACTCTTTTCCCACAGATACTGCACATGTAAGGTCTCTCTCCAGTGTGTATCCTCATGTGTCCAGTCAGGGTACTTTGATGTTTAAATCCTTTCCCACAGACATCACAAGTGTAAGGTTTCTCTCCACTGTGTATCCTCATGTGCATGGTCAAGGAACCTTGCTGTATAAATCCTTTCCCACAGACATCACAAGTGTGAGGGTTCTCGCCACTGTGTATTTTCATGTGTGTGACTATGCTAAAAGAACGTGTAAATCCTTTGCCACAAACATTGCAAATATAAGGTTTCTCAACACCGTGTTTAGTAAATTTCTAAGGGGGGGGGGGTAATTTTTATGATCATCCTCCCACTTGCTTTGTTGAGGGGGGGGGGGGGGATTCACCATTTCCATCCCCCCAGGATATGTTCTTAAGCTTAAGTGTCTCATGCTGAATGCGACAGAGTTGGCCGCCCTGCCTCAAGCTTATAGGTTTATATCCACTGTTATCATTGTGGTACTTCATGTGTGGAGCAACCACAGATGTAACAATAACTGCAACGTAGCTGTTTTTTCTGCGTTACTCACATTTCATAGAATGGGGGTGTTGTTCGCTTCCGTGATGAGGTCCGGGTGGACCTGTTGACCACCGGAAGTCAGGCTGTGTCCCTTGCAGTGTCATGGAATAAGGGAACACCAGAACCAGTTCAAGTCTTTCTTGCATCACATCATCATACATACATCTTCCTATCTGCTATGATCCCTCTGCAAGCCTTTTCCCCTGCTAAATCTTGTTGTTTACTTGATCCTACTTATACTAGCCAAATGTAACCATTTGTAGCGAATCTAGGCTAAATTGGGGGTACATACTGCATTATGCACTGAACTAACAGCCATGCTAGGTGCATGACACATAACCATAACAATAACAAAAGTCACTGTACAATATTAAAAACACGAGCCAATGGCTATTTTGTGACAAATTAAATATATGTACAATATGTAGAATAATAAAATAACACACACACACACATATATATATATAGATAACATTTTTATAAACATTTATCCATAAAACAGATCACTAAAATTGTTTGTGGTATCAATCTGTTTAATAGAGAGTTTAAAACTGTTAAAATCATTAGCACCCTTGTCATTAGCACCCTTAAACAAGACTTCATGCAATAAATCTCATTTGTCTGGGGCCCTCCCAGCAAGCAATTTCTAAATGTAGAACAATATGGTCACATGACACCAACAACCAATGAGACACCTCCTTGGTTGACCCCCTTCCAGTTTTTTCTACAAGAGTCACAACACTTAATTCAGGTTCGTCACTTAAATCCACTATTTCTACTGACATTACTATCACCACCACATCGATCCCCACCTACCAGCCTATGAACTCCCTTCATCATGTCATGTGACCTGATATATTCTATTGTATACCTCAACCAACTGTACGGCCATTTATACAATGCTGCCATCTATTGAAATGTCTACTTAATTAAACATTATATCACTATATTCAATTTCATGACTCTTCAGCCAATGCAGATGAGTCCTTCACATTATATATATAAAAGATTAACTCACCAAAAATGTCTAATTTTCACAATATCATTACAGTAAACTGCAAGTTATCTTTAAACACCAAAAACTGCTTGTTTGTAATTCCTGGGCAGGCCTTGAGACAAATATTGTTTGGTAGAGAGTTATATATGTATCCGTATGTGGCTTGTGAGGACACACAAATATGCAAATCTTTTCCCACGGACTTCGCAAGTGTGAGGTTTCTCTCCACTATGCATTGACATGTGCCTCTTCAGCATATGTTTTGTAGAAAACCTGTCCCACAGATACTGCAGGTGTAAAGTATCTTCATGTGTGTGGTCAGAATACTCTGTTCTATAAATCCTTTCCCACAGACATAGAAAATTATAGGTTTCTCTCCACTGTGTGTTTTCAAGTGTCTGGTCAGGGTACCTTGCTGTGTAAATCCTTATCCACATACAACACAAGTGTAACATCTCTCTCCACTGTGTATCCTCATGTGTATTGTCAGGTATTTTTGCACAGTAAATCTTTTCCCACAGACACTGCAAGTATGAGGTCTCTCTTGACTGTGTATCACCATGTGTTGGGTAAGTCTATATGCCTTTTTAAATCCTTTCCCACAAACAACACAAGTGTATGGCCTTTCATTAGTACTGTGTATCATCATGTGTTCAGTAATTTGAGATGTATTTTTAATCCTTTCCCACAGACATTGCAAGTGTAAGGTCTCTGTTCACTGTGTATCCTCTTGTGGATGATCAAGTTACTTTGCCTGTTAAATGCTTTCCCACAGACATAGCAAGTGTATGGTTTCTCTCCAGTGTGTATCCTTGTGTGCATGGTCAGCTTACTTGGCACTAAAAATCCTTTCCCACATTCATTGCAAGTGTATGGTTTCTCTCCAGTGTGTATCCTCATGTGTTTGGTCAGATTACTTTTCTGCGTAAATCCTTTCCCACATACATTGCAGGTCTGCTCTGTTTCACCACAAGTTCTTTTCACTTTGCTACTGTGCGGTTGATAATTTTGTGGACAAGCATCATCAGCGCCTGAAGTATACTCAGGCATTCCTCTAACTGTACCCATGACGGTATTCTTGTAGTCCTGCGTCGGAGATATTTGAATACCAGAATCCTCTTTTTCTAGTTTTACTTCACCAGGAGTGATCTCCACGGGATTCGGGCCATAAAATTCTGGTAGGATTACTTCAGAAGTTGTCATCTCCACGTCATTTTCTTCTTGGGGATTTTGAATCACAAATTTCTGGTTTTATTTCTAGAGGCAATGATTCTCGGAGAAGGGATCCATTTTGTTTAGAGCCCGTAGTCACTTGCATTTTTTGACATGACTTGACTTGACAGAATTCAATGACTTCAGTCATTCCTGGTGACTTGACTTGGCACTAAATGACTTGACTTCTTTTTAAATTTATTAGCACTTAATGAGCTGATGTATATTTCACAGAAATTTTTAAACCAATAATATATTTTCTGAAATTCTCCTTTTTCACATTGTTATGGAAAATCAAATCCCAAATGTGGCTTTTACATGAAACTCACATGTCATCTTCTGTGGACATTTTCATGGAATATCAGAGCTTTTTGATTATAAAAGCATTGCCAGGTGGCGCTTGGGCCAGCCCCCTAGTGGCGGCTTCATGAATTAAAATCAGCGGCGACTTGGCTTCTGATGACTTGACTTGACTTGGATGAATAATGACTGGCGGCGGCGCTAAATGGCGGCGACTACGGGCTCTAATCTTGTTCTGCTTTGATTTCTGGATGAATTCTTTCCTGAAAATCTGAAAGAACAATAATTCAACATTAGAAATATTTATTATACATAAAAAGCTAAAAAGAAATGCCATATCTATCCATAATACGCATGATACGTGACTTCATTTTCAAGGAGATGTTAACATGCTAAAATGGTTACCTAATTTTGAATTTCTATTTTTACAGAAAAAAAAATTTACTACCTTTTGAACATCAGTAATAGCTACACTACAGTAATATTTTAGCTATTATTATTATAACTTTCATGCATGTCAATTTGTGATTGGTTTAAAACACCTAACGTGACCAAATGAATGTAGAAATGCATATCCATATCGCGGTCCCTAGTCGATAAACATATCTCCTTTAATATTTGGCCTACAATTATTTTCTACCTATGTGCAGATATGTTATCAGCCTGGAATTCAATGGTAATATTAAATTCTAGGTGCGGCATATGCTGAGAAAACAGCACTTGGAAGACTTCAAGGCGTATCGGCAAAAACAGAAATGTCTGTCTTACTACTGTTTGTTGTCGTCAGGTTTCACAAAATTGTAACCTGTCACGACCAAATAATTAGTCACATGCTATTCACTGTGTTAAGTTCTGTGAAATAAACCAGATTTTTTCATCTACGTTGTACATCATGCCATGCACAACATGCTTGGAAGGCATTAATGAAGATGAGTTATAAAATAATTATTGACTGGTTTTATTTGGACCATGTGTAGCAATCTATTTGCCATTGGGAGTGAGGTTGACTACTATTTCCCTTGGCCTATATTTGTACTGACCTATACTGATGTTCTTAATTCTACATACCAGCTATTTAGATATGCATTAAATTTACAGCAATCATATGTAGAAGTTACCCTTGCACCTTGTTAAGCTTTGTAGGAAAAGGAAACAGTAATAGAGTCTTTTTACTGAACAGCCCTGAATTCAGCAGGACATAAGTCTTTCCTCTCCTCTTATTACTTATTTTGCTTTTCAGACGCAGTAAGTAATAACTAACTGATTCAATAAATATAACTTTCTCAGAAAAATAACAAACATCAACTAAATGATAAAGTGTCAAATATACATTAAAATGCACTAAAAATACTGTTTGGATGCACTTTGCTTCAGCCAATCACAGCCAAGGGCGGGAACTTTTTCAGCCAATAGAATTGCAGTATTCTGTTTTAGCCACCTGGTGGAAATGTCGAGAAACTTCCATGAAAATCCACTAATGTACAATTACCTGGTTTACTACTTTTGCTTTTAGTGAGAACTTGAACTCCATTCCCACGAAACCATTCCACTATTGAAATAAGAGTGGTTTTTTTTTGTGTGGAGAAATGCATACAATGGTAACTAGGTCATCTGATTCTCAAAGTAGGTCATCTGTGTCTCAGCGTATGTTAACCCCTAATAACTCCTTAGTTAAATCCAGTGTAAGTTAGGCTTATTATGCAATTGTCATGCATCATTCAATATCAGATGGTATGTTCAATTCATAGGTATAGGTTCAGATCGAGGAAATGCCAAGAATTTTGGCAACTGTACAGTGCTGCCACCTGAAGCAAACCAGGGTAAACTAGATCTACACACCACAACTCAACATGCTCAAGCCGGGCAGCAGTCCTGTCATTTTTCATGGTACTTTGCAACTGGTTGAATAAATATTGTCTGGACAGTATACAAGGATCAGTGCAACTATCATCAGTTCTTATCATTGAAAATGAGTAATTTAGGTTTTTATCGGCGTGTCTAAGTCAATAAGTGAATACATTAACAATTTTTAAGAAGTAGAAACTGAAATTGCTGATTCATTGTATGAAAATGGTGTACAAAAAAAGCGTGTCAAGGTTATTAATAGTGTGCGCACACAATATTTGTCGGTATAGAAAATTCAGATAGGTGGAAATTTAAGGCACATAAGTGTGCACATACAGTGCCTCAAAAAAGTGATGGGACAGACATGTATGGCGGTTTTTTTTACTTTCTCTGTAGAAATGGACTTTCAAAAATTAAGACTTACTGTTTCAAGGTGTTCTGTTGAATGCTGTGAGAATGTTTGTTGTCTGTGTTATCCTTCCATGCATGATTAAGCACATAGTTACACAAAAAGCGTTAAACCATGTCATATAGGACTCAAAAAAGTCTTGGGACACCTTAAGAATTAAGCCTTAATTGATTGCTAGACACTAATCTGCTATTATGCTTGAAGTTAAACATACATTTTAGGTCCAGGCAATCATCATAATGGACACTGAGTGAGGAGAGACTGTTTTCGGCTTTTTAGTTTCAATATATTAAAAATTATTAGACTTTATATCATTTCTGTGAGGATGCCAAGGAAACAATTGTGTTTAAAAATTTAAAACACACTAATAAGTCTGGAAAATGAAAAAAATATGGAATAAGCAACATCTCTTAATTGTTAAAAGTTGCTAAAACCACTGTGCACGATGTCCTACAGAAGTTCAACCAAACTGGCAGCACAGCCAACCTTCCTAAATCAGTGCGTCCAGGGGCAACTTCATAAGGCGGATGGTGGAGAAAACTCCCAAACTAACTGCCCCTGAGGTCAACCAAGCATTGAAGGTTGCAGGGATAACCATCAGTGACCAAACCATAAGGAATAGGTTACATGATGCAGGGTTCATGGGACGTCGGGCACACTGCAAACCCCTGATAAGTGCCAAGAACAGAAGAGCAAGGCTAGAATTCGCAAGGGCACATGTTGATAAACAAAAATCTTACTTGGAAAAGGTCCTGTGGACAGATGAAACTAAAATAAACATGTTTCAGTCTATGGCAATTGCACAATGTGGAGACCAAAGGACAAAGCTGATGATCCAAGGTATACCTCTGCATCTGTGAAGCAAGGAGGAGGTAGTGTGATGGCCTGGGCATGTATTACTGCCAAAGGACCTGGTGACCTGGTCTTCATTGATGACATAACTGAAGATGGATCCAGCATAATGGATGGCAACACCTACAGGAAGATATTGAGCAAGTATATTGAGCCAAATGGGAAAAATCTTGCTGGCAGGGGCTTAATTGTACAGTCTGACAACGACCCGAAACATACTGCAAAGGCTACCCAAGAGTTCATTGCCAAGAAAAAGTGGATAGTGTCCAACTGGCCAAGTCAATCACCCGATCTGAACCCAATTGAGCACATCTTCTGTCTCCTGAAGAGGCAAATGCATTCAGAAAATCCCAAAAATAAGGCTGAACTGAAACAATTAGTTTTGAAGACTTGGAAAGACATTAAACCGAACATTTTCCAGAAGATCATCCACCCTATGCAACGGTGTCTTGAAGCAGTCATTGAAAATAAAGGTTATGCCACAAAATATTGACTGACATTGATTTTGCATATGATAATCATGGGTGTCCCGACACTTTTTTGAAGTGATAAATCATCTGTCGGTTGTTTGTCACACTGTTGCAGATCAAATGATTACATAATTGTCACTTTTGCTTTAAAACTGTGTTCTACTATGTTCAATAAAGTCATCTTATAAGTATTAGTGTTCTAATGTCATTCTATGAAATGTGGCCAGTACTATTAGAGAAAATCTTGGACTGTCCCATCACTTTTTTGAGGCACTGTAAAATCCCACTTAAAATATGGGCATGGCCCTCATTCTGCGAACTCAGTCTCTGACACAAATAAGGGCTTGGCTATCACAACTTTCACCAGCTCATTGATTCTGCAATAGAAAGTCCAGTGAATGACAACAAAACAGAAGACTCTGAAACCAAATCATTCAAATACTTTTTATCATATATTTATTGAAAAAAACCAAAAACAAAAGAAATCACTGCATACACAATGTACATGAGCAAAAAGGTAAAAAAAAAAGGCATTAGCTCTAAACATAGTTTAAAAAAGTCCTTCTTTTTGTCTTGATTCAGTTCCTGACTATGTTATAGTTACATCCCTCATAGGCAGGAGTTTACAGACTTTTTCTTTTTTGGGTTATATCTTGACACTGCATGAAGACATATTTACTCATTTGATTCTTTGATTTGTTTAACTGCTATTATTAAAGAATGAAAGTACAGTTTGCACTCATGAGGGAGTTTACTAGTATTTTTGTTAGTTATATTCTGCTAAGTATAGCATAAGTATAGCAATGCTAAATTTGAAATACAACTGAAACAGTTTAGCCAATGTCATATACAACTCAAACTACACCCGTTGGCAATGGCTAAATTTGTTATGAAACGTGAAGAAATTAAGAGGCTGGAAGGAAAGATAGATAACCACATGGTCCCTGTAATAACCTGATATTTCCATGCCCCAAATAAGTTTATAAACCATTCGGGAATTGCATGGAGTGTGTGTGTGTATGATTTGGGCTTTACGTCCTGTATTTCTGCACCGGATGGGCTAATTAGGACAGGCAGGGACCATGGCAATGAGACGAAGGATGAAACAGCCATCCAACTTAGGCTCGACCGGGAATCGAACCCAGGACCCAGCGGTTGGAAGCCCAGAGCGCTACCTCTGAGCTATGCCCCCGCCCCATGGGAATTGCATGGACAAGTAACAGAATTGTCCAAAAACCCCTAGTCCAACTTATACAGAAACGGTACCCGCTAATGTAATTTTTGATACAGGTTTTGCCCTAATATCATTCACTCTGCTCCACCATTCAATTGCAATTCAGGTTTGTTGATGGCCTCAGTTTTGCCCTGAAATAATGATCTACTCCCAAACAGGCCCAAAAACCCCAATGCATGGTTCAGTGGCACCTCCCGATTGACCATTATCATATGATTATATAGGAAGAGCCAACCTGGGCCTGCACTTCACACACACTCACAATCACTCACGACCACTGAACTGACGTAAACCCGTCGTTTTATGACATCCGCCATCTTGTATTTTTCAGAAATGCCGAAGAAACCGAAATAACCTTTTCCCCAGCCCAAGGAGACGAAGGCCAGCAAGAAAAAGGTTAGAAAACATCACTATAAAGCTTGCTACTCGCGCGGCTACGGCTCTGGAGTTACTGCCCGCCCACAATGGTGGCGTCCCCGTGAAACCGGCCAGCCGTGAACAGCCCTCCCCCAAGGACGACCAACTTTCCGCCATCCTCAAACTTTTTCAAAAGAATGAGGAAAAAGTACCACAAGTACCACAAGGAATTGCCTATTCCTTACAACAGATGGCTAAGTTCGTGCAATCCTTTCTAGTGATCCAAGACGCCAAAACTAAGATCCAGATGAATGCCATAATAGATGGAATTCAACAATCTCTCCTCCCCCCCTCCATCCCCACCTCACCTCTTTCAATTTTAGCAAAACAACCATCTTTATTTTTATTACAGACTTCTCCAACCACAGATGCTGCTGCTGATGCTACTGCTGATGCAGATACTGATGCTGCTGCTGATACTACAACTAATAACCATATTCTTCCCACAGATTCTACCACAGGCCAGCAACCTCAAGACATGGAAACAAACTTCACTCTCCAGAAAAGCCGAAAAAAGACTCACAAGAGAAACAGGTTCACCCAAAGCCAACACTCTAGCTCAACCCCTGAGCCAGAGTCCCCTAAGAAGGCTAGGACCACCTTCTCTTCCCCTCTACCCCACCAACCGCTTCAGGGCCACTTGCTCCTCTCCTGAGGAAAAGCAGGGCCTACTAACAAATGGACTCTCTTTTGATTTTAGGCCCCTTCAGTGCATCCGTTGTCAATCCTTTGGTCACAGAGCGAACACCTGTTCTAATGAAACCAGGTGTAGGCGCTGTGGCCTTGGGCATGGGCACAAGGAGTGTACTTCTCCTCCGGAGAAGGCCTCCTGCACCAACTGCCAAGGAGAGCATCCTGCATCCTTCTCCGGCTGTCCTTCCTACAAGGCAGCCCTTCTCACCAAGAAATCCAAAGATATCAACACAGCCCAGAAGATTGCCCCACCGGCCAGCCTACTAGATGCCACCTGCATTGCTGCCAGTTGCCCAGATTCTTACCAACATCCTCCAACCTCCCAATCCTGGAATATCGGAGGCTTCCATTTTGAACATCACAGCTACCACAGTGTCTAACATGTATAAAGTCAGTATGTCCCCCTCCCAAATTTCTGATTTTTATTAAGTAGTGACTAGCATCCCCACCCCAAGGTAAGCTTCCTATTCAATTATCACAAATATTCTTTATTTCTCCCTCACAACCAACACCTCCTTTCTTTCCTTTCCAGACCTCCTCCCTTGAAGCGACTGATGTGGTGCTGAATCCAGATCCTGAACCGATCGGGTCGTCTGACCATGATGTCCGGGATCCTTCACAAAACACCAAAAGCAATGAAGCTGCCTCAGGCAGGACCTCGCTATTCTCTCTCACTCTGTTGTTGTTGGGCCTGCACTTCTGTCCTTTCGGCACTGCCTAGGCCTTCCATACATCAATAAAATAAGCATTCCTATGCCTAGGGAAGCTAACCTGACTACACTGTAGGATCCATATTATGCTAACTCAACCACAGTACCAAAATTTAACCCAAATGTATCTTCATGTGTCCGTTCAAGTGATGTTGCAATTTAAATCCTTTCCCACAGACATCACAAGTGTAAGGTCTCTCTCCACTGTGTATCCTCATATGTCTGGTCAAGTGATGTTGCATTTTGAATCCTTTATCACAGACATCACAAGTGTAAGGTCTCTCTCCACTGTGTATCCTCATGTGTCTGGCCAAATTACTATGTACAATAAAGTCTTTCTCACAGACAATGCACTTATAAGGCCTCTCCCCATTGTGTATCCTCATGTGTAGGGTCAAGTCACTTTGCACTTTAAATCCTTTCTCACACACACTGCAAATGTGAGGCTTCTCTTCACTGTGTATCCTCATGTGCATGGTCAGGCTGTTTGAATATTTAAACTCTTTTTCACAAATATTGCAAGTGTAAGGTCTCTCACTACTGTGTATCCTCATGTGTTTGGTCAGGGGACCTTGCTCTTTAAAATCTTTCCCACAGACCTGGCAACTATAAGGTTTCTCTCCACTGTGTATCCTCAGGTGTATGGTCAGGGTACCTTGCTGTTTAAATCCTTTCCCACAGACAATGCAAGTGTAAGGTTTCTCTCCAGTGTGTATCCTCATGTGCATGATCAAGGAACCTTGCTGTATAAATCCTTTCCCACAGACATCACAAGTGTGAGGTCTCTCGCCACTGTGTATTTTCATGTGTGTGGCAAGGTTAAAAGAACGTGCAAATCCTTTGCCACAAACAGTGCAAATATAAGGTTTCTCTCCACTGTGTATTTTCATGTGTGTGACAAGGTTAAAAGAACGTGCAAATCCTTTGCCACAAACACTGCAACTATAAGGTTTCTCTCCACCGTGTTTCCTCACATGTCTGATTAGCTGACTTAGTGATATTAATCCTTTCCCACACACATGGCAACTGAAAGGTCTCTCACCTCTGTGTATCTTAATGTGTTTACTTAGATGACTGTTCATTGTAAATCCTTCTCCACATTCATCGCAAGTGTATGTTGTCCATTTTTGGGTCTGGACATTTTCCTCATCAACCCCTTTTTCACCGACATTCCAATGGGAAGATCCTGCACTGGCACAAAACACCAAAAGCAATGAAGCTGCCTCAGGCAGGACCTCGCTATTCTCTCTCACTCTGTTGTTGTTGGGCCTGCACTTCTGTCCTTTCGGCACTGCCTAGGCCTTCCATACATCAATAAAATAAGCATTCCTATGCCTAGGGAAGCTAACCTGACTACACTGTAGGATCCATATTATGCTAACTCAACCACAGTACCAAAATTTAACCCAAATGTATCTTCATGTGTCCGTTCAAGTGATGTTGCAATTTAAATCCTTTCCCACAGACATCACAAGTGTAAGGTCTCTCTCCACTGTGTATCCTCATATGTCTGGTCAAGTGATGTTGCATTTTGAATCCTTTATCACAGACATCACAAGTGTAAGGTCTCTCTCCACTGTGTATCCTCATGTGTCTGGCCAAATTACTATGTACAATAAAGTCTTTCTCACAGACAATGCACTTATAAGGCCTCTCCCCATTGTGTATCCTCATGTGTAGGGTCAAGTCACTTTGCACTTTAAATCCTTTCTCACACACACTGCAAATGTGAGGCTTCTCTTCACTGTGTATCCTCATGTGCATGGTCAGGCTGTTTGAATATTTAAACTCTTTTTCACAAATATTGCAAGTGTAAGGTCTCTCACTACTGTGTATCCTCATGTGTTTGGTCAGGGGACCTTGCTCTTTAAAATCTTTCCCACAGACCTGGCAACTATAAGGTTTCTCTCCACTGTGTATCCTCAGGTGTATGGTCAGGGTACCTTGCTGTTTAAATCCTTTCCCACAGACAATGCAAGTGTAAGGTTTCTCTCCAGTGTGTATCCTCATGTGCATGATCAAGGAACCTTGCTGTATAAATCCTTTCCCACAGACATCACAAGTGTGAGGTCTCTCGCCACTGTGTATTTTCATGTGTGTGGCAAGGTTAAAAGAACGTGCAAATCCTTTGCCACAAACAGTGCAAATATAAGGTTTCTCTCCACTGTGTATTTTCATGTGTGTGACAAGGTTAAAAGAACGTGCAAATCCTTTGCCACAAACACTGCAACTATAAGGTTTCTCTCCACCGTGTTTCCTCACATGTCTGATTAGCTGACTTAGTGATATTAATCCTTTCCCACACACA
Organism: Alitta virens; assembly: GCA_932294295.1. Classification (NCBI taxonomy): domain Eukaryota; kingdom Metazoa; phylum Annelida; class Polychaeta; order Phyllodocida; family Nereididae; genus Alitta; species Alitta virens. The sequence continues at coordinate 15,440,664 of OW028585.1, read as the reverse complement.
TGGCAACTGAAAGGTCTCTCACCTCTGTGTATCTTAATGTGTTTACTTAGATGACTGTTCATTGTAAATCCTTCTCCACATTCATCGCAAGTGTATGTTGTCCATTTTTGGGTCTGGACATTTTCCTCATCAACCCCTTTTTCACCGACATTCCAATGGGAAGATCCTGCACTGGCAACAAAATGTTTTGTTGCCTTAACATTGCTGTCATTCACTTGCGACATGTTGGTGCCAGGTTGATAATTTTCTGGTTTTATTTCCAAGGGATGATGTAGATCAGGAGATTCAGGTTGTGTTACTTCAGAATTTCTTTCTATGGTAAGATCAACATTTCCTTCAAGGAGAGGAATATCAGAGCATTGCGGTTTTATTTCTATAGGAGGAACGTCATCTTGTTCTTGCATGATTTCTCGAAATTCAGAATTTTGAACATGGAGACCTTGAAGGCTTTGAGCACTGAGACCAGGCAATTCAGCTTTTGGAGGATCTTGCAAATCTTGAACATGGACAACTTGCAACGTAATAGCCCCAATACCTTGGCAGTTACCGCTAACCACAGTGTGGAAGTTCTGAGGGTTGAGCACTTCAGAGTTCTGATTACCGGGACCTTGCATGCTGTAGTTATTTTCAGATCAACAGACCAGCGCAGTTGTCTGAAATGTTCAAGATAATTCATAATTTTTAATCAATTTGCACTTCTACAGATTTACCAACTATAAGGTCTTTCATATATATGTGCTTGGTATGGGGCAACTAGACAGGCATAACTGGAACGTGCATTGTTACCCCTAACAGAAAGGGCCTCACTGGGTGCATTGTGACAATTTTTGGAAGTCTTCAATATAGTATAGCTTTTTCCGCAGGAAAACCTTTCCTATGATAAAGACTTTTCTATAGGCTAGCGTGGGTGGGTGGATTAGGGCTTTCCATTCTGTATATCTGCACCTGATAAGCTCTTTTCTACAGGCTAAGTCTCGCCTACAAAAAGCACATTTTTGTAAACAAGATAAATCTCAAATGACTTAAACATTAAGACATTGAAATGAATTTGATTTGAATTTATATATAGGCCTATCTGTGAGCTGACTATTGACGATTGTAAATATCTTTCATCAATTATTCCGCCTAAATTTTTGACAGGCCACAGCGACCTCTGGTAAGAAGGTGTGACGTCACATCAGGAATATCCCATTTCTCTGAGGAAACGTAGCATCCTTTCCTTCTTGGTCATGCCTCATATGTGATGTCATGCATGTGTGTAATGAGCAAGTAGTGATTCAAACCTCAGATGAGTAGTGAACAATGGTGAATGGAAACTTTAAAGTATATTTTCTAAGCGTTAGCCTTAACCAATTATCATATGATTATTGACAAAAAGCCTGAGATTCAGAATATTTGTATTTTAGAATACACTCTCTCACAAAACTTACAGGGATACCAAGTTCTGGCGTGTTAAATGAGATAGTGTTAATTGGCCCTTTCCTACCAGTTAACATTTAAGTGTTAAAGATTTATTCTGGTTCTCTTAAGAGTTAGACAAATTGCAATGTAAATAAAATCTCAGCATTCTCAGTGCAGCAACCAAATGAGTGAGACTTACTTAATTAGGTGGACATTACATTTTGGGGCACTTTGAATGTGCACACATGTTCAAAGGTAGCTACAAACACTGACTGAGCAGCTCAGCAGCTGCTGATAAACCTATGTCCATGCATGCTGCTTACTCACATTGGATTAAATTGAACAATCTCTCACTCATTACACCAGCAAATAAGTTGTACTGCCTTGTAAATCTCTTGGACTACAGTTTAATGCAAGACCTGCAGAAGTCAGGAACAAATCATTGGAAATAATCCATCTCCAAACATAATGTCTCAGGAAATGTTAGCCGCATGGATAGTTTCCCTTCACACATATATTCTGACTACTTAAACCACACAACAATGCAGTGTAGCCAATACATGACTTAGACGAAAATGCAGCCCTCCAAGCTAATGCCACTCACAGTACTGTAACAGGGGTGCAAGTTGAAGGAATCTCACATAACTGGGCCTGGCAACTGCATCAGGCTGCCACCTGGAGTAAATCAGGTAAAATACACTTGAAGAACAAATAATCAAAATAATGTCCTGCATGTTTCACAGCTATTTATTCACTTAGATACAAGTTAGCAATCTTGGAAACACACAATTTAATTCAACTCTGCAAGGAGACATTAACCATATGTTAACTGAAGAACAAAAATTATGTGGGTGGGTTTAACAAATATTTAAAAACTGTTTAATATTACCTAGGAGTATATAAGTTCCAACATAAATTAAAATCTTACATTGACATACAGTGCCCGACGTCGAAGTTGTGGCCGACACCGGAGTTGTGGACTTCCAATAGTGACATCCAGGGGCGGATTCAGAACATTTTGACAGAGAAAGATTTAGAATAATAGCGACATCTATCACCCTGTTCATTCAGAATGTTTGGATCGGCCCCAGGACGACACTATTGGAAGTCCACAACTCCGGTGTCGGCCACAACTTCGACGTCGGGCACTGTAGCGATTTGTGTTTTAAGAAGTTTGCATTGTCTTAAAAGTCATACAACATAGATTTTAATTTGCAGTCTCCAACTATGTTGTATTGTATACATTTATACTTTTTTTTTTCACTTAAAATTTCGTTAAGTCTAATTATTAAAACTTAAACAGGTCATCCTGTACACAGTGTACAGCTCTCCCACCATTAGTTATTTTTCCACGTTTTCATACAAGTAATTTGATCCAACAACTAGATGAAAGTCAGAAATTTATAGAATGAGTTTGCGGCTTGGAAAATCAAGTGTCTTACTCCTCAATGCAGTGCTTTTCCATGAGTCTAGTCAGAGATTCTTGTCCTGTATATCTTTTTCCACAAACATTCCAAGTATAAGATCTTCCACTGTGTCTTTCTCCAGGGACCCTGATTCAAGGGTCCCAAGCAGAGACAGTGATTCTGTTGTGGCATTCAGTTAATCATTGGTTGCATGATAGGCATATTCCCTCTACATTTTAGGGCATCTTTAATGCATGTGTTCGAAGATCTTCATAGGTAACTGCAGCACTGATCAAGTCGTGTCCATGCTGCTAATAGCAGCTGGCTATCATCGGCCACTTACAGAATCACAGCAATTTTGGACTTGCATCCTAGAGAGTAGAGCCCGTAGTCACTTGCATTTTTTGACATGACTTGACTTGGTGCTAGATGACTTGACTTGACAGAATTCAATGACTTCAGTCATTCCTGGTGACTTGACTTAGCACTAAATGACTTGACTTGGTTAAAAATTGATTTCACTTATTATCGCTGTTTCAAAAATACATGTAATCCTATGGAAGATCAACTTATTATCGTTTTTTTTTGCCAAATGGTCCAGAAAGAGACTACGTCATCATTTCATAACAACGTCGTCGGTTCAAAAGTTGCGATCTCCATAATTTCGTAACTTGAATTAGGTCAATTGATACATGCCAGCATTGCCAGGTGGCGCTTGGGCCAGCCCCCTAGTGGCGGCTTCGTGAATTAAAATCGGCGGCGACTTGGCTTCTGATGACTTGACTTGGATGAATTATGACTGGCGGCGGCGCTAAATGGCGGCGACTACGGTCTCTACTAGAGAGCAATATCCCAATTAGCATTTCCAGTACAACATAGCCATAGCCAGAGGCTGAAATGAAATCGGACGAGGCGAAGTCAATAAAAGTTTTAAGTTGGAATATTACAGAACTGTATTTTAGTCTTGGCATGACAAAATAATTTTTTTGCCTACAGCAGACGAGGCGTTAGTCTCCTCTGCCTCAGGCTACCTACTGCCTTGTACGAATGACTTGTAGAAATGTTATTTAACTGAACCCGCATCGCTGCGACATTGTGCCACATGAAACTTAACACTTATAAGATGTACTAGATATCTTTAATCACACTCTTTCACATAAAAATCTTTGGTTAGAAGCTTTTAAAACAGCTTGAATACATCAAACTAGCTAACATGCACTTTTCAGATATATACGAAACAAAGTTTACGACTTGAAAAAAGTATCTAAACATTGGCTGTCAAGACTACTAAAATTTAATGATAATCAGTCAGTATACATATGGTATATACCACTAGCTCTGCATACACACAATGTACATAATCATCACTGAGGAGCTCTTTTAATTTAAGAGTTTGAAGCATTCTAGCTTCCCTTTTGCCAATTAAGTACTGCAATGTCCAGCCTGCCTATCTCTGGAGTGAATGAGCCAGATTTGGTCCAGTGTTCACATCAAATTTATTTCGAACTCCATGCGTGAGACAAATTAAAAATCAAGAAAATGTATACTTAAAAATCTTTCTGAGTGAGTTAGACACCAATTAAATATGCCAGTCTCTATCAGTTTCTCATGGTGAATGCTACAGAGTTGGCTGCCCTGCCTCAAGCTTAGGTCTATCTCCACTGTCATCGGTGTGGTATTTCTTCATGTGTTGGGCAAGGTAATCTTTTCCCACAGATATTGCAAATGTGAGGTTTCTCTCCACTATGCACTGACATGTGCCTCTTCAGCATATGTTTTCGTATAAAACCTGTCCCACAGATACTGCAGGTGTAAAGTATCTTTCCACTGTGTACCTTCATGTGTGTGGTCACTGGTCAAAATACTCGATGTAAATCCTTTCCCACAGACATTGCAAGTATAAGGTCTCTACCCACTGTGTATCCTCTGGTGATTGTTCAGGTAACTTTGCACAGCGAATCCTTTTCCACAGACATGGCAAATATAGGGTTTCTCTCCACTGTGTATCAACATGTGTGTGGCCAGGTTACTGTGCTGTGTAAATCCTTTCCCACAGACATTGCAAGTGAAAGGTCTCTCACCAGTGTGTGTCATCATGTGTGCGGTCAAGTTACTGTGCTGTGTAAATCCTTTCCCACAGACATTGCAAGTGTAAGGTCTCTTTCCAGTGTGTATCCTCATGTGTGTGGTCACACTATTTAGCATTGTAAATCTTTTCCCACATACATTGCAAATGTAAGGTCTCTCCCGGGTCTCCCCACTGTGCATCCCCTGGTGTTTGTTCAGCCTACTTCTTTTTGTAAATTCTTTTCCACATACACTCCAAGTATAAGGTCCCTCTTGACTGTGTATCGCTGTGTGTTGGGCAAGTAGATATGGCAGTTTATATCCTTTCCCACAAACATTACAAGTGTATGGTCTCTCATCACTGTGTATCAGCATGTGTTGGCGAAGTTGATATGCATTTTCCAATCCTTTCTCACATAAATTGCATCTATAAGGTCTCTCCCTACTGTCCATCATTGTATGTGAGGTCTGCTGATATGCCATTTCCAACTTTTTTCCATGCACAGTGCACTGTTTACCTTGACATGTAATCTCTCCAGAGCCATTGCAAGTTTCATCCAGTTCCATTCTGAAGTTTTGCATATGATTGTCGAGGTAGCTTTCTTCTGTTTTCACATAACCACAGGCATCGAAGGTCTGATTAGTTTCACCGTAAGTTCTTTCCGGTTTGATACTGTGCGGTTGATATGAAACTGGACAAGCATCATCAACACTTGAAGCATGCTCAGGCTTTACTTTAACGATACCAATGATGGCATTCTTGTAGTCCTGCGTCAGTGATGTCCGAATATCAGAATGCTCTTTTTCTAGCTTTATTTCACCAGGAGTTATCTTCACGGGATTCCAGCCATAAAATTCTGGTAGTATTTCTTCAGAAGTTGTATCCTGCGTCATAACAGTTTCCGGTTTAATCTCAATGACATTTGCTTCTTGCCAATCTGAATCACATATTTCTGGTGTAATTTCATAAGGCAAAGCTTCTTGGAGAAGGAATCCATCATATTCTGATTTAATTCCTGGAAGAATTCTTTCCGGAAAATCTGCAAGAACAATAATTCAACATTAGAAGTTATAGATGAACAGCAGCAGCAGAGGCACCCAAGGGCTTTTTCAGTAGACGTAATTGGTGACATTTGTCACCGGAGTTCTGTCCGCAAGACTCTCACCAAGACTTTGCGCAAGTACTCCACAGCCCCCAACTTTTGTTTATTCTCTTGACCGGCCAGTCAGTGCTGTTGGATTAAAAGTATATTTTCTAAAGTGTTAACCTTAAGGCTTAACCAATAAGCCTGAGATTCGGCACATTTATTTTGTGCAAATGAAGCACAGTTGATGATGTGCATATATTCAGTTATTTTCAATTAAAATTAATTATTTTACTATTTAACTGTACTGTGGTAACTTGTTTTCTCAGTGTGTAATATCTAATTTTTTGTGTCTTGGTCCTGTGTCAATAATGTGAAACGACAAGATAAATCAATTACAAGTTCTGCTATTTATTAAAATGTATATAAATTCAAAAAGATTCAAAATCCAAATTCCACAATAGGAAATATATAGGAATGGGCAATGACAATGAAAGTATATCAATTTATAATTTAGAAAAATATACAAAATTTAATAAGCAAAATACAATAAATCCCAGCTGTATCACAGAAAATATTTACAAATTACTCTACTGGACCATTAAAGCGAATGACTTATTAAATATATATGACCACAGACTATTTGATCATTTATCTATTGATCAAATTATTAATTATAAATGATTCATTTCACTTGATCACCACAAACCATGACTACAGGAATGACTTTATCCAGGCTGATTACAAGTGTTTGATGTAATGATTACACATAGCATGTAGTGAATCAGATGAAGCAACTTTGCAATAGCAATTAGGCTACGGATATTAGTCTCAAATGACGTGTGTTTACAAATAGCATGTTCAACCGCCATTTACAATTATATAATTATACTAGTTTTTTCCTTAATTGTCAATGTGGGCGGACATAATAAGCCCTACTGTCATGTAGAATGTACTTTTATGTATAATAATACTTTTATGTATAGTAATAAGAAACTATTACTATGTACTGCAAATTTTTAACATGTAAACAAGTAAATCCACCAGAGGGCCGCAAAAACCTAACAAGAACTGAAACAAGACTAGGACGCCACCTGGGGATAAAACTATGACAACCTGAAAAACACTGGCACAAAGACTATCAACAGGGCCATTGATCACCAAGGGACCAAGAAGCCAACAGAACACCAAAGGAATATTATTGTGTAAAAATGTAAATGTATATCAACAGACATATGTGAATTTTGAAGACTAGTGGTCACAACATGTAAACCCAGCCTGGACACAATGACAAGTATATCCACCAGAGGGCCGCAAAACCTAACAAGAGCTGAAACAAGACTAGGACGCCACCTGGGGATAAAACTATGACAACCTGAAAAACACTGGCACAGAGACTATCAACAGGGCCATTTGATCACCAAAGGACCAAGGAGCCAACAGAACACCTAAAGAATATTATTGTGTAAAGATGCAAATGTATATTAACAGATATATGTAATTTTGAACACCTTTTACTAAAAACCACAAAACAACAATTGTCACTGGTCATCTAAGGACATGAACTGACCCATCAGGACAGAAGCACTGGCCTGGATGCATGACAGAATTGCCCGATCGATCACAACAACAATGACAACAGAATGGGGAGGATTTTAGACAATAGGTCATTAAGACAAAAGGGACTAGTATATAAACTACAGAAAAATCAGATAAAGACACACTCCAATATACCAGTTCTGGACACCAAGTCACCTTGGCCAGATTAATTTTGCTTTGACAAAATTGGAAGATCACAGGAGATCATTTTTATTTAGCTACATTTAACCAAACCTGATTGGGAAACTGAGTTAGAAGAAAGTAAGTGAATTTTATGTGAACATTTGTATAACTTTATGAATTAAGAGAAGTAAGTAAATATTGAGTGAATTCATGATTTGATGAGACATTAGAGAATTTACTGTGAATATATGTGTGACTTTATGAACTGGAAGAAGTAAGTAAATATTGAGTGAATTTATGATTTGATGAGACATTAGAGAATTTACTGTGAATATATGTGTGACTTTATGAACTGGAAGAAGTAAGTGAATATTGTGTGAAATTATGATGAGGAATACGAATGATTATTGATTATGTCCTGCATGCAGAGAAAGGACAACCTGGTAGAGATTTGAGCATCCATTATAGGGGAGGTGACTCAAACCAAAGAAAGCATCTTTTAAAAGCTAAAAGATGGCTTTATATTTATATTGAGAGATCCCTAGAGAGACAGGGACAAAGTTTTGAAGCTCCCATTATAAAGAAGGTCTGACTTTGAGAGTAATTTGAAGAAGAGAATGTGTTTGCAGGGAGTATCCAATGAAGGATAGCTCAGTGCAAGATATAAAGAATCTTTGTGAGTGATTTGAAGAAGAGAATGTGTTTGCAGGGAGCATCCAATGAAGGATAGCTCAGTGCAAGATATAAAGAATATTTATGAGTAATTTGAAGAAGAGAATGTGTTTGCAGGGAGCATCCAATGAAGGATAGCTCAGTGCAAGATATAAGGAATATTTATGAGTAATTTGAAGAAGAGAATGTGTTTGCAGGGAGTATCCAATGAAGGATAGCTCAGTGCAAGATATAAAGAATATTTATGAGTAATTTGAAGAAGAGAATGTGTTTGCAGGGAGTATCCAATGAAGGATAACTCAGTGCAAGATATAAAGAATATTTGTGAGTAAATTGAAGAAGAGAATGTGTTTGCAGGGAGTTTCCAATGAAGGATAACTCAGTGCAAGATATTAGATTGCTGTATTCAAAAGAGACAACTGTATATTTAAATATGTCTGACCTGAATGATCAACTGAAATAGAAATACCAAGAAACCAAATGTATTATAGACAAGATTAATTGAACTAATGGTTTTTAGTAACAAGGGAGAGTCATCAAATGTATGTAGAAATTATACTAGAGAGTATAAAGATTACAGTAAAACTGGCTAATGAGGTGATGTCATCATTGTGAATTGATCCAGATTGTCTGGACCAATAAAGTACCTAAATTATATGTGAGGTAAATTAACACAGAAGGTGATATAAATAATATGAGCAGGATCCATGGTACTCTTGTGCTTGACTACATTTGGGTGTGGGTAATCAGATACTCATGTTTGAGTAATTAGTGTATATTCCGGACCCAGTACCTCCAAAAACTGGTGATCCCTATGTTTTATAATCATGTTTAGTCAACTATAGCCATAGTGTATTATTCAATATATTTATTCATAACTATGTACTCATGTTTGAATGATTTGTATGTATTTAGGACCCAGTATCTCTAAACTGGTGACTCCTACTTTGTAATACATTATATATCAGAATACATTTTAAACTCAATTTTCCAAGTTGTTGATTATTACTGATAGATTTATTTGATACATAGAGTGGTCTGCACACATGAGAGTGGCCGACAGTTACCACTAGTTCTAAGCCTAGCCATATAATGGGCAAAGAAGGCTACAAAATGCAGTTGACAAGGCAGTAAGATTAGCAATTATTCAGATTAAAAGAAGACTAATTAAGAGCACACTAGACCCGTACCAGTCCCCCTGGTTTAAACGGATCCGGAACAACCGATCTTATCACATGGTGGACATAACCGGGGCATTTAATCGCTTAGTTGCATTTAAATTAAATTAAAGATCTTATCTAGGTGTGCTCAGAAAAATAGTTAGAGTAAAAAAGGTATAGAAATTAGAGAATAGAAAGAATATTGAGACAAATTATTATATAAATATCAAATGTTTAGAGAATAGAGAGAACACCATTACAATGATTACAGAACACAAGTCAGCTTAATAAAATATTAGTAAGTAAAGAAAGAAAGAACATTGCAACCGGAGTCATGCTATCCGTTTTTTAAGGGACTAACTGTATTCAAAGACATATTAGCCGCATGAAATTGATTAAATGATAAATACCTATTAAAATAGCCACAACATTTTTATATAGACTAGCAAAGCTTAACCATGTCACACCAAGCAGGAGCATCTGCATATGAAAATAGGGGGAACAGCCCCACGAAAACGAGTAACATTGAGTACTTTACATCCATTGACCCTAGGGAAGTCAGAAAATCTATAGCTAGTGCTTTTGGGGAAACAATAGCTAACTGTTTTACACCAAGAACTAGCGCTAACTGGAGTGCAGTGGATACAAGTTTCGTGCACCCAGTCCATAGAGTCATATTTGAGAGATCATCACATAGAAAGATAGAGGCAGGAGATGCAGCTAAAATTTTAGCATGCACTTATGCATCAAAATTCATAAAGGGACATGATGTAAGAAGAGCGCTGGGAATGACATGGGATGTGTTGATAGGGACTAAACCACCTACTGGAGGGTTCACTCAGGGAGACCAAGACACATTTCTTAAGAACTTCGCAGAGCCAACCGAAGAATCTGCAGACCATGAGAAGATTTGGAGGTTAGCAGGAATGATTCAAAGACAGGCACAAATATCCATGAAAACACCCATTTTAACAGACCTAATGAGGCATGCTTTCAGACACAAATTCGGCTTCTACCCGGATGAGAAATATGCGAAGTTTGGGACGCCAGTGACAGGTGGGCCGAGGATAATGATACCTGCTAATGACATCGCTACCCCACCAACAGCACCAATGGCCACCGAACCGCTTGCCCAAGCCGCGGGGTCATCAAACCAGCTGACCACAACAGAGAGGAGCGGGAGGACAACTACTTACCAGCTATCAGACAATAACAAATCTAATCTTCTGGTGACTAAAAAATCAATTAAATCACCAGATAAAAAGAATCCGAAACCAAATCCATTGGTAAGAAGTTTCAATTCAACGGTACAAAGGTTCAAGGCCGCATTCACAGGTAAACCGATAGCAGCCTCAACGCCAATGAATAAAAGCCAATTTAATCCCGCAGACACAGCAAGTGACGTACCAGATCGCAACGGGGGATCGCCTAAATTGACTGGTGTACCTGGGACCCATCTAAAAATACAGGATAACTTGGCTATGACGTCTGAAGGGAATTCCCCAGAAAACATGACAACTAGCGACACGAGCCCAAGTAAGTCACCGACGGTGGCCGAGGCAGCTTTAATGGCCGCTATTGAGAGGAATATGGAGATGGGAGCTAGACCAAAGACCATGAATAGCCGCCAACAGATCACGCAGGCAGAAGCAGGTCAATTCACTTCAACCTACGTATCATCAACACAGGCTCAACTCACGGTCCCTATTAATCCTACTATTGTAATCAAACCACAGTCACAATTAAACACACCACTGACCATCTTGACCAGTCATGCTACAGGACCCCCTACTAACCACCCCCCTCAACATCAACAACACACTCAAGTAAACAATGATGTTGATGCGCACTGGGGTAATAATCCACAGGCCAGCCCAGAGGAGGCACTTGTAGGACTAGGAAATTGTAGCCAAATGATGAATGGATGTCTAGCCCCAGTGCAATCTAATGAATGGAGTAGCTCCACACCCCCTGGCATTAGCACATACAGTAGCCAAGCAGTGGGAGGGATTATGACTCCGCAGTTGGTAAGCACCTTGAGTAATAAGACAGTGGAGCAATCATTAACTGACACAATAGTCAAAACTGTGCACCAGTCACCTCTGGTTGACAACTTGAAGCCAACATATAACCAAGCCACATATACCAACTACAACCTTTTGCCTACTTCCAGAGACACACTCATCCATCCAGGAACAGCCGGACAGAGCATGACAGCTCGAAACATGACACCAACCTCAATCAACGGTTACATGCGCACAGCCCAACAAACTGAGGCACCACCTCAAGACACCAATATGAGGGGACCTTTTATTCCACAGATGCCTAACTTTACACAGACACCCTGCTGGGCACCTCCATGCTGTCCCAATGCCACAGGTCAGGTAAGCCAAGGTAATCATGTCCCCCTCAGTTATTATGTTCAAGGTGACCAGCGGGCATGTGGTCACACCGGATTTCAATCAACTCTGCGACCAGTGATAGGGAGTGCCATTTCATCTGAGACAGCCGGATCCCCACCAGCAACAGCATTCACCCTGGGAGTGCCAAATGAGACCTTGAAACATACTGATTATTCCAAGATCACGCAATTCTTTCCAAAGTCTTTCGATGGTGAAGGGAGTGAAGACTGCGCAAAAGGTCACTGGCTACTGTTTGAGGATTTTCTCGAACACCACAATATTAAAAATGATGAGGTAGCTATTAAATTCTTTAAGAAAACCTTAGCTGGCAGTGCTAGAAACTGGTTTGAAGGTGTGCTAGGTTGTGATACTATGCAGGTGCTGAAAGAAGAGTTCCTCAACCGATTCGCAGGAGGGCTTGGATCACGTCATGCAGCCAGTCAAAGATTCTATGACCTGAAAAGGGGAGAGAATGAAACATGGAATGAAATTGTTCGTCGTATGATGGAACTGAACCGTGTACTTGGGTATAATGAATCAACACTGGTAGACAAATTATTGAAGCTAACCCCACCAGTCATCCGACTGAGAGTTAGGGAAAGAGGTAATGTGAATTTCAGGGAAGTCGTTGAACTTCTGAAATTCTATGACAGAGAGAACGAGGATGAAATAGCGAGTGAAGCCAGGTCAAGTAGAGCAGGAACCAAGAAGCTGATAAGCGCCATTAATGCACAGTCCATGGCACACTCGGCAGAGCGGGAAAGGTATGAGACTTACACCGCTGGCGCTGGGGGCGCCACCAGGCGAGTTGATTCAAGACAAGACGGTAGGGGTAGCTGGCAACAGGAGGCACCCAGGAATGACCGCCCCAGGAGTCAACCCTCAACACCCAACACACAGCGATCAACACCCAATCAGTACCAGCCTAATCAGCCTAATAATTATGGCCAAGGCCAGTCAAGAATGACTGAGTCCTGGGAGTCAAGGTCATTTAGGTGCTATTCATGCGACAAAGAAGGTCACTTAGCCAGGAACTGCCCATCAAATAATCAGCGAGTAAGTAGGAGTAATGGGCCATATCCAAATCAGTGGGGTGACAACTCATTCAACAATTATGGCGCTTCCGACAGTTATTATCCCAGAGATCCTAGAGAGGCAATGGATCAAAGGTATAATGGTTATCCCAGATCACCAGGACCACAAAGGAGACATGCAACACCAAACCAAAGGGCAGGAGCATATGACCAGCACAGGTACAACCAAGGCCCCAGCAGGGAGTCAAACACCTCAGGAGGACCATATTATGGAAACAACAATGGCAACCAATCACATTTTCACTAAGGGGATCAGGACCAAGAACAGTGCCAACTGAATCCCCCGTAAACCGACCAGGCACCGACTATCGATCATCGATAAATGTAAAAAGACAAATCAAAGAAGTTAGATTCAATGAAAATGTAGGAGTTAAAGAGATTTTGGACAGCCCTATAGATTGGGGGGAAGGTCTAAAAATCAAAGTAGGGAACATGAATGATGTAACCTGCTCAATGGGAGATAGCATGCAAAAGATTAGAGTGATCTTTGATACTGGGGCAATTAAAACACTTATATCCATTGACACAGTGAATGAAAGCCCATACCTCTCTCAATTAAACAAAGAACCCACTAATCCACTGACTTTCTTAGCGGGCAATGATGGAGAATTATGTTCGGATCACGTAATTAGAGTACGGATCACAACTCCAGAAAATGTTAAAATGAGTATACCCATCCACGTCACGTCACACATGACGCGTGACCTCATCTTGGTGGGTAACGATGTCATGTCTCAACTGGGTGCAGTAGTTAATGTGGGCACTAGCGAGGTGTTGATCCACAGACCTGTGTATCCTATAGTCGCAATTAGCCAGCATGAATTACACCGTGGTGAACGATGTGCCGTCTTGGCCCAGGTCAAGACACCAAACACCAAGGTGCTGAGTACTGACATGTTCATGCTGACCCCAGTTAGGTCACTTGACCAAGTAGTCAAGAGTGACACAATCACTTTTGTCAATGATACCGGCCTTATAATGTGTGAGAATGAGTTGAATCACAGCCTGAGCATTAATATTGGCCAAACACTAGCTTACCTGGAGTCAGGAGATGTTGTGTTTGTTGGGTGCAATATATCCAGTTTTCCCAAGAAAAGAGAAAGCTTGATACCTGGAGGCAATGACCTATTGACCAAGACTATCTTGAGAAATAGGCCTCCCATCAAGGAAGGTTTGGACTCGGACCACAGGGTAGAGTTCACGCTAAACATGAGCACAGACAATGATGATCATGAAGATTTAGTTTCAGAGAAAGGTGACAACACGAATAGAAACAGTGAGGTAGAAATTGAGAATTTGAAAAATTACCCATGGTTAGAATCAGATGATGATAGGATAGGTAAGACTAGGCCACAATTGATTGATGAAACATTGCAGTTTACTGACTCTGTACTAGATGAGGAACAGAGAGGACAGATTAGAGAAATAGTCCAGAGTCATGCTGATGCTTTCGCCTGCTATGATGAAGTAGGTTTGTTGGATGGCTATAAAGCTAGCATCCAAGTGACTGATGATTTTAGGCCTTTTATCTTACGACCATATCCAGTTTCATCATCTATGATTAAAGCCATGAACAATGAAGTAAAGAAACTCATGATGCACAACATTGTGGAACAGGGTAAAGCGATATGCTATTCGCCAGTGTTTGTTAGGGAAAAACCAAACTCAACCAAAGTTCGATTGATCCTCGATGGAAGGACAGTGAACTCAATGTCAGCAGCTAAACACCACCCACTTTTGACGAAACCAGAACTACACACCAAGCTAGCATGTCTAGGTAGAGTGAAGTACATCACCGCCCTGGACATCTCACAAGCATTCTACTCAATTGAATTAGATGAAGAGAGTAAACAATTGTATGGATTGTCATTTTACTCATTATCAAATTCGTATCGTTTATCAAGGGTGGCCATGGGAGCAAAACCCTCTCTCTCGATCTGGAGCGAAGCTTTATCTCAGGTGTTACAGGGGCTAACATGGGGAGACAAAATTGCATTTTATGCGGATGATGTATATATATTCACAGAAACATTTGATGAGCACTTAGCGGCACTGGATGAAGTCTTATCCAGGCTGAAAGAGAAGGGACTGAAATTGAACCTGAAGAAAACACAGTGGTCTGCAAACAGCACTACCATCTTGGGGTTCAATTACATAACCGAGGAACAGGGACTGAGAGTCGAAGTGCCCAACAGCAAGAAGCTAGCGGCGGACAAACTGAAGGAGCCGACGTCCAGGAAAGGAGTGAGGAAGTTTTTGGGCTTCGCTACCTTTCTTGCGTCACACTTGCCAGACTTTCAGAAGTTGGCCGGCCCTCTGTATGACCTCACCAGCAGTAAGGTAAAATTTACTTGGGACGAACGAGAGCAAAAAGCCTTTGACGACATCAAAGCATTGCTAGCGAACCCCAAGGTGTTGAGAGTACCTATCTGTGGTTACCAATACGTGCTGAGGGTAGATTCATCACACGAGGGCATAGGATGCGTCCTTTCTCAGGTGGAACCTGGAGAGGACATTGGCTCAGAATCAGAACGAATTATCTCATTTCAAGCTAAGAGGCTGCAGAACCTGCCAAAGATCAGTTCCTCAGCTGAACTAGAATTACTGGGTATTTATGTGGCCATTTCAATGTTTAGGAACTACCTGAGTGGAGAGGCATTCCGAGTCATCACAGACTCCAGTGGTGCAATAGGCATCATAAGACCTACCACTCACCAGTCCAAAACAGCCCCTAGACTCACCGTGAAGTTACTTGAGAAATTAGCTCCCTTTAATTTCACAATTGAGCACAGGTCAGGGAAATCGCTGTTGAATAGTGCTGATTTCCTCTCAAGAGAAGCTATACCTCCCGAGTTCCCTAGAGAAAATACAGTCCCACTTCCTAGGGAGGATGACATTTGGGAGAAATTATGGTATGGCGAGGAATCACTGATTGGTTCCCTATTTTCCCTAGAAGGCGGCGATGATCAAGCTCCCCGCTACAACTTAAGAAATAGGGGGCAAGTTCAGAAGCCAGCCAGGTACAATGACGGGGCCACCTTTGAGGATGAACGACAATTTCAGCCTGTTGACGAATTCATAGAGGAAAATGAGCAAATTGAACCCACGACTGACAAGGGACCAGAAGCTGATGAGCCACTGAGGACAGAGTTTGACCCCTCATTTGATCCAGTAACAGAGGCAGAAGCTGAACCACCTGATAAATCACCAGGGGGCAGCACGACAGACCAGTCGGCCACCAACCCCTACTGGCCGCAGGGAAAACCACTAGTACACATGGACGATGCTGGCCGGTTCATCATCACCCTTGACGACGTGACCCACATACCAGAGGATGAAGTAAGACCTGGTAAATTTGCGTGGTCAGACATAGTCAAGAGTGAAATAAAAATTAAGCACTTACCCAGTCAGTCCAACATTGATGAACACTTTGATAAAATTATGCAAGCTTGTGACCAAGGATTACTGTTACCATTGTCTAAAGAAGACATGGTTAGAAACCAGAAATTATCCATAACGTATGGCGCATTGTATAATTTTCTTAGTATCGGCACACTGCCCTCTGAGCAAAAATGCAGCAAAAAAGTGCTGGCCATGTGCGAGTCTTTCGCCCTGGTGCACAATGTACTGGTCCACATTTCCGAGAAACAGGACCATAGGCTTTTAGTTAGACCGGTATTGAATGAACAGGACACATTCAAGGTGGTGACCAGAGCTCACCTGGACCCAAAAAGCCACCACATCGGGATGCAACGCCTATACACCATGCTGAAAAATCAAATATTTGGAACCAGACTGTACCAAATCATAAAGGATGTGGTAGGGAATTGCCCAATCTGTATCCAAAAATCACCTGGCCCTGGTGATTGTGTTGGCTTTGATTTTTCAGAAAACCCAAGCATGGAGAGCCGTGAGCCCATGGACCTGGTGTACATTGATTTGAAATACATGCCCACTGCTGCTGATGGGTATAAGTACATTGTGGTAATGGCTGATGATTTTTCTCACTATGTGATGGCAGAACCCATCAAGCAAAGAACAAGTCATGAGATCCTAAATGTAATTTTGAGGTATATTGCCACGATAGGGTCACCCAAAATCCTGGTTGCTGACTTAGATGGCAGCATGAGTGGAAAGCTATTCGAGGCGGCCTGCAAAATGCTCGATATAAACTTAAGGTTCATACCTAGTTTCTGTCACTTTTTCTCATTTGCCGAAAGGGCCATTGGATCCATCCAACGGCGATTGGTCTCGCTCACGGCCGAGGACCGTGAACAGTATTGGGTCAATGGAGTACATTTTGCAGTATGGGCCACCAACAATATGAGCTCCATGAATGGTATAACTCCCTTTGAACTTTTCTTTGGTAGAAGCCACAACTATAGAACAGACCTCAGCAACATTGACATTGAACCAACGGCAGACGCACCTGATGGTTATGATCAATACCTTAAAATGATCCATTCCAGAATGGATGACTTAAGGAAGGAGGTATCTCAGCACAAACATACACAGAGACGTATGAGTGCTGGCAGAATTAGAAATAAATCACCGAAAACTGTGACTATTTCTCCAGGGCAATTCTGTTATATTTGGGCACCACAGTACAAGTCAAAATTGTTCCTAAGTAGAAAAATTTCTTTCTACTACATAGGGCCATTCGTTTGCATCAAAAAACTACCTGATCAATTCATAGTGATAAGCACATTAAACAATGAGCTAGTCACGCAACCGATCCACCTCAGAAGAGTGAGAGTGGCCAAGATCAGATTGGGTGATAAATTTGCGGATACTATTGATGAGCTCATGGACGTTGCAGAAGGCATGAGTCCAGAGAAGTTGGAGAAAATGGCTGAGCAATTCAGCCACTTGCAGAAACTCGCTGAGGGTTTGCGAATTAAGGAGCCAGAGCAACTCGCAGCAACCAACGCAATCCCAATCCCCGACGACTGCGAAGACTGGCGCGACTTCACCAATGGGGAGATACTGATAATTGAGCCTAAACCTGAGGACTCAGAATACGATTCCGAATCCGAGGAGGAGGGCCCAGAAAGTTATCAAAAAGTGAAATATGTTGATGACTTTTAAAGATATGATAGCGTTCTATGAGTGAGAACCAAATAATTTTAGGTAGCACGCATGAAAGAAATATATTTTAGTAGGTAGGATTATATATTATGACCAGTATTCATGACTTACATTAAAGGGATTAGTTAGAATTATACAATTATAGAGAGTTAGTATATAAGCTAGGCAGGCAAGGTTGCCCATGACTACAATCAACGACACTATATTAAAGTTATAACCTTGAGTAACTCATTCATTTGTAGTCTGAAAACGGGTGGAAGTGGAATAAAAAATGAAAATGCTGGGATTATTATGCATGTACACTATAACCCTGCTGGACTCAATGCAGGCCCATGACCTACATTGCGCTCCCAAGGACCTGATTACAGAGGTCGTCAGGTCGGTTCAGGTATACCCCTTGCAACCCGGAGAACCTGAGTACGAAGGTAAAGTGACACACTTAAACTTATCAATAGACAACCCAAACGCTAACGTATCTATTAGCGAGATTTCCCAAAGGTATAACGGGATGAACGCGCTTTTTATGAGCTGGCACAAAATAAATTCATTGACTGTGACCTCCGCTATTAAAACAGGACTTGAGTATTTAACAGGCCTCTTCATTAATGATCTAAAAGTGATCCACAACTCTGTGATCCCATGCCTGAAACAATTAGCCGTGAAAACCAATCAAGTAAGTATAAACAACTCAGGACGGTTTGGCAGAGTACAGTGGATCACATTTATAACTCCTTACACAAAAGAAATTAACCACCAAATTTTCAATGACCCCTGTAATGTAAGGTCATTCGACCTAGATGCAAGGTCACTAGTATCAATAAACAGATACATGCTAGGAGGATGTAATCGACTAAAGTACCTCCTAATTCGTGCTCCATTACTCAAGCACCTAGAAGGACCAATGTTTATTAGGAACTCGATTTTTGAGACAATTCGATTAAAAGTTAATGAGCTAACACCTCACATGTCAATGACTGAAGTTTTCTGCCCAGACCAGCGTAAAAGGTGCATAATCAAAGAACTAAGCATACATACTGAGGGACAGACACCATTCAAAATTCTAGGCGATGGTCTGTTTGTACGTAATTTACAAATCAAACGTACGACCTCAGGAAAAGATGACGTAATTTACAGCAAGTGTGAACTAGAAACCATAGATGTAGGAGGGTCACTTAGAATGGATAAATTTCAAACCAATGGATGCGCAGTGGCACCCAGAGTGGGCCTCGCTATGGGGATAAAAGTTGGAATAAAATCAGTCATAATCAAGGAAGCATGTTACGAAAGATTAACGATATTAAAACACATTGACAGAGTGCATTTGCAAGAACTATCAATCACAAAGTGTAACCTAGTATACATAGACGACATCAATGAGTATGACCTGCTAATGATAGAACATTTGGATTTCAGTCACAATTATCTATATAGTGCAAACATAGATTTAGCAAGAAATAGCAACCTGAAGTTAGTAAACTTAGCACACAATAAACTAAGCCATTTGTCAATGTCTCTTCCCACAGGTCGAAATGTAACACTGAATGTACAGCACAATTACCTAGTTCAAGTAGAATTTAATTCGTTCCCATCTCAGTTAAATTTCCATGGGAGCCACAACGAGCTATCTACTGTCGGGTTTATCATTTCATTAAGAAACATCCTGTTGAATGCTGATCTGCGTTACAACAAAATAAACTCATGGTCAGCGTTGGTACAGTCTCGGTTGAGTCCAAATTCAACGCTTAATCTTAACCATAACTTTCTGGTGTGTGACGAGTTGATATTATGTGATCTTGATAAACAAGGCATTAAAGTATCCCTGAGCAAATGTGCTGAATGTCAGGATCAAACGTCTACTACTAATGAAGCTAAGCAACTGACACACACCAGAGACATAACATCCACCACCCCAAACTATAAAAATACTTATTTAATTGCTACAGGTCCAGAAGACACAGAGACAAGGTGGGACCTATTTGATTTCTAATTACAAAACGAGACTGTGCTACGCTGATCCCCTTAGAAATAGTAAGTATGCGGCTGAAACTAATTTTCTGCTTAATAACCCTGAATATGGTATGGGCCGACGACATGTTGGTGCCAGAATATGGCACTATCTTCCAAGAGGAAGGTAGCATCCACCTATCACCTCAGGTACTAACCCTCAATTTTTTAATCAAATTCAATGAATACGACTGGCCATCAGTTGCAATCCCCCCATCTCTAAACTCAACCTGCCATGAATCGTCAAGTGAATTTATTAAGCAGATCTGCAGACACCAACTCCCCTCATTAGCATCCATGATTGATAGGTATGACATGTGGCGTGAAGAGATCACTGGCCTCAAAAATGAGCTCATCATGCAGCATGTAAGTTTCGGGACACCCAATAGAAGATCAAAGAGATTCCCTTGGACCATGATAGCATCCGGGGCGACTTGGCTAATTGGACAGGGGATCAACCAGTTCTTAGCTTATAAGAGGAATAAAGATATCAAAAAGGGACTAGAAATACTAAATGATCACCAGAGACAGCTTCATGATAGCGTAGAATCAATAAAAGGAAATTTTGCTCATTACATAACGCTGGACTTGAAACATAGACAATATTCTGATAAAATGGTGAAACAACTAAGCAGTGACCTCACAGGAACACAGGGAAACCTGAACCAGCTGAAATCAGTGCTGGGGGCTTTCACTAGTTCAACAAATGCCAAAACAGACACCATTCCAGTACTGTCCAAATTGAACCAAATCCAGACGGAGCTGGGCATCGCCACGCTGCACGATATGCCTACAGTGGCCAACGCATTACGTCAGACCTTGGAATCAGTTAGAGATGGGAAAAATGGGATAGTCAGACACCGTATACTGCCATACGCCACTTTGGCTAAAGCTTTTGAGCAAGCCAGGTCAGAGGTAAGAGAATGGCACGAAGGGCATGACCTTATATTTTCTCAAGCAGAGGACCTATACACCTTCAGCAGATCCACTATGGCAGTTAGCCACGATGGCCTTGTTATCCAGCTCCCTGTGGAAGTGATTAAAACTAATAGCCGACCCATGTCTTTGCTGACAATTAAGACGGTTCCAGTCCCCATGACACAAAACAATACAATATCAACTAAATGGGAGCCTGCGGTGACTCAATTTGGAATATCTGAATCCTACATCATGCCTATAAACCCGGTTCAGATGTCTCAATGTCACTCAATTTACTCAAACCCTCAAATCACCGTTTGCCCATCATCAGTGCCAGTTATCAAAAGGAAGAATAGAACATGTATTGAACAAGTGATGACTAAAACAATCGACCACCATTCTCATTTAGACTGTGGTTTTAGAGTTTACCAAACAGAGTTAGTAACCCCCGAGGTAATTGAAACCCAAGACACAATCATGGTGTTTGGATTATCCAAAAAGGTCCAATTGTGGTGTAATGGCCAGGACACCCCCGTTGACATAAGCACCCATAGAGCAGCAGTGATAGTTAAGAAGACACTATGCAACTGTATACTGGTAGATCACGATTTTCATGTTAAAGGTCCTTTTTGTAATAAGACATCGGCTTCGGTGGTCATTAGCCGGATTGACAACCCATTAACTGAATTAATAGTAAACAATATTAGGAACCTATTAGAATCCAATGACAGCCTACCAGCACCTTGGTCAGAAACGGGCATCGATAAGTTTATCAAAGAAGCACTAGCAGCAAAATTCCCCGAAATCCAACTTAATGACGCCACAGTTAATGATTCACCATTGGAACAATTTGAATTAGAGATCAGGGATCTGATAGACAACCTTAAACCCTCCAAAATGGACCAAATCTCTTTCGAAAGAATAGATCACTTATTCGGATCACAAGCTTGGCCCCTGGCACTTTCATTTATCTTATCAATAATAGGCACGCTGGGATGTTTGCTGTCAATGTGGACGGCTCACAAACACGCCAAAACATCAAACCTGGTCACAGCGGGCATCTTAGGGGGGCAAGTCCAGCACGCATTCGCGTTGCCAAGCCAAGTCTGCCGGTCCCAACAAAGTGATTTACTCTGGCAAGCCCTTGGGACGTTCACAATCGCTGTTGTTCTTATGATCATTTATCAAGTGATCAAGAGAATTTGGGCAGCAATGACGGAGCCCAGGATACCAATGATCAAAAAAGACACATCAATGGGCCACCCCAAGTTATCAATACTACTAATTATCAACTCTGGTACAGAAAGAATAGCCATCAAAGTAGCAAGCCTGCACGCCCAGGTAAGTGAGGTCTATTTTATAGGAGACCTCATGCCATCAATAATTAACGTAAGAGGTACAATGCTCACAGGGGTACTCAACTTTTCGTTTACACCAAATGGCTATGCTTCACTACAATGCGGTGCCATACGCATGCAACTACCAGAAACGGTTCCCCTACAATGGAGAAATACTCTCAAGTTGAAAAGGGCCATTAGACAGCAACACAGAGTGTCAGCTATGATTCTGGACGATTACGGCGTGTGCCACCCACTACCTAGCAGATCAGGATCGGGGGCGCTCCAGATTACAGAGCAGCTTGATATCTAGAAGTTAAATTAAAACAAAATCCAGAAACAGTTAAGAAAGGTTTCATAAGATCTTTATATAAAGTTCAACATTTTTGTATTCTTCATAGTTATAGTACCCAATATGGGGATAAAGAAAAACAGTATCAATATAAAAACTTTCCCCTGAGAATATACAGTGCACAATACTTAAAATGACTAACTAGCATCAACTAGCGTAAATATTTACTGAGTAACATTTTTAAGACACTTTTACTTGATTGAGATTGGTACATGATTATATAAAATCTAAAATGAACCTAACATTCCTAGACAATAGTCTAATAGAAGGCAATATGGCATTACATAAGAAGAACAATAGGGTAACCATCTGGGGACGCATGACCCAGTTACATTAGTACCCGTTGGTAAATCAAGGTCAAACATTCAGAACATTTACAAGACATATATCAAAAGATACTAAGAAAACTACACAACTCCTGAGTAAATATGGCATATAATATAAAAAATATAATAATAGAAATCCAATCCGTTTTCAAAGAACACATCGTGAGGCGAAAGGAGTCGGTTGCCAGATCAATTTTTTCCAGATCCTGAGGATGTCCATGGTACTAAATGGTCGATAGACGGAAGGAGTCGGTTGCCAAAATCAATTTTTCCAGGTCCTGAGGATGTCCATGGTCCTAAATGGTCGAGGGGCGGTTCAGAGTCGGCATCAGATGGTCAAGATCAAAGTTTTTAAGAAGTTCTGAAATACAGACAAATATAAAGGTGTTAACAGATTACCAATATCGAGCCATTGCAATGCATGTTAAAACAACTGATAACAAGTAATTACCAAAGGATAATATTAAGTGATGACTCACCACTGAAGATCACCAAGATGCTGTCCCATTCGAGGAAATTGGATCCTCATGATGCGCAGATCACCGTAACGTATGACTAAGTCACCTGGCCAATAAGGCAGCGTGATTAAAACCACTGCAAGAAGGGCACCCAACCACGGTTGGACACTGCCTACAAACATGATGGTCAAACAGACACAAAAAGCCACGAACGCCAAAGACATGATCCGATTTGTTGCTCTGTTGCAATGGGAGTGGTTACAGCAACCTACCCTCACCCTCTTGATGACGGGACACCTAGCGGCGCACCCCTTAAAGCTCTGGGGACCTATCACCGTGTCCAACGTGGCCGTCTAAAACAAAAGCCATGATCAGAATGTTTATTTAAAGAAAGTGAAGTCATTAACCAGGGGAGAGATTAATCATCACTATAATTATAAAAATATTATAAATAAGGGATGTACTATGGTAGAAAGTTGTATTTAACATTGTTTATGATTTCTTACAATCTGTTCCAGGAAATAAGCAGAGAAAAACAGAGACATCTACAAAATCACCAAAAAACCAAGTTAATTCAAAAATGAACACGACTCAGGGGTCTCTAACTGACGTGGGTAATTGGGGCCCAGCCACCGACCGAACAGACGTCGGATATCTGTTCAAGCTGTTCTGCGGGCAGATCCACGCCATTGAACTAATACATGATGCCACTAGCGAGATTCACCTCTCCTGCCCATTCAGCGATGTGACTGAGTACGAACAAATCCTACTGACCATCATACCGGCGGACAGATCCGAGGCGACAGAGGACAGCAAAATGCTGTTCATGCTCTGTCGCCACATCTTATCGGAAATCGACTTAGAGAACAACCCTCACGTACCATGTGAGGTACCAGACACTATAAATAATTATGAGGTACGGGACATAGTAGCCCGATGTGCCGTAGAGCTGAAAGACGCCCTAATAAACCCCGAGTGGTGAATTGTCATTTAAATTATCTCCTGTAAAACATTAAAGCTGTTCAGAAACCCCAAATTGAACCCTGAGTCGTGGTTAATTCTTCTACACTAATAGGTAAATCCTATCACGTCGCGATATACTTACGTAGCAAACCCCAGTACTTTCTGTAGTGCATATACCACTAGGCCCGTCAGACGCGCAGTCCAAACCTGTATTTTTGAATGTATGAACATGTAATATAACCCAATAATCAAAACATTTATTTTCAGATTCTTAAAATAAGTACGATAACGTTGGTAAAATTTGAATCTTGATAATAAGCCAGCGAAATTAGTAAAACAAATATTTTGTAAAAAGAGGAACATGGCCTTATCAAAAATTGACCGGCAAATTTTATAGAAAATTTTATATAAATGAATAATATTTACCATAACCACGGACGACGAGGACCAAAAACACGAAGAAAAGCGAAATCACTGCCATGTTCCTTGTCTGTTAAGTTGAAGTGGCGCTTTTTGCAGCCTACGCAAAAGAGGCCAGCTCAACACGCACTCCAAAAGGGGGAAAAGGTAGTCAAGCACAAGGTATGATGATGGGATTGATAGTGCTCCGAAAGGTTAAACAATTTAGACTATATTTATGATTAGGATTTACAGAAGGACACTGATTATTGGTAAGAAATGAACAATAGAAATATTAAAAACAATATTGCATTAATCTATGACACCCCTGCATCTCATAATGGAACAACCCCATTAAAAGATTAATATGATAAGGGCCCACATTGGTTACATTAAGTTAATAAAATCCTTAATGTACATTAACCTCAGGCATTACAGTCACGTTCACATGGAGAAGTCACACCTAGCACCATTACCAACTAAGCACCATACAAAACACCGTTATTGGACCCCACGGAGTCACTACATCGCTAGAGACCCTGGGAGCCCATAAAACGGTGGCGACCCTAGTGAGCGCCAAAACGCTACCAGATGACAAGGTCTGGAGCCAGCGCCACCTAGAGTTGACGGCTAAAACTAATGGCGGCTGGAATGACTATCACGACGAAGGACTTGACCCATCGTGATTGGGAGGCACACACCTGTTAAACACAGAGCCGCTCCAAACGCTGCAATGAGAGAGCACGTACCAAAGATCGTTGACTCGAAAACATGCTTGAGGTTAAGGTAACAATAGAATAAGCTAAGCGATAGCGATTTTCGAAAAATTCTTGACTGCCACTTGAAGCAGCAATCTCAAATTTTTCATGGGGGGTACAGGGGATGTCATGTAGAATGTACTTTTATGTATAATAATACTTTTATGTATAGTAATAAGAAACTATTACTATGTACTGCAAATTTTTAACATGTAAACAAGTAAATCCACCAGAGGGCCGCAAAAACCTAACAAGAACTGAAACAAGACTAGGACGCCACCTGGGGATAAAACTATGACAACCTGAAAAACACTGGCACAAAGACTATCAACAGGGCCATTGATCACCAAGGGACCAAGAAGCCAACAGAACACCAAAGGAATATTATTGTGTAAAAATGTAAATGTATATCAACAGACATATGTGAATTTTGAAGACTAGTGGTCACAACATGTAAACCCAGCCTGGACACAATGACAAGTATATCCACCAGAGGGCCGCAAAACCTAACAAGAGCTGAAACAAGACTAGGACGCCACCTGGGGATAAAACTATGACAACCTGAAAAACACTGGCACAGAGACTATCAACAGGGCCATTTGATCACCAAAGGACCAAGGAGCCAACAGAACACCTAAAGAATATTATTGTGTAAAGATGCAAATGTATATTAACAGATATATGTAATTTTGAACACCTTTTACTAAAAACCACAAAACAACAATTGTCACTGGTCATCTAAGGACATGAACTGACCCATCAGGACAGAAGCACTGGCCTGGATGCATGACAGAATTGCCCGATCGATCACAACAACAATGACAACAGAATGGGGAGGATTTTAGACAATAGGTCATTAAGACAAAAGGGACTAGTATATAAACTACAGAAAAATCAGATAAAGACACACTCCAATATACCAGTTCTGGACACCAAGTCACCTTGGCCAGATTAATTTTGCTTTGACAAAATTGGAAGATCACAGGAGATCATTTTTATTTAGCTACATTTAACCAAACCTGATTGGGAAACTGAGTTAGAAGAAAGTAAGTGAATTTTATGTGAACATTTGTATAACTTTATGAATTAAGAGAAGTAAGTAAATATTGAGTGAATTCATGATTTGATGAGACATTAGAGAATTTACTGTGAATATATGTGTGACTTTATGAACTGGAAGAAGTAAGTAAATATTGAGTGAATTTATGATTTGATGAGACATTAGAGAATTTACTGTGAATATATGTGTGACTTTATGAACTGGAAGAAGTAAGTGAATATTGTGTGAAATTATGATGAGGAATACGAATGATTATTGATTATGTCCTGCATGCAGAGAAAGGACAACCTGGTAGAGATTTGAGCATCCATTATAGGGGAGGTGACTCAAACCAAAGAAAGCATCTTTTAAAAGCTAAAAGATGGCTTTATATTTATATTGAGAGATCCCTAGAGAGACAGGGACAAAGTTTTGAAGCTCCCATTATAAAGAAGGTCTGACTTTGAGAGTAATTTGAAGAAGAGAATGTGTTTGCAGGGAGTATCCAATGAAGGATAGCTCAGTGCAAGATATAAAGAATCTTTGTGAGTGATTTGAAGAAGAGAATGTGTTTGCAGGGAGCATCCAATGAAGGATAGCTCAGTGCAAGATATAAAGAATATTTATGAGTAATTTGAAGAAGAGAATGTGTTTGCAGGGAGCATCCAATGAAGGATAGCTCAGTGCAAGATATAAGGAATATTTATGAGTAATTTGAAGAAGAGAATGTGTTTGCAGGGAGTATCCAATGAAGGATAGCTCAGTGCAAGATATAAAGAATATTTATGAGTAATTTGAAGAAGAGAATGTGTTTGCAGGGAGTATCCAATGAAGGATAACTCAGTGCAAGATATAAAGAATATTTGTGAGTAAATTGAAGAAGAGAATGTGTTTGCAGGGAGTTTCCAATGAAGGATAACTCAGTGCAAGATATTAGATTGCTGTATTCAAAAGAGACAACTGTATATTTAAATATGTCTGACCTGAATGATCAACTGAAATAGAAATACCAAGAAACCAAATGTATTATAGACAAGATTAATTGAACTAATGGTTTTTAGTAACAAGGGAGAGTCATCAAATGTATGTAGAAATTATACTAGAGAGTATAAAGATTACAGTAAAACTGGCTAATGAGGTGATGTCATCATTGTGAATTGATCCAGATTGTCTGGACCAATAAAGTACCTAAATTATATGTGAGGTAAATTAACACAGAAGGTGATATAAATAATATGAGCAGGATCCATGGTACTCTTGTGCTTGACTACATTTGGGTGTGGGTAATCAGATACTCATGTTTGAGTAATTAGTGTATATTCCGGACCCAGTACCTCCAAAAACTGGTGATCCCTATGTTTTATAATCATGTTTAGTCAACTATAGCCATAGTGTATTATTCAATATATTTATTCATAACTATGTACTCATGTTTGAATGATTTGTATGTATTTAGGACCCAGTATCTCTAAACTGGTGACTCCTACTTTGTAATACATTATATATCAGAATACATTTTAAACTCAATTTTCCAAGTTGTTGATTATTACTGATAGATTTATTTGATACATAGAGTGGTCTGCACACATGAGAGTGGCCGACAGTTACCACTAGTTCTAAGCCTAGCCATATAATGGGCAAAGAAGGCTACAAAATGCAGTTGACAAGGCAGTAAGATTAGCAATTATTCAGATTAAAAGAAGACTAATTAAGAGCACACTAGACCCGTACCAGTCCCCCTGGTTTAAACGGATCCGGAACAACCGATCTTATCACACTACATATAGTTAGTGTTGGCCACATTATCTGAGAATTGGTCATATATCTATGTCGCCGATTTTACAGTTCGCCGAATTCACTATTTTTATGCACCGAATTCACCGTTCTAGGCGCGCTAAATGCGCATTTGCGCCGAATTCACAATGTGTTGAAAGCTAACTGAAGATTCACGAAATTTCAAAATTTACAATGTCCCAAGGTTGGCAACACTCAGGCAAACACTGCTTCCACTGCTAATTCCTATGAGTATTAGATCAATGAACATCATCTTACCCATTGCAGTAAATTAGTACTGCTTCTTAAAGCCTTTGTGGACCACGAGTTTTACAGCACGTCAACAAACTTCAAAATGCCCTGCAGGTGTCTCAGCAGGAAATGTTAGCTGCATGGATAGTTTCCCTTCAGGGATGACCTAAAAGGCGGGACCACCGGCCGGGACGAGGCGGGGCGGGACGGGCGGGACGGTCGAAAAGGCGGAACCAGTGTTGGCGGGATGCCTTGTAGAGCTGGCGGCCTGAAGTACAGAGTTTGACCGGGTTGTTATAAATTTGCTACCAATATTGATTATGGGAATTTGTACGAATTTTCCCATCCTAATATACATTGTATATCAATTTCAATTGATTGAATGGGTAAAATCAAACAAGGCCCCAAACTGAAAAATTGTGACCACTTTGTAATTTCTCAGCTCAGGTTAAATGTGCCTTGCAGTCCATAAAATTTGAATGTCCACACCGGCCCCTATACTTTTGTATTTTGAAATTCTCATTGTGATCTAAAGTGATGCCTAAGAATAGACCTGTGTGTCCCCAATTAAAAAAAAAATTTACAACTCAGTTTAATTACGGCTGACTTTGAATTATCCTAGTAAAGATTCACAAAATTTATTGTGCAGGGGAATAAAAAATAATTACTGTTTACTGCTTTTCTGTCTCTAAAAGTTAAATATTTAGCTACATCATGATTTTGGATTGCCTTCCTGAAGGCAATCTGTTTTGTTTGATGCCATTTTTAAATGAGGAACTGTGGGCAAATTCGGGAACTTTTGTTGTTGTTGTTGCGGGCATTGCTTTGCTGGCGTTATGGCGCCCTCCCCCAAAAACGTTCCTGTTGTTTGAATTTAATTGAGAAAATCAAAACTATTATATGTACCTAATTTTCTTTGTGAGTCCGCTTAACCACGCACCCAACGGTCACGTGATGATGGCACCGTACCAGCACTGGATCTGAGGATCCAACGTTATCCCGCCGCCCAGATAGCAATCAAGACTGATGCACAGAATTAAATGGACGTTTATTGCAATTGTGTACCCCTGTGTTCTCTGTGAACTATTGGAGTTTGTTGCAACTGTTTACAGCATGTCAACAGTTTTGCACACAAAACATGCAAAATTTTGCCTGCTAAATTGCTAAAAGATAAGATAAATTTTTTATTTAAAGTCAGTGGTGATACAAAGCTCTTCGTCGACAGAAAGTTACATTTGGTTTTTTTAAATTTAACTTGCTGTTGCTGCATTTTTCTGCTATTTTAGCAAAAGTATGTATTTCAATTTTGCACCTGCTGTACGTAGTACTATCATTCCCACTGCTTACTCTGCTTTCATTTACTAGACCAATCCTACCCTTTAGGAATTAATTCTTTCTTCTCCAATTAATGAATTAAACTTAAAGTGAACAAAAAACAGGAAATAAGCAATTTTATTTTTCACAGTGACACACAAAACTTCAAATATTCAGAGAAGAAGGCAACAACTAAATTTATCATTTTTTTTACACATTTTTAGGTTCATATTATATGGTACTATATATCTATGGATAGTATACTAAATACTAAACCCTGGATTTTTGTTATTTTCAATTAATTAATTTTTTCCTTGTATTTATGAAATAGATCCAAAATAATTAACACATATTAGATTGATAGATTAGAATTAATTACCTTTTATTGGATGAATGAATCACTGTAAATATAGAGGGTGCCAGTTGTGTTTAATATAGTAATATAAATATATTCATAAGCACAAAAGAGTAAATTGGCTACGTATTAGCAGGTGTTGAATATTGGTTATCTTTTTGTAATTTTTTCACTGGTCTGTCACGCCGAAGCTCTGTTCAGCTTGTGTCCTGACAAAATCTTGTCCCGGCAGGCCGTTCCGCCTTTTAGACCGTCCCGCTCGTTGGTCCCGCCTTTTAGGTCATCCCTTCCCTTCACAACATTGCAGTGTAGATGTATGAAAATGCAGCCTATAGTTAATGCCACTCACAATACTGTAACATGGGTGCAAGTTGAAGAATCTCACATAACTGGGTCTGGCAACTGCATCAGGCTGCCACCTGGAGTAAATCAGGTAAATTACACTTGAAGAACAAATCATCATAATAATGTCCTGCATGTTACACAGGTATTTATTAATAATTACAAGTTTTAATTCAGTATCTTGATATTTTTTCCAAAATTTCATTTATGAAACAGATCATATACAGGAGCTGTTTTAACCAAGTAAACAATTTATGTGGGTTTAATATTACCTCTCAGTTTAGGAGTTTCAACATAAAGTACTAGACCTAGTGGCACTCATGACAGTGGGGATGGACTGCACAGGTGTGACATGGCTGTGAAGTTATCACCAAAATGCATATATTGTGCATACTGCAAACTTATTAGGCTAGGTGGACAAGATAATAGTCTGGCAGCCAAATGCAAATGTTGTCTATGGTTCTTATCTTGGTGTCATTTGAAAGCTAAGAATGTGTAGATTAAGAATCTGCCAGCTGCTCACCTGGCACCCTTGAGAACTTGCGTAATTCAAGATAGCTGCCAAAAGACAAAATTGCCAATATCTTCTCCAAATTTACAGAGAAACAAATTTTTTTGGGTCCATACCATGGTTTTTGGGGTCAAAGAATACATTTCTGAAATTTTAATTGGTCTCAGATACTTTCATCTGGCAGTAACTGAAATATCGTTCATGTAAATATGCTTTCAAACGACACCAAGATCAAAACTATAGACAACATTTGAGGGTTCACCTCTATATGCTGTTCTAGTTGCCTCCCTATACTCGACCGGACTCTTCTCACAAAATGCACCATGTCATAGGTTGAAGATTAATCTTAATATTAACTGGCATTTCCTATTACATAGTATAATACAACCAATATTCACCACTGTCAAATACAGTTTTTATTAGCCCCTTTTATAAAACTCCACATTTTATTTAAGAGAGACTTTACAAGGAGTAACTTTCTCGTAGGATAAACACACAATTGAAGTGAAATGAATGAGAAAAAGTGGAATGTTTTCAGACCAAAAAAAAAATTTTTACTTAAGGTAAGGGACAAGAACATTTAAGATAGACAGAGTTGGTGGGTTTTTGAATGAAACGAAAAAATAAGTAAAAATTATTATTTCAGGGGCCAAAAAATTGGAAGAGTTTAGACTGTATTGGCATAAAAATTTACCAACAACAAAAAAAAAGAAGAAAAGAAACCTAATTATTGATGATCCAAACATTTAGAGAAAGTTATTTAAAGGAGAAAAAGTTGGAGAAGGGCCAAGAAGAGATATAGTTGGTGGGTCAGGGACTATTATTATTTTGATTTGTCACACAAACTGTGCATGTTTTGCTCTCTTAGGAGGATTTGGTGGTGTTGAAAAAGGCCATAAATTTTTTTGGAGTTTTCTTTTTTTTTCTACTGGAACATCTACTGTGTGTGTGTGTGTGATTAGGGCTTTACGTCCTGTATTTCTGCACCAGTTGGGCTAATTAGGACAGGCAGAGACCATGGCAATGAGACGAAGGATGAAACAGCCATCCAAAGGAACATCTTCTGGAACGGGAACAGGATAAGGTGATTACTTCTTCGAAGTCATATTAAGGAAGGACGCATTCATCAGGTGGCTCATGTTGAGCGGAGTCGACTGCAGACAGCAAGGATCCCACTGAAGGAGGGTTCAAGGAAGAAGCACCAGGCACCACTGGAGAAGGTACAGCAGAAAAGACACCCAATGAAGATGAAGGCCCAGGTCCAGAAGACTGGTATAGGTACCTGCAGACTAGAACATGGCAGCTGAAGAAGCACCTGCAGGCTGTAAAGAAGCTGAAGGACACGGCTAGTCCATTGTTTCTCAGGAGTAGTACATTGTTTCTCAGGAGTAGCGTGCTGGAACTGGCTGAACGTCGGCTAAAACATCTTGGCCTGCTGCTGCTTATGGAGCTGCTGCTGCTGCTGAATAATCAACTGCTGCTGTTGCTGCTGCTGCTTGTTCCTCCTGACTTGCGCCTTCTGCTGGGCTTCGACATCGTCATACGTGTCCAAGTCCAACTGAAGACACTCAGAATATATGTAGTCAGTTATCGAGCGGATTCTCAGGGTCTTAGGATCTGCAGGAAGAGGAGGGAGGACGCTGTGTGATGGCTTTCATGTGCTGGTCAATCCTTGCAGCTGTCTGCTGAGCAGTCTGGACTATGTCAGCTAATTTGGAGCTTGTTGCAGAAGAACTATCACCAGTATTGTTCCTCTACTTGAAGGGACCACCCTTGGCTGTCGCTGGGAAGACTGGACTTGGTTCGACGTCCACTTCTTCAACTTCTTCCAGTCTTCAGGCCTAGAATATGGCTGCCCCGCACTGGAGCTGTCATCAAAGTTGGGCAGTTGCTTGTTGCTCTTCGCCATCTTCTTCTTTAGGTTAACAGCTTGACGAGACGGCACCCTGGAGATGTGTTGCTCAAGGAACCCAAAGTTGGCAATAATCCACTTCTCCTTCTCTGTCGGATTTCTCTTGGCTGTACCGGAAGGGCCCTGCTTGATGAGCTTCCCAGCACTGGTTCTGATAGACTCAAGCCAGGTCTTCAACTGTAGCCCAGTACAGGGGACACTGAGGGTCTGTGCCTTGTCCTCGATGAGCCTCATCTTCCTCTGATGATCCTTGTAGTCACGTCTGGTCCTGTCATAGAATATGTCATTCTCCTGGTACCAGTCAGCGATTTCTTGCTCATCATTGAGAGGTAAAAAAAACTTCTCAGTCTTTCTTCTTGGCTTCTTCTGAGATGCAGCAGGAGCAGTGGAGGCCTGGGTGGCAGGAAATTCACTGGCATCACTATCATCTTCTTCTTCTTGGGTGTCTTTCTTCTCCTTCTCTACATCAAAGTATGGATCTCTGTCGCTGTCATCCATGTCAACATCAGAAGACTTGGCAGAAGACTTGGCAGAAGACTCGGCAGTGGACTTGGCAGAAGACTTGGCAGAAGACCTGGCAGAAGACCTGGCAGGAGACCTGGCAGGAGACGTGGCAGGAGACTTGGTAGGAGCATAATAAGTACAACTGGCAGGATTAGAAGGAGCTGCAGGAACACTGGATTCTTCAGACTCACTGCGAATGATTACATACTGCTGGCCGAGGTCACGTGACGAGCTAACCGGCCCTGCAACTGTGCTGCACCCGTCGTTATGTGTGTGTGTGTGATTAGGGCTTTACGTCCTGTATTTCTGCACCAGTTGGGCTAATTAGGACAGGCAGAGACCATGGCAATGAGACGAAGGAGGAAACAGTCATCCAACTTAGGCTCGACCGGGAATTGAACCCGGGACCCAGCGGTTAAAAGGCCAGAGCGCTACCTCTGAGCTAGGCCCCCGCCCTCCCGTCGTTATGTAATATTGCGCAAAATTGGGCTTACTTATGACACACATGAGTCACACGTAGTGTACGTAGGTATTGATTTTTCTATACGTAGAAACCGGTGACTTATCCGTGGTACATGTGAGTGCACACGTAGAAGCCGATGGTTTAATCGTCGCGCACGTATCTCTCCCGCTGGGTTCTTGACACCCACGTGTGCAACAGTTAAACCACCGGCTTCTACGAGTGTCTCACATGTGACTTGGCGTATGCCATGAGCGCCTCTACGGCAACGACGGCTTCACTACGGTTGCTAACTATAAACAATCACCCGCAAGTTTTCTATGAACATGAGCAAAACATCCGTCAATTTTGGCGGTTGTTCTCAGTTCGGGGACGGCTTCGAGGAATCAAGTAAGTGTGTTCACAGTCTTCTACGACAACCTCCTGATAACCACGGTTGCATAAAGGATGCCCAATTTTGCAAAATATTACAATTCTACGAGAGCAATACGGCTTCAATGGAAAACCGGCTATGTGAGAATCCCACTTAAATCACTTGGACCACTGGTTTAATGCCTAGGATCAATGCCTGCAGGTGTCTCACCAGGAAATGTTACCTGCATAGCACCTAGCCCACAATACAGCCTGCTGGTGGCGCCACATACTGGAACTAATTTCTTGCAGGCATCCTCATTAAAATCACTATAAATTAAGAATTCTGGGAGAGTACATGGGACACTAATAAATGCACCTTCAAAACATGATATTAGTAAAATATAGGATAGTGTGTTCGTTCTTCTTTCAAATTAAACAATAATTAATTTATAGCATATAAATTAATTAAAAATTAATGAATTATTAGGCCTTCATAATCATTTTCAAGAAATGAAGTAATTTTATCATTAATTGAATAGATATTTTTGGGACATAATATTAAAATATTTTAATATAGAATTTTAATAATATTATCTGTTGATATAGGACTAGATTGTATTACTAATATTGATTTATCAAGATATTTGATTAGATTTGAATTCTTAATAATGCACAACCCACTATAGTGTCTACTGGTTTCCAATTGCTAGATGACTTCTCAAATAGTAACAATGAATGTTGTGTGTGTGTGTGATTAGGGCTTTACGTCCTGTATTTCTGCACCAGTTGGGCTAATTAGGACAGGCAGAGACAATGGCAATGAGACGAAGGATGAAACAGCCATCCAACTTAGGCTCGACCGGGAATCGAACCCAGGACCCAGCGGTTGGAAGCCCAGAGCGCTACCTCTGAGCTAGGCCTCCGCCCCCAACAATGAATGTTGTGACAAATCTGAGGTAAACAGAAAAAATACAAAATCAAGTGAGAGCATCAGAGACTCCCAATCTAAATAAATAGATATAGAAAGATATAGATATGGGAAGTGCAGCCCTCTAAGGCAAATTTGTGCCACTCTCTAAGCCAAGTTTGTGCCACTCTCTAAGCCAAGTTTTTGCCACTCTCTAAGCCAAGTTTGTGCCGCTATCGAGGGTTGATTGATGAGGTGAGAGAAAGAGGAGTCCACCCATGTTACAAATCTACCCCATGGGTGGGATCTTTTACTTGCCTCAACATAGACACTGAGGACAAGGAACCGCCAATTTAACGTCTCATCCGAACAACATCCAGCTGGTATGATGCTCATGAAAGGGGCCTGGGATTGAACCTGGATCCTTCAGAGGAGCAGGCGAGCGTCTTACCATTAGATCACCCAGCTGCAAAAGGTGTGTAGGACCTAATTGAATTTCCATATGAATACCAATAAGGATTTGGTGTGTGTGTGTGTGTGTGGGTGGGTGGGTGGGTGTGTGTGTGTGTGTGTGTGTGTGTGTGTGATTAGGGCTTTACGTCCTGTATTTCTGCACCAGTTGGGCTAATTAGGACAGGCAGAGACCATGGCAATGAGACGAAGGAGGACACAGCCATCCAACTTAGGCTCGACCGGGAATCAAACCCTGGACCCAGCGGTTGGAAGCCCAGAGCGCTACCTCTGAGCTAGGCCCCTGCCCAATAAGGATTTGGTAATTATAATTTCCCCAGTAGTTTGCACCACTTCAATTTCCATATTCTCGACCTACAAGTAACTAACTCTTGGTATCACGTAGGCCTACACTCACCTGAATTTATTCTAAGTTTATTAATTTATTTATATTTACATACTAGTTTTTATGCATTGTTATTTAGTCTATTATATTCTTCTTCTTTTTTGCTGCTTTTATCTATTTGTAATAGGGCCATTTTGTACAAGAGCTGTTGCTCAAAACGTTGTGTTTACCCTGTGTAAATGTTTTATAAATAAATAAATACATTTTACTGTGTTCACGTAGCACACACTGTTGCAGTAATTGTCACCATAGCACAAACTGTAGCTTTGAGATGGTCTGCAGCGCCACAGCGCCGATGACGTCACCAAGGTGCAACAGAAAAAAAGGTAAAAATGCTGCGCCAAGCTCAGTGAGCTCAGTCTGCAACATCAGCAGCCTCTGAGCATCACTACTGGAGGGATAACATAACAGGTGAGACCATCTCTCTATCTCTCTCTCTCTATCTATCTCTCTATCTATCTAGCTATCTGTCTGTCTGTCTATCAATCTATCTACCTATCTATTTATCTATTTTTTATACCTCGTCCATATATGAATACAATTGTATGTACATACAGGTCAGGAGACCCATGTTAAGACACTGCAAATTATTGTATAATGTAAATTATTGATTTTTTTTTAATGGACAGTCCGTCAGTCAGTCAGTCAGCTAGTCAGTCAGTCAGTCAGTCAGTCACAGACAGCCAGTCACTGTCAGTCATTCAGTCAGTAATTCAGTCAGTCAGTCAGTCAGTCATTCAGTCAGTCAGTCAACCATTTAGCTGCGGAGTTTTATTTCAATTTACATTTTGTTCTTTGTTCATTATTCATACATTCATGCATACATTCATGCATACATTCATACATTCATTCAATCATTAAATCAATCAATCAAGCACGCAATCAATAAATCAATTAATGGGCATTTCTATACCAGGACCTTTCATGGCTTTTTTTAAAGACACATTTACGATACTAAATTCACATTTAATCTTAAAGAAATTGTCTGTAAAATATATCACTAAAAATGTCATATATTTTTTTACATAATCATCACTTGTCAATAAACTATAAGAGCATCTTATTTTATACAGAATCACGTGACATATATTTTTTTATGTTTATTTTATTTTATTATCTGTACAATAAAGTCATGTATAGGTCTATTAAATCATGTTACACAATTCAGGTTGGTCAATATATGATGTTATTTATATAGAAGCTTTTATTTGGCTATAGATTAGTTATATATTATCAAAAGTAGGCCTATATGCCTCTAAGTTTGTCATATTACATACTTATACATAAGCCTAATATATTGCAGTTCAAATAACTTCATCTGTAACTTCTTCTTATATGATTGGCTGCATTTCTTGCCACATTAACCAATCATAATAGTGGATAGAGAATCCTTTCATGTCCATATCATGGCCATATCATGACAGGATATGTTCGTATTGATGGGGTTTATTTGCAAAGGAACATTTCATATCTACATGTAT
This sequence comes from Alitta virens, assembly GCA_932294295.1. Classification (NCBI taxonomy): domain Eukaryota; kingdom Metazoa; phylum Annelida; class Polychaeta; order Phyllodocida; family Nereididae; genus Alitta; species Alitta virens. The sequence goes on along the minus strand of OW028585.1, from coordinate 15,402,992 downwards.
TCATGTAAAATTAGCATTAATGTCAGTGGTTGTTCAAATATACTTACTTACTTACTTACTTACTTACTCAATTACTTACTTGCTTACTTACTTACTAAATTACTTGCTTACTGACTTACTTGCTTACTTACTTATTTACCTAGTTTTTTGGTTAGTTATTTACATATTTACTGACTGACTTACATACTTACTTACTTGCTTACTTACTTGCCTACTTATTTACCTAGTTTTTTCGTTAGTTATTTACATCGTTACTGACTGACTTACATACTTACTTACTTACTTGCTTACATACTTACTTGCCTAGTTATTTACCTAGTTTTTCATTAGTTATTTACATAGTTACTGACTGACCAACTGACTTACTTGCTTACTTACTTGCTTACTTATTTATTTACTTACTTGCTTTATGCTTACTTACTTGCTTATTGATTTACTTACTTACTTACTTACTTGCCTACTTATTTACCAAGTTTTTTCATTAGTTATTTACATAGTTACTGCCTGATTTACATACTTACTTACTTGCTTACTTACTTGCCTACTTATTTACCTAGTTTTTTCATTAGTTATTTACATAGTTCTGACTGACTGACTTACTTGCTTACTTACTTGCTTACTTATTTATTTACTTACTTGCTTCATGCTTACTTACTTGCCTATTTACTTACTTACTTACTTACTTGCAATCTCACAGTTACTTCTTTATTGAAGTACATTTTTCAGATAGGTTTATAAGGTAAACTTATTGTATTTATTTTTCCAGCAGGGATTAGAACCTTGGACCTTCTGATAAGATGAAACTTTTATCTCATAATTCTTTACTTTACTCATTTACTAACTATCATATTTAATCACTTACATAGTAATAACTCGCAGACTTATCCACTTATGAATATGATATATAGACTTGCATAATGTGATAGCTTCAAATAAAAGAAACTTGGGTCTACTAAATTTGGGAAAATGCAACTCCACCCAATATTATATTTAGCTTGTAATTAGCTGTAAATAGCTCTCATTATTACATGAAAAGGGTATTTTTAATGATAGGAGAGTCTTCATAATGACAGGTAATATACTTTAAAGAAGCTTTCTGGTCTGGAAAAAGGAGAAGAAAAAAAAGCTTGTCATATATATTTCTCTGGGTTTTATTATATAATTGTAGCTTACAAAATATTTTACCAACTGGATAATAAATAGATAGATAAACAGACAGACAGACAGATAGATACATAGATACATAGATACATAGATACATAGATAGATAGGTAGATAGGTAGATCGATAGATAGATAGATATTGATAGGTAGATAGGTAGATTGATAGACAGGTAGATCGATAGATAGACAGATAGAAACATAGATAGATAGATAGATAGGTAGATAGATATTGACAGAGAAAGGTAAACTCTGACCTAATATATCAGTAAAAGAAAAAAAAAAAAGGAATTGTTTTCCCCCTCTCCTAGTGTAAAACCCCACAATTATCACTGGAAATCACTGAAGTGGTCTTAATATCGAGGTGGTCTTAGTTCTGAAACAGTTTGTCATAATCATTCGAATGGTTGAGGAGGTCTTAATTGATGCACTTTTTATGTGGACTACACAGAATTACTAGCTGGATGAATTTAAAGGTTATTATTTACTGTGGGAGGGAGCTTTAATTTAGCCCGCAAACATTTTCCCAGGCTATGTAAAGTTCTCATTGTAATTATAGCTTAACGCTCTGACAGATATAGTGTTGTAAAAGCTAACATTCTGCCTATAGATATACTTTGAAATTTAATGAATTATACAACTGTAGCTATAGAATCTACTATACTAGGAAATATCACAAGTAGTGCCCTTAAATCATAAATGGTCAAAGTTTTTAATAAGGTAAGTTACTTTAAAATAATTAGAATTGATTCTGGTCAAAATTCATTGTTACGGCTAAGCAATTTTATTTGTCTGAAACTATCTTTTCTAAGAGAGTGGGCTGTTTAGTTATAACAGTTAAACATCTTGACTACCTGTAGATTTAGATTCTATATACACTAATATACTTTAAACACGCATAACTGCGGGTTTGTACAACATGTTTTTTTACCTATGCGTTTTTAAAGTCCATTAGTGTGGTATCGTTCACTCATTGCAGTTTACAAATCAGGGTTGGTAAAAATCAGATTTTTTAAAATATTTAAATGTGATGATGCAACTAGGGCCTAAGTACTGTCTAGCATCAGCCAATTGTAACCAATTTTTCTAGTATTTCTTAGTAATCGTACTGCACTGTGCTCTAAAAATGAAGAGAATTTTGACTTATTGAACAACTTGGGTTTTTGAAAAAAAAATAAATAAAGTTGTATACAAATAAATTCATGCTTTGAGTTGGACAAAATAAAATTTTCAACCGAAAAAACTTGTTAAATTTCCAAAAAATCTAACAATAATAAAAAATTATTTCTTATTTATTTTATTGCTATGATTTAAATCTATGATTTAAATCGTATTTTTTAAATGCCATTCGTGTTACAAGTTATTGGAATTTAGATATTTCTAGAAAGTTGAAAGTATTCGATAATATTTTATGTAACATTATATAACTGTGTGCTGGATGTGTATACAAAAATATTTGGCAATAGATATTTGAAATGTACTATCAAGTTCAGGCAATAGCAAATAATCGGTCTATCATTCTATACACGGGCATTCATGCATCTGACACTGACTCGTCCAACTTTACACCATAACATGAATATCGAGAAAGTATTATTGTATTAAAGTAAACTTTGTAGTTAAATAACAATGGTTTCTATTTCAGTAGCTCAATAACATTGTCGAAAAAAAATTAATGGACGATATTATGCATAAGTAACTTATAAAACAAATGTATTAATATAATGAAATTAAACATTTTAGTGACACAGATTAAAGGTGTACCACATTTTGATTAAAAAAAACTGTTTGAAGCAATGATCTATGTTTTAATTAGCATTTTGCTGATAATAATAGTGATTTTATTAGTTAGTCTTATTATAGTCAGTCTTTTAGTCATCATTGACTATGTTGTAATAGTCTTATATATATATATATATATATATATATATATTTTTTTTTTTTTTTTTTTTTTTGATAAGATACGTTACTCATGTAAAATTAGTCATTATGACAAAAACCATATATGAGGTAGTCAATATGACAAAACATGACTAACTAAATGGCAATATAGGAGTTAAGAGTTAGTCATTATGACTAAAAATGAAGAAAATTACTAGAAATAGGCAGTAAGAGTCAGTTATTATGACTAACTATATAGGAGGTTAGTTAGTCAATATGACTAACAATGACTAATCTGTAATAAAATAGCTTTAGGAATTCTGTCATTTCAGACACTATAAGTATCAAATGGTCCAAAAATATCAAGCACTTGTGGTAGGTATTACAGTAACTTTATCCAATACAACATGGAGAAATTACATGTGAACCTAACCATGCATAACAATGCGACCTTTTATAACTAAACCCTTCTGACAAATAAGGAGTGTTTATAGTTTGAATACAGGGTACAAGATATACAGATTCACATCAATGGATATTTGTATGGGGTTATATATTTTGCCCTGGAATTTAACCTGTTCGAGTTTCTACTGGCCACATGTTAAAACAGAATTTCAATGCTGGACACCCCCTTATATAAACACATGCACCATAAAAATAAATAAAAACAGGTATGTCAAATCTATTTTATTTTTGTACACTAATATTTGTCATTAGCTAGCTTCAAAGTAGTCATTATATGTTATATTATTCTTAACTTCATAAATAAATATTAAACATAGGCATTTCGTAGACAATGGAGAATGTTTGTCTAGAATATTAGAAAATACTTATTGCGTCTTGTAATGAGCTTAATTTAGCTGGAAAGCTATAGGGAGTGGAGAAAAACCTCTCGGTCGACCTGGACTAGGTTTTATCATAAATTGAGTATTAATTGTCACAATGACGTCATTGCTAGAATAATCTGGATTGCAAATTGATATTTTATACTATACACTGTCCAATATAATCTGCAGCCATCCAGTATACCCTGCATAATCTGCAGCCATCCAACATACACTGCAGCCATCCAACATAGATAGATAGATAGATAGATAGATAGATAGATATGGGAAGTGCAGCCCTCTAAGGCAAGTACTTGCCGCTATCGAGGGTTGATTGATGAGGTGAGAGAGAGGAGGAGTCCACCCATGTTACACATTTACCCCATGGGTGGGATCTTTTGAATGCCTCAGCATAGACACTGAGTACAAGGGACCGCAAATTTAATGTCTCATCCGAATGACATCCAGCTGGGATGATGCTCATGAAGGGTGCCTAGGTATAGTGAATTTTAATACTGATGGTAAACTGAAAAGGCTAGCAATTTCATAGCATGGCAGCAGTGCTGTAACTTTTCGCGGTATTTTGCAACAGGTTGAATAAATATTGTCTGGGAAAGTATAAACGCATCTGTGCCAAGTATCACCATTTCACATCATTGAAAAGGAGTAATTAGGTTTTAGCGGCGATGACTAAGTCATTCAGTGATAATATGACGCAGATGTTGAAATTGCCGATTCACTGCATGAAAATAATGCTTTTGGATAAATAACAGCATGTCACGATTAGTAATAGTGTGTGCAGTCATTATTTTTCAGTATAAGATAGATTCAAGTAGGTAGGAAGACTGTGAAACCGCGTGACCATAATCGCATGATACAAATATATAAAGACAGCTGCATGGCCCTCATTCTGCCTTGGCTGCCAATTTCATGGCGAAAGGCTATTCGCTGATTTTTTTAATTTGACTCTCATCGACACATAATAATTACCACCTTAAATATCACAGATATTACCAGTTGACGTAATTACATATTTACGTGTCTTGGGCACATCAATAATTGCATGACTCTTAAAAGAATTCTTTGGTCTAGTACTTTTTTAATATAAGTTGGCATAATCCCTCATCTATGATGGGGAAAAATATTAGATATGTGTGTCACTTGTATATTAAGTATATATATATATAGTATTTTATATATTTAAGTATATTTACAGTATTTTATTATATATTAAGTATATTTATAGTATTTTATATATTTAAGTACATTTATAGTATTTTATATATTAAGTATATTTGTAGTGTTTTATATATTAAGTATACAGGGTGCGGCCTAAAAACTTGCACCAAGCATCGCCTCTTTCGAGATAGTTCTAGGTTACTCAAATGCTTATGAGGTCTTTTAAAGTGTTGCCACATTTAGTCGGGGGTATAAGCAATTTGTCATTGTGATATTTTTGATCTTATAATGACAGAAAATATCAGTGTCTGAATTATTGAGAGGGTGCATGCTGCAGGGCATGTTCTGAGTGACACATATCACAGAATTCAAATTTCTGCCTGTTTGCATGGTGTCTGTAGTTGCAGAAAAGTTTACAAATTAGAGATTTCCTAGGTACTACACCTCTGAGGCCACAGAAAATATGATATTTGCACAGAATCCTCCTTCAATGTTTTTTGTATGTTCATATATATATTTAATGGTATTAGATGATGAGAAGGTTGGTTCCACTTTTGATCCAGCAAGGTCATAAAATTGAAACAGAAATATAATGGCATTTCAGAGGGACTATTTGAATCTCCAATTAATCTGGAAATAATAACATGATTTTCAGGAGGATGGACCAGTTAATTTGATAGAAAAGACATAAAATTGACCTTAACCCAAAATGGCACTTTCCGCCTCAAAGGTGTCAATGCTCTACCTTCTTATTAAAAATGAATCTATTTGCCCTATTTTTAGTGGCAAAGGTCAAGAAAGTTGTCTGTAACCCATTTGTATGATCAGCGACATAATCTAATGCTTGTATTGCAAAGGTCAAGGTGAAAATGACCTGAAGGTGTGATAAGTGTGCATGTGCTATATTTAGATCCATATTATCTATAATTATTGAGGAAACAAGGAAGTATATTCATAAAGATAATTTAGGACAATTACTACTTTAGTGTGTATGATTGCAGCTGCATACGATCTCTGTCAATTGAGATAATAACAAAAGAGGTAGCAGTAGCTGCTGGTGCAAGTTTTTAGGCCGCACCCTGTATATAGTATTTTATATATTAAGCATATGTAGTACTTTATATTAAGATGAGTGATCTCTATTTGATGGATCATAGGTATCTGAACAGCTGCTTATTTTTAAGAAATATTACGATAATATCATTGAAGAGAATATACTAGACTAGGGAAGCATATATGTGAACTTGTTGATATGAGGGATAGTTTGGAAATGAGCGAATGTAATTTAACTATGGTGGGTGGGTGATTAGGGCTTTACGTCCTGTATTTCTGCACCAGTTGCGCTAATTAGGACAGGCAGAGACCATGGCAATGAGACGAAGGATGAAACAGCCATCCAACTTAGGCTCGACCGGGAATTGAACCCGGGACCCAGCGGTTGGACGCCCAGAGCGCTACCTCTGAGCTAGGCCCCCGCCCCAATTTAACTATGGAGGAGTTGTTGTGCCTTGTATCTTTTCTTAGTACAAATTGATATAAAAAATAAGCTGCCCTGAAATATTTTGAAATATTTCTATAATTTATATCAGATTTTATTTTATTACATTTTATACTTTTGTTAACTACAATCGTTTTGTTTTTATTGTAACTGTCCTGGTGACGAATAAAGTTATATAATAATGACAAACTATTTGCAAAAAGTGTAAGTTTTGTTATACATAAATGCAGTTCTGTTTTTAATAACCCATTCCTGAATAACTATACCTCAGAATAACTTGAATTTCGTTCTAAGCGTGTTCATACACTCTTTTCACTCGGTAGCCATGTTTGCAATTTTGCCTCATTGACCTCTCTTTGCACTCAGCTTGTTGTTACGTTGTCAGTAGACAATGGCTATGGTGAGGTCACAAAGTGCAATAAACAATGGAGAAGTAATAATGTCATAATATATGACATATTAAAAATGAGGTCAATGAGGAAAAAATGCCAATATTGCTGTCGTGTGAAAAGAGTGTATTATGAATGGGCTTTTCTTCATATATATTCATGGCAACTTGATATATGCATGGTGAGGATGATTTTGCATTTTCACAAAAGTGGCAAATTGCAATTGATACCTCATGATATCATATAACACAAACCATTGTTTTCGCTAATGAACAAAAGTGACAAATTAATTTTGATATGAGAGATGCATTGCATAATTGGCTGATGAAATCCTAGTCTCTGCCTACACATCTTGCTGATTAAATTGTCTCCAGTGGCAGATACAAAAATTGTCTCCAGTGGCAGATACAAAAATTGTCTCCAGTGAAAATACAAAATTGTCTCCAGTGGCAGATAAAAAATTGTCTCCAGTGGCAGATACAAAATTGTCTCCAGTGGCAGATACAAAAATTGTCTCCAGTGAAAATACAAAATTGTCTCCAGTGGCAGATACAGACAAAATAATTTATAAAAAGGGAGGGATAGATTTGAATTGTTACTTTAATTTATATTTATGTACTGTTTTGGAGTAAACTTCTGTTGGCTTTATATTTACACCCTTGGAAGGCCAATCCCGAGTCTTTCTCAACTCCCTTGGAAGTATTCAGCCTTTAACACAGGGTTAACCACAGGGCTTAAGAGTTCACACCAGTGCCATTACTGTGATGCCTATTGACAAGTACCCATTACACCTGGGTGGGGTGAGGCAGTGGTTGCAGGAGGATCTGCCCAACTCCTTCATGTTAGACCATGCCAATCTATCTATCTATCTATCTATCTATCTATCTGTCTATCTATCTATCTATCTATCTATCTATCTATCTATCTGTCATCTATCTATCTGCCTATCTATTTATCTCTCTATCTCTATATCTATCTCTCTATCTATCTCAATCTGCCTATCTATCTATCTCTCTATCTGCCTATCTATCTATCTCTCTATCTATCTCTCTATCTCTCTATCTCAAGTGTGATCTTTGACGAAAAAGGTTTATCACAAGTTAGTCAAATCAGTCAATGTCATCCATCTTATATAGAAGTCATAATAAATAACATTTTATTCAATTATTGACTAAATTCTTAGTCACTTTTTAGTTGTGTCACTTTACATGATACTTACTAAAGTTGAATTTCTAGACAAATCTGACTACCTCAAAAACGGTTATAGGATATCAGTCAATTATGATAAACTCTAAATGTCTAATCTTTTTAGTAAACAGTTTTCAGTGCATTGCATACAAACTACGCCTCTGATAGCAGATGGCTAAATGCATTCTGTAATATGAGAATTGTTGCTGTTTTGCTGGAGCTGGCCTTGAACAGTCAGACCAATTGTTATTCAGACACTTTTAACTTTTCGCTAATAAATAACCTTCCATAACTTGTTTACTACATTGGGGAATGTATTGCACAGCCACTGACAGCTGTTGACAAATACATGAGAATGATACCATGTGTGTGTTATTGATTAACGCCTCATCAGCACCTGAGTGGGCTATGTAGAGGCTCAGAGAATGATACCATAGAATCCAACGCAGCCTTAAACTAAATCAGTTCTACTTCAGTTTGAATGTGGATGTCATTTTGCAAAATGTCTGTAATTTTTGGTGTGACTGTACGCCTGCTGAATGTTCCCTGTAATATGAGAATTATTGCTGTTTTGCAGCAGCCGGCCTTGTAAGTCTTCCATGTAATTCACTGATTGAGAATAATTCCATATTGGACTGTCTGCCAATTAGTCAAATTGAAGGGTTAGAAAGGTTACAAGAGAAAAGCTGTTGTATCAATTCTCTTTTATACCCTGTCATATTGACTATTTTGATTTATTTCATATTTTATATATTTATTCTTTTCTTTCTATCTATCTATCTATCTATATATCTATCTATCTATCTATCTCATCATGACATGTGCCAGAAACTAATCATATAAGCTGACTAAGGGAATACAAACCAGGACCTATCTATCTATCTATCTATCTATCTATCTATCTACCTACCCACCTACCTACATATCTATCTATTTATATGCAACATGGTATGAACGCCCAGCCTATCATCTCATCCTGACATCTGCCTGAAACTAATCATAAAAGCTGACTAAAGCAATACAAATCAGGACTTCAGGCCCGTAGCCAAGGGGGGTCATTCGACCCACCCAACTTAGTCCATGTCCATACATTGGTCCACATCAGGGAATGCTATTTTAAAAATTTGTATCGAAGGTCCACAACTTTATGAAAAAGACCCACCCAACCCTAGTGACTGGCTATGGGCCTGGTCTTCTGATATGTGTGTAGATATCTAATATAAATAAGCGAGTATAGATAGATTAATATCTAACATTGCTACTACAATTGTTCCTCTTGAGCATTATTCATGACGTCATATTTGCAAACAATCCACTATTGATGCACTGCCTCATTTGGTTGCCATTGTTACCATAGCAACAACTCGGATGTTTATTGAGGTGTCATAGATATGCCATTTATTCTGCAACACGTATTGTTTATGCAGATCATATGATACTAACAAATAAGGTTTGGGGTCACCTGTATGATAATTACAGAAGGTTCTGCAAAGTAGATGAATATAACATATCTCAGGGCTATGGTTATGATCAATTATAGCCCATATTAAGTATTATTTTTCATATGAATATCTAGCAGTAATACTATAGAAACAGTGGATGGTAAAGAGTCCGATATAGAGGTTTATTGGATGAGGAAAAGATATATTGGACGAGACGTCAGCCGAGTCCAATATAGCTTTTGTGAATGTAATGAAACTCTATATTGGACAACTTTTGATTGACCATTTGTTATATTATCCAATGAAATGTTTCTACAAACAAATAGGCTCTGTTCGCATCTCAGCCATTTGCCCATCTTTATGTAACCCAGAGAGCGTTCCAAATCTGACCAGAGTCGTTTCAATATCGGCCGCCGTTGATCGGTACAATCCATTTGACATCGTCGACATTGCGCCGATGTTGAAACAATTTGGAATGCTATCTGGGAACTATTGCGATGACAATGTACATTGTTGAAATTCTTGAAACATAGTGATGATGTCAAAATGTCCATTGTGTTCATTACAAGGAATCAATACCACTTTTCACTGTCCATTAGTGTCCAATACAACTTTTTCAATCCAATAAGCCCCATGGGACTGGCTTATGCTGTGCCTTGCGAGGCACAGGGGTGGGGGCCTAGCTCAGTGGTAGCGCACTGGGCTTCCAACCACTGGGTCCCGAGTTCAATTCCCGGTCGAGCCTATGTTGGATGGCTGTTTCATCCTTTGTCTCATTGCCATGGTCCCTACCTGTCCTAATTAGCCCATCAGGTGCAGAAATACAGGACGTAAAGCCCTAATCCACCACCACCACCACGCCTTGCGACGCAGTTTGTTTGGGATAAATCCAATACAACAAAAAATTGGACAGTCACATGGTATGAATGAAGAGATCTGATTGGACAAGGTCATTTCTTTTTATACTTTTTCTGTCTTCTTCTCCATTTTGTTAGATTACCTACAGCAATACCAAACACTTTTTTGCAATGCATGTCATCGCCAGTCACTCAATACAGAATATTCTAAATAATGCAGTACGCCACATGCTCCTAGCTTCTCTCCTTCCTGCCAGGAGAGTTCTAGATCCAGACCACGTGATTCAATCTGACAGTGTGATTGGTTGTGCCCCTGTTGCTATGGTAACCAACTCATCCAATAAGCTCCTTGACTCCAGGAGTGGAGAGCATTTCCTCATTCTGCAACTGGCTGCAGACTAAGTCCATAACAAACAACAGGTAACGCTTGGCATAAGCAGATAGGCTTATAGTGGTAAGGCCTAACCCCACTATTAAGACCAACCAATATTACAACCACCTTGATTGTAAGACCATTAGGGTCATAGCCAGTATAAGAGATAACCAAGGTCCAAGATTTTGTCAACTACAGTCAAAAATGTGCTTTCAAGCTTATAAAAACAAAATAATAATTTACTTTATTATATATATGTATCCTTTCCAGGGCCACTGTGTATCCATGTGCACCTCTGTTTCATGTCAAAAATGTTGGGGTGGGAGGGGGGGGGGGGGGTAAAGTGTGCTGGAAGGCCATTGCGTACTGAGGTGCACCCAACTTTCCTCTCCCAAATCTGGACATAACACCGCTGCATGGAAAGCATACTTTGCGGCCAAATATTAAGAGAGAGAACTCTCTTATCTTATGTTAAGAAGCAAGTTACTAGGCTTAACACTGTGTTTCGTCACCTCACAGCCCAGCGACCTAATTATGTACGAAATATATAAAATAAATTAATTTTGTTTTTGATTAATTTACTTTATATGAGTAAATGAGCAAAACGTGTACATTTCTTATAGTCTATAGGCTGGCTTATGGTATTAAAAGTCTAACAATGAAATTACAAAATAATCAAATGTTTGTGTTCTGAGTTTACACAATTCTTGTTCTGACAAACAGGCAATTCATAAAATTGTCTGAACTAAAAAATATGTTTTAAGTCTATACTCAGCCTATCTGCTACATAGTTTAACCAATCATTTGGCTTAACTAGGTAAACTAGCAAAGAATGTCCATAATTAGGTCACTGGGCTGTGAGGGGACGACACACAGTTTCAAGGTCTAACAGCAGTTTTAGAGTGAGCATGGACAGTTCAGGGGTAAAAGATACAGATCAGAAATATTGTATTGTGTGTGTGTGTGTTATTATTTAACGCCTCATCAGCACCTGAGTGGGCTATGTAGAGGCTCTCTAGGTTAAGATTGATTCTATATTTGGTAGTAGAAACCAGAAGCATGTAAAAAATCTATAATTGTCTGCGTTGGATATCTGGTAAAGAGATGTTGTAAGGTAGTAGCTTGAAACAAAGGTCAGAAAGATTGTAAAGTAATTGACAAACTTTCTGGCCCATTCCTAATGTCCTTGTCATAAAATACTTGTCTGTGCTATACAGGCCAATAGTGGAGAAGATACAGAAATAGCATTACAACTGTACAGAAAAGGGGTAAACTTTGGTCAAAAGAGGTGAAAACAAGTTTATTGCCCGGATGTTGGGGGTGATTCTATCATTCTTATCAAATGTTTCAATCAGACTGAAAAGTCGTTCTGAAGATGCAACTGTCCATGCTCGCTTTACTGCTGTAATGCTGTTATGTTGTTCAGTATAGTATAAGATAGGCTGAGATAGCCAATGGCATTTTAATGACCTCCTAAGATAAATAACTCAACCAGCTGGCCCCAATTCTGCTGTAAGCTTTGCTGTGAAGGGTCTATCTAACTGTTCCCTAATATAATTTGTCAGCAAGTAGGGATGTGAGTGCAGTATCTTAACTATTTGCTAGTCAAAAAAGTTAGTTTTTAACCATATTTGAGGTATTTGAAAATTGGCAAAATCTGCCAGTAGCCAGTGCCCATTAGTACACACTGGTGATTCTGCTGTTAAGCTCAGATTCAAGCATCTCTAGAAAGACCATTGCTGTCTGTTGTGAACTTCGAAGACTGAGGTCACTATATTGCTGTCCTTTACATTATTGTATTTTCTTTAAGCAATGAAAATATACAGTTTATTGGCCGTAAGATTGTCTCAAACACTTAGTGTGTGTGTGTGTGTGTGTGTGATTAGGGCTTTACGTCCTGTATTTCTGCACCAGTTGGGCTAATTAGGACAGGCAGAGACCATGGCAATGAGACAAAGGATGAAACAGCCATCCAACTTAGGCTCGACCGGGAATCGAACCCAGGACCCAGCGGTTGGAAGCTACCTCTGAGCTAGGCCCGTGCCCTTCTCAAACACTTAGTAAATCAGATTAAATCATCCTAACTAAATTATGTCATTGCCTGTCTTATAATAATCATATCTTCATTATTATTGCTTATTAAGTTTTATTGAGCTGTTACTTGTAGATAAGATTGCAAGATGTATCGTGCATTAGTGAGATAATATGAAAGTCCCAAAAATATCCTATATTATCCAAATAGATATCTAATTTGTAACATAAAATAATATCTTTTTCATAAAACCATCTGAAACAAGTTGTGAAATACCTGTCCCACTAACATTACTGACATATCCCATAATTTGTAAGCAGAAATACACTAATTTGCAATGTTTCGTTGAAAACTAGTGTATTGAAAACACAAGGAATTAGCCATGCAGCTCAGTACTGATGCTGACTGCATTGGAAAAGGCTATTCATTTCAGCAGCTGGATGGCCTAATGGTTAAGGCACCCACCAATTCTATATTCGCCAGCTCCGCTGAAGGTCCTGGGTTCGCTCCTCAGCCTGGGCACTCTTCATGAGCTACATCCCAGCAGGATGTTGATCGTATGAGATGTTAAATTGGAGGTGCCTCGCACTCATCTGTGCTGAGGCAAGTAAATGCCCATATATATATACCAATTGGGGTAAATGCGTGACATGGTGTGGACTCCAAGGCTTAGCATCTCATCATTACGTCTGCCTCTGGTAGCTGGTCATTTAAGCTAACAAAGTTTCAGGACCAGTAGCATTGAGACAATTGGTTTATTCTGTGATATTTTTGTTTATTGGCAATTGCAAATATTGTCACATTTTTGACCACCTTCAACATAGCTGCAGTAAAAACAGCTCTTCACAGTCCCAAACGAACAAGGTCAACAAGCTATTTCCTGTTTTGCCCGTCAGCCTTTATTTTTTCCTTGCATATCTTGTTTTTTTACAGTCATGCGAATCGCAGTATTTGGAGCATCCGGTCAGCTGGGACAGGAAGTAGTCAAACAAGCCTTAGCAGCAGGTCATGAGGTCGTTGCCATGGTGAGGGACCCAAACAAAATGGTTGTCAAGCACGATAATCTTCAAGTAAGTGGTAGTTTCAGATAAATCTCTGAATTTGCAAGATACAAAATTTAAGAATCTTTAGTTGTAAACCAAGTCACTAGTAAAATTGGTTTTAATGAAGAGGATCAACTGTTGGTCACACACAAATTTATTCACCTGTAGCTAGTAGATTCCATCACTATTCATTCCAAGGGATAGATTTGGACAGATGAATTAATTTGTTATTACTGACGAACCATTTTCCAGAGTTGCACTAGTCAAAAGAGTTGGTAGAGCTCGGTTTCATTGTGACGGTATATACAGTCACACCAAAAATTATTCAGACACATTTTAACTTTTGGCTGATATAAGCCTTCAATAACTTGCAAACTACATTGGCAAATGCATTGCAATCACAGCTGTTGACCTGTAAATGAAAATGATACCATATTATTACCATTACCATAGATTCCAATGCCACCTTAAGCTAAATCACTTCAACTAAAGTCCAAATTGCACAAAAGTTTCAAAAGTGTCTGAATAGTTTTTGGTGTCTCTGTATTTAATCTGTCCTCTCATACTTACTATTTCCAGGTAGAGAAAGTCAACATTTTTGACGAGACGACATTAAGCGGTCCTCTTTCAGACTGTGAAGCTGTCATCTCATGTCTCGGAGTCCGCCCTTCATATCGCACGCCCACAACTGTTTACTCAGAATCCATTAAGCCAATAGTCGAAGCCATGAAACATGTAGAAGTCAGGAAATTGGTTGTAGCTTCTTCTTGGTACACTGTTGGTATGCAGAATTTGACATTTATTTCGTATTTTCATCTATAGGCTAAATAGTAGAAATGTGTGTGTGTGTGTGCGATTAGGGCTTTACGTCCTGTATTTCTGCACCAGTTGGGCTAATTAGGACAGGCAGAGACCATGGCAATGAGACGAAGGATGAAGCAGCCATCCAACTTAGGCTCGACCAGGAATCTAACCCGGGACCCAGCGGTTGGAAGCCCAGAGCGCTACCTCTGAGCTAGGCCCCCGCCCAAAAAAATTAATTCAAGGAAAATTTAAATATTGAAACATAGTGATTTTATTGTCAGATGAATAGTTTGTGCTTTCCCTGACCGAAAAGAACTGTAAACTAACATTCCAGGTTTTTCTTAATAGCTGGGGGGGGGGGGGGGGGGGGTCTTTAAAATCATAATTTTTCCCTTACCAACATATCTTTTATTTTCCCTTGATTTAATTGTTTCCCTCTGTTGACCACAAATCAGTACACTCATTTTTCCAGGTGTTCCCTGACCTGAGAAACTAAAACTCTGAATTTCCAGAATAGCTGGGCCCTTGCTACCATGCTTTCTCTTATTTCTACCACCCTAAAAACTATTTTGTTCTTTTCGTTGCAGGCGATAGCAGACAGCCATTTTTTGTGAGGTTCATAGTTCGTCCATTGTTCCTCGGAAGAACGTTACAAGACATGGCCCGAATGGAAAATGTGCTGACTCAGACATATGACTTGGATTATACAGTAGTCAGACTGCCTAGTCTCACCAATAAACCTATGATAGGTATTTTATTATACGGCCACACCAAAAAAATATTCAGACACTTTCAAAATTTCATACAACTTCAAGCTGTAATAGAAGCGATTTAGCCTGAGATGGCTTTGGATTCTATATTATTATTCTCATGTATATTTCAACAGCTGTCATTTGCCAATGCAGTTTACAAGTTATGGAATCTAATCTAATAGTGAAAACTAAAAAGTGTCTGAATAATATTTGGTCTAACTGTAGATACGTAATGAAGTAGATTCATTGTCAAATATCCAACCTGCTGTTTGAAGACATCATTTTAACTAAATAAGCTGACTGAATGACGGTTGGACTGACTTACTCTTGACTGACTGACTGATATACTTTTATCAAGATAGTACCAGCCATTGTTTATTCAATAATTTTGCACATCCCCCTAGAAATTATTCAGATACTTTATATTTTGATAAATAATTTTGCACATCCCCCTAGAAATTATTCAGATTCTTTATATTTGGATAAATAATTTTGCACATCCCCCTATAAATTATTCAGATACTTTATATTTGGATAAATAATTTTGCACATCCCCCTAAAAATTATTCAGATTCTTTATATTTGGATAAATATTTCAAGTATTATTCAAGAAGCTTTTGCATAAATGTAAGGTTTCAGTGGCAAGCAAAGTTAATAGTTAGATTCACTATATATATATATCATTTTATTGTACAAGCCAAGAGAGGTTAATTGATTATCATTATTGTATTTATTTTCAATTATTTTCATTCAGATGGAGAGATTACTTCCAAAGAAGACAATTTCGTTCCCTCCGCACCTTCAGTAATGCCACGAGAAAACGCTGCTCAGTACATGCTGTCTCTTGCAACATCAGATAATTGGAAAAGAAAAATGGTTGCCATAGCAACAAGCAAAGCGGATAAAAAATGATCTTTCCTCATAACGACCTTGCTAATTTACCTTGTTTCCTCAGTACAACGAAAGAATGGGCGAGCGAAAGAGAGAAAGAAGGAAAGAAAATAGAAAGAAGGAAAAAAAAGGACAGAAGAAAGAATGAAGAAAGACAGAAGAATGAAAGGAAGAATTTAAAAAAAAAGAAGAATGAAAGGAAGATACAAAGAAAATTTAAGAAAGAGGGACAGAAAAAAAAAAGAATGAAAGGAAATACAAGAAGAAAGAACAAAGAAAGGGACCCTCCATTTGCAGAGGTGTAGCCGGATATGGTTTCTCGGCTAGACATCGACCGACTGACAACACAGGAATTATGTAGATCAGATCTGTAATGCTTGGGAATAGATGTTTAATGATGGTTGCTTATTTTTTTAATATATCTAATATTATTTTATATAAAATGGACATTGTATATATAGTCACTGTAAGTTATACACGATTCTGGCAGGTACATTCACTTGATGTTTTCTGAATTGTTATGATGATGATGGGGAGGAGGAGGAGAAGGAAAAACCTGAAATTTACATGTAGGCCAATACCAAAGGTACTTCTACAGTGTGTTTACATTATACTCTGTCTCTTTTTCATACAAACTTGATTTTACATTTTTAAATGAATAACTGATGATGTTTTTGATTCTGTTGAAATAAATATACCACAAAATAAATAAATGCATAATAAAAATTGTTAATTTGTGTCAACTTATTATTGATTAAATTAACATTTAACTTGGCCGCACACATTAGGCCTAAGTTTAACAGAAGTGGAACATTTGATATACAAAGTATTTGTGATATTTTAGGAGGCTTGGGCCCCTTAGTATGTGCACAAAATTTAATAATTACAATGGAACACCTCTAAGTGATTCCTTATCTGCAACATTGATGTCTATGGATATTTTGTTTAAAATGTCATATCTCCGCAACTATTGATCACAGAGCTATGAAAATAGGCTCAAAACCTGCAGAATACCTAGTTTTCTACTTGCTTTAAATATACAATTGAGATGTCAGGCACCTAACATATCACATAGACATCACTATAGTACAAATTTTAAAAACATGGGGCAACTGATGCACCCTAATGTGGGTCAAAGTTTGAATGAAACCTATTATGACACCATTTGCAGGATTTTGGTAAAATAAAATTTACTAAACTTGACTCATTTCATGGTATATTTATATTATTACTGAATTTATTAACATATTATGATAATATGGTGACAGCTTGCAACAATGACCACAACAAAAAACACAAAGCAATCATTAATGATCCACATGATTGCATTTATATACAACCATGACAATTTCAAATTGATATGAATAAACAATAACGACTATAGAAAGATGAAGTAAATCAAAGTCATAAACTGTAATATATTTTATGATAATCTTAATTATTAACACTTGTCAAGGAGTGCAAACAAAAGTTTTGAGTCAACTCAGAACTTTTTTTCTCGTACCTAAGCTTTTTGTACATGGTTAATAGTTCGTAGGTCTACCATATATGTTATGATATAGATAGATACTTTATTTTTGATGGAATGGTGGGTGGGTGGGTGATTAGGGCTTTATGTCCTGTATTTCTGCACCAGTTGGGCTAATTAGGACAGGCAGAGACCATGGCAATGAGACGAAGGATGAAACAGCCATCCAACTTAGGCTCGACTGGGAATCGAACCCGGGACCCAGCGGTTGGAAGCCCAGAGCGCTACCTCTGAGCTAGGCCCCCGCCCCCTTGATGGAATGGTACAGAAACATTTTATCTAATAGGACAATTACATGATGTTAACTATGAATTTTAATCTGTTTTAATCTGTTATAAGTATAGGTCCATCAGGAAACCACCTAAGCATTAGCTGTAATGGTGGCATCTTCAATAAAAAGAAAGAAAATTAAATTAAGATTAAACAAAAATAATTATGCTATTATTTTAAGTTATATAACATGGATAGAATTTTTTTTTTACAAAAATGTAATAATGATAATGTAATGACATGAAAAGGATGGGATGAGTTTAGTTTTATGACTGACAAACATAGCAGTTACTGTGTTCACAATTAGTTGGATATTGTTTAACTAGATGATCATGGTATCTATTGCAAAAAGTGTGCATTGAATTTACTGAGTACGGTTTAAGATATGCCATTGTAAGTTTTCGCAGGATATTTCGTTCATTTATAATATCATCGTAGATTGCATCGTTCTCCGTCCACATAATACATAGCCCACTATGATGAAACACGGAGCTAAAAACACCCACTAATTTGCTATGATCACCTGTGTTTTGTGTCATTGATTTTATTCCTACTAAATCAAAGCTCTACTCATAGAAACGTAGGAAAAACAAAGAAGGTTTTAGTTCCTTCGTATTTGATCCTTGTTTGTGCGTGTGTGTGTGATTAGGGTTTTACGTCCTATATTTCTGCACCAGTTGGGCTAATTAGGACAGGTGGTGGTGGTGGTGGTGGATTAGGGCTTTACGTCCTGTATTTCTGCACCTGATGGGCTAATTAGGACAGGCAGGGACCATGTGCAATGAGACGAAAGGATGAAACAGCCATCCAACATAGGCTCTACCGGATAGGACAGGCAGAGACCAATCCTTGCTGTTCTAAATGAATATTGAGGCACATGGCTTTATTAGCAACCCGAAGGTTGGATTAACAATTTTGATATATCTGGCGTCCAGACCTATCACACGATAAAACTATGACTAATATTAGCTTTAACAAAGTCACATATTTATAGATGAAGAAAGGAAATTTTGTCCAAATTCCTACTTTCCTGACGATTACCAGATCATGATAATTCACATAAGTGAGCTCTACAGTGACCATAGTTTTAACTAATTTTGGGTAAATTCCTTGGTTACAACTTCCAAAGTTTATAAATTAAATATTTAGTAATAATAGAATTTGTAACCATGGAATTTTACTGCAGTAGAATAAGCTAAACAACTTCGTTTTTTCAGGTAATTGACCACATGGTTTACAGGCCATAAGTGCCAGAAAAGTTAAGCTTCTTGTAGCAAGCAGCTGTGGCTGAATTGTCTAAGGCGTTGGTCTGCTTGAAAAGTGCTGAGAGTGCAGCGGTTTAAGTCCAGTCCACAGAATTTTTTTAAAATTAATATTATGTATACGTGTCATTTATATCTACTATTGACTATTATCACACACAAGTCTGGTACAGGTCTCTTTTTAAAGAGACCTTTACTTGTTATCCATTTCTTTATATTAAAGCTTTCTTATAAATTATCATGTATTTGCATTCATTCCATTTCACACAGGACAATTAAACACTCCCATTTCATTGCTGTTCCCACATTGCCAGATATATAATCTTTTCGTTTTTTTAAATAATTTTCTTGTTTACAAAAAATTAGATCTTGCATAAAAACCAGTTAATTTGGGTGACCTATCCATCCATGGTCAGATAAAAACGGCAAACAATGCTCATTGCAAGTAAATTTGTGGTGAATTTTTACACGAGTTTTGAATGCAGTCTTATGAATCTGAAAGATATTTGATATCATATTTGTATCGAAACTTGGTAATTTCATTGAGTGCATAAGTCATTGTGAAGTTTCATTCATGTAATATTATAGTCCCTTTATTTGGTGTTTATTGTACTCTTTTTACAAACATGATATATATGCATTAGTGTACTAGTTAGATATATTCCAAAAATTCCCTTCATAACACATGCAATGATAGATTATCAGAATAATACCAAATTACAGTAATATTAGTCCCACAGAAGCTTTACAGGGCTTTTATAATCAGGACTAGTAACACATTAAACCAGTGGGTTTTTCTAACTTTCATGTAAATGTGTGTGTGGGTTTTCTGTCTGCCATCTCGATGTATATCGAGCTCTGCCAAAAACATCAAGCCTTCAAGCACGACGGGGAGTATACGCCCAATCTGCAGCCAATTAGGCACACTTAGGGTTAATGCGCTCTACAATTACCATCACTGCCTAAAGCCAAGTAAGTACCCATTCACACTTGGGTGGAGTGCAGCAAAGAGTTACAGAGTATCTGCTCAGTTCCACCATGCCATGGCTGAGAGTGAACCCACGACCTTGCGTGTACGAGTCTAATGCCTTCACCACTAGACCACGGCACCCACACACTTTCATCCTCTTCAAGAAGTAATGTGTGTCATTCCCGTTTGAAGAAACATGACAGTAGGATGTAAGCCTCATAAAAGTGCTAAAATATTTTATTATTGGATTTCTACTTGATTTGAAAAGCTCACCCTCATATATATATATATATTTATTTAAAATATTTGCTTGTGCATGATTATTTCTTATTCTATAAATGAAGAAACAAAACGTGCTTTCCCAAATTCTGCCACTTTGATATTACTGCCTTTTATCAATGGAGGGCAGTATTAAGTTTAAGTTATCTCCCTCCTGAGTGCAAACTGTACTTTAATTGCTTTTCTGTTGACAAGTTGACCAACGTTATTGATGAGTTAACTTTTTTTTGATGACTTGACCGTTTGACGAGTTGGACCTTTGACGACATGACCAACAATCATCTCATCAATAAGTCATCTCGCCAATTGGTCAAGTTGTCATAAAAAAGTAGACTCGTCAAAACTAAGTTGCTTAATCCAAAATACACTAATTACTTACATGATTGAGATATTAAGAAATAAGAACACATGGCCTTTAATTTAATTGATTACATTTACACTTTAGGTAATAATTGCAATGTTGCACTTGACACATGATGCTTCACAACTCTGCCTAGAACACCTCAACATGGCAGGTGACTTAATTGTAATTATCAAAGGGGGTTTACAAACTAAACCATCAATTTTTCCAAAAACAAAGCAAAATATACCATAACATGATTGTCACCTTTGAGCTCTTTTGTTTCTAGATTACAAGTTGCCTTTCGGTTGTGAGGCCTAGACACCCTCAGGACGTATCATCAAGGATGCCATGCTAAAGAAGACACAAACCAACCCACACTGCATCCTGCCGTTGCATGCTCGTATGCACAGAAATTTCAACCGTACATACCAGGGCAATGCTCCAACACAACCAAAGACTCTTGAATTCTGTTTGAGAGAGGAGTATGTCCCTGGTAACTTCCTGTGTGTGTGTGTGATTAGGGCTTTACGTCCTGTATTTCTGCACCAGTTGGGCTGATTAGGACAGGAAGAGACCATGGCAATGAGACGAAGGAGGAAACAGCCATCCAACTTAGGCTCAACCGGGAATCGAACCCAGGATCCAGTGGTTGGAAGCCCTTAGCGCTACATCTGAGCTAGGCCTCCGCCCCGAAGCCAGTGTGTTACATTTATACCTTAAAACAGGATATGTTATAATGGCAGCACTATATGGATTGTACAGAATTACCACCAACTTATAGAAATGTAAATTTGACATATTGTACTTTTCACTAAACGCTTAAAAGCCCTATTGTTAAATTGGATTTTCCCTATACAGCCATTCATATCAAAACCACATGGCTGAGTTGTCAATATACAAAATGAGCTGTTATTAATATCAAGTGATTTATTTATAAATTCCTTTTCTTGTGTTGCCAGTCATGTGCACATAATTAATGTCACACTTATAACCTCATCTAACCAATAACTATAACACAATGGACCTGATGATGTTCGGATTTAGGAAGCACCCTGGGTAAGTAGATTTCTGTAAGAAGTATTAATATCAATATGTAAAATGTTAAAACAGTTTATTAACCACACACATTGCACTATTGATAAACTGCATGTTTACTCGAAAAAGAAATATGCATCGGGAGTCACTTAGACAATTACATTTTGCATTACCACTTTTTGTAGGACTACTTTGACAAATTCTTCAAAGGTGGCAGTGCAGCAGACAGAGGTACACTTATGAATGTGCGCAACAAACTGGACTTCAAATATGTCAAGGTAACTGTTACTGTATATATATCAGAATTTGCAATGGTGGGATGAACACAATAAAGTATGACATATTATAATAACTTTTATGGATATATGAATATACCTCGTCAATGTGATGTTTAAGGCTGAAATTTATGCACTTGCAATATCTATCTATCTATCTATCTATCTATGGTCCTAGGGCAATGTACATGCAGAATTTAGCCCTCGAAGGTCCTTGGCCTCCACGCAGCGAGGGTGGAAACACTTGGGGTGAAGTAAGTAAGTAAGTAAGTAAAAGTAAGTAAGTAAAATTTTATTTAACGTCGGGGATGAAAACATTGTACAACAATCAACACAAGCTATAAAGCTTTTAACCGACAAGTAAAAATGTTGAAAATAAGATGAAATATTTACAGATGAGTTAATGAAATGTTAAAATATACATGTTCGTATCTCCATACCTTGAAATTATCTTAAGTTATCGATTAAGCAGATTACGCATGAACCACATTGACAAGCATTAAATATGTTACATTTGACAAGTAGATTTTTAAATTCCTGTATATCTTGAGTACGTTTAACATTTACTGGAAGGTTATTCCATAACAATGCACCCTGATAAGAAAGTCCTCTATCCCCAGTGGCTAAAACAGGACAGTGCGCATTGCACAAGCTGCTTCAGCTTTACAGGAGGGTGAGGGTGGGGGCCTAGCTCAGAGGTAGCGCTCTGGGCTTCCAACCGCTGGGTCCCGGGTTCTATTCCCGGTCGATCCTATGTTGGATGGCCATTTCATCCTTCGTCTCATTGCCATGGTCTCTGCCTGTCCTAATTAGCCCAATTGGTGCAGAAATACAGGACGTAAAGCCCTAATCACCCACCCACCCACCCACATGCGGAATTTGCGGATTCGTGGCAGTTGATGAAGGTGACCACAACAGGGTATGTCCTGCTTCTAGCAATGAAACTGCTAGCAATGAAGACACTAGATGAAATTCCCCAAGGTAATAGCATCAGTCCCAGGTTACAGCTGGACATGGATGCAGCAATTAATCAAATTGTTACCAATGTTTTAAGTATGTCTTTGGTGTCAAACTAACATTTTCATTTTAACATTTTGTTTGCAGGTCTATCAAATGCCAAAGAGACATCACCAGACGAGAGACAGGCAATGCTAGAGTGCACTGCAAATAGGATTGTATCCAAAGTGTGGGAGATCATAGACATTGCCGAAGTACTCGATGCGGAGGTCGTATTGCCATCGTATGTTGGGTGGGTGGGTGATTAGGGCTTTACGTCCTGTATTTCTGCACCAGTTGGGTTAATTAGGACAGGTAGAGACCATGGCAATGAGATGAAGGATGAAACAGCCATCCAACTTAGGCTCGACCGGGAATCAAACCCTATAGAACCCGGGACCCAGCGGTTGGAAGCCCAGAGCGCTACCTCTGAGCTAGGCCCCCGCCCTGTTACACGCCATCGTCTGTTAAAGACACGACTGCAACATACTGCTATTGTAGAAAAGGTGATTATTCAAATAATAGGTTTATTTTTATATTGCAACTGGCATGCAGTGGGATAGGTTCCACTTATAACAAGAACATGTATTATATATATATATAGGAGAAGATGGTCCCATGGTTATGTGTTCTAACCGGGGTTGCATCAACGGCCGATGGTTTCATTGCAAATGTGTGGGAATGGAGGCTGCGGTAGAAGGTGACTGGTGGTGCGATGAGGAATGCCAAATGTCGGTGGGAAGCTCTCTCTTTTGTGTGTGTCAAATGCACAAAATAGGTGAACCTACTTTGACATGCCACAATAGCACATGTGAAAGAGGCCAGCACTTTCAAATGACATGCCTTGGGTTGAATTCCCAAGAATTTGAAGGTAGGCCTAATAATCTATTACAGTTATATCATATTGGTCTATTTCGGATTTATAATGAACTTGTTGATGACACCGAAGTGGTGTCCTTGCAGACCTGAAGAGTGGCTCATGGCATTGCAGTCAAACATGTGAGGGCAATATTGACTACAAGTTAAGTCATACCGAAGCCTTGGTGCGTGAAAGCTTGCATCTTCTTGCCAGAAAGGATGCCATTTTGCCATGGTGATGGCCAAGCCATCATCGGCCAATGGCGAATAGATCTCAAGCAATTTCACACCAACAACCATACAAATTACTTGCCTGTGGGTCATCGATTACTTGCTGGTAAAAAAAATAAACCTAACTTTTTTAGTTCTGAGTTTTTGTTGGTATATTTATGGATGGATACATACTACACTGTATACTGTTTCTCTTTCAGCTATTGGTGGGACTGCCATACCAAGGATACGGGATGAACTTACTTACTGCCGGACAGCCAACACAGTGGGGAGGGAAGGGCGGAATATTGAACTAGATCTGCTGAACGAACATCACAATCGCGACCTAAAAGGTAAGAATTTATTCTGTGCGCTCGTGCATAATTTACATTATTTATTGTTGAATCAGAAATATCTTTCCTAAGTTTGACCCCATATCTCAAACAGTAACTAAAGGAACATTTGACTAAGAAGTTTAGCACTTCACTATGGCAATTTACAAGGAACAATAAGGAGTAACTTAATGTAATATTTGAATGACCCTGAAACATTTAATGTAAATTACCATATTCTGGCACCTTTTCAGATAACATGAAAAACAAAGGTTCATGCAGCACAGCTACAATATCTCGAAGTGCTCACCTGGTTTGCCAAACATCACGGAACCTTGATAACCTTTACCTCCACAACATCGGCGAAACGCATCTTTTCAAAGGTACTGAGCCAAACAAGACCAGGCTCGCCCTAGTGGAAGATTTTGTACATACCTACATCAAGGATCAACTTTGGGACTGCAAACCAAAAAGACATCACAAAGGGTTTCCTACTTTCCAGAGACCACGTCTGTGAAAACTGTTTCAGATTTTAAGAAGTATCTCTTAGAACGGAACCGCGTTTTATTTCGTGAGATGAGAGCAAATGAAGCTCTGTAACATACTCATGATATTGTCATATAATCATAATATGTATACATGTACATTAACTATGTTTTTCACATCATTACCTATGATTGTCATATTATTATTATCATCTCAAAGAACAAATGTACTCTTTAAAAGTAGGATATGCTTTGTAATGTCTGTCTCTGCACCTGTGGGTTTAATTAGGACAGGCCATATTTTATGTTATCTCTAAATAATTTTAAAGATATTAAAGATTGAATTATATCAATTGATGAATGTCAATAACCAGTAAGAACAACATGTAACCACTAATCAAGTATTTTATGATGCTAGTGTGTAATGGTTTGATGATTTGAAATCATGATTGGTGTTTTTCCGACAATTATTCCACAGTATTGCGCCTTCAGTGTTGACTCTATTTATCAAGAGTTATGTACTTTGTTTAGTAACACTAGAAAATAAAGGGGGCCAATGTCATATGTTATGTTACTTTAAATACAAATTCTGTCATGTCAGGCTTGTACATATCTTTTAGGATCATAACGTTTTATTTATGGTCTATTTATCTGTTTTTACTGGTTTATTGTGTAATGTTTGGGAGTTCCATTATATATAATATTGCATCTGCACCATGTACTGTACATATGCAAAATATACTGTTGTCTTTTTTCGCAGTCATGAACAACGTTTTTAATGATTGTGAATGAATTTATAGGTAATTTAGTACAATTGCATGTACAAAGATACTTAATTGTGTTTTGGCGTGATTCAATCATGAATAACAAGTTGTTGCCTTTCACCCATATATGTAAATGTTTAATGGTGGGTGGGTGGGTGATTAGGGCTTTACGTCCTGTATTTCTGCACCAGTTGGGCTAATTAGGACAGGCAGAGACCATGGCAATGAGACAAAGGATGAAACAGCCATCCAACTTAGGCTCGACCGGGAATCGAACCCGGGACCCAGCGGTTGGAAGCCCAGAGCGCTACCTCTGAGCTAGGCCTCCGCCCAAATGTTTAATGGTAGTTTTTAACTTCAGTTGCAGATTTGTTAGGATTTGGTATTTAAATGAATATATTGGTGTTGTCTGCACGTGGTCTAAGATCATTGTTTGTTGTAGATATCAATGATATATATGTATAAGGAATAACAGGGGCCCAAGGACAGAGCCTTGTGGAACCTCGTGTGCGCATTTTGTCTTATTTGCTGATTTCTACTGCTCAGATATGTTGCTGGCTTCTCTGCTTAATTTATGCAGTACGTAGTTTAGTTTGTTTTTACTAAGTAAAAGGCCTCAGCATCAATGTATATTGCTCATGTGTGGAAGTTTGAATCAATATATTTTCTGAGGTTACTAAATGTCAGTTGTAACACAGGTCACAATTACAATTGCGAAGAAAAAGCAACCACAGAATGAGAAGTCACAATAAAGTCATTTTTTTGGAATAATTTCAAGAATTGTCACTAGTATAAATGTATTATATTTTTGTTATTTGTCATCACAATAAACTGGAAGACACTGCCTTATTGTTACTGTTTTTTGTTTTTTTTTATTCATAAAGCGTGTACATTTACTTACACATCGTCATTTGTCGTAATAAACTACATTTTGCATGCACTTCTGCAAACATTGCAGCACATACACATGTTGCATGTTAGTAAATTATATGTTTGCTGACAGGTGCACTGAGACGGTGGAATACATTTATCATCATCCAATGGGTATAAATCTTTTAGAATTCTTCTTCTGAAGCAGGAGCTGTTGTCTTTTACGAACAGTTTCATTTCTGGGGTTGCTTTTCCCTCATTAAGGGCTGCATACCAGTATATGTGTCCGATTCCACCATCTCGGGCACACCTGCCAGCCTCTTGCCACATATCTAAAAGGTCATTAGGTAAGCCTATATGATGACATATTGCAACCCCTTAACATTAATTCCCATCCCATACCCCACTGTGCTCAGCAGCACCCGCATCTTGGAATTCGCCTTAACAAACTCTTTCTTTGCATCGTCAACAGATGTCTGGTCTGCATCAGAGTATTAGCACCCCACCAAATCTTTGGGTCGCTCAACCCCTGCATCCAGAAGGTCATTGACCCACTCAATATAGAGATTTGATAACGTCTTGGTATTTCTGGAAATGAACAATAGCAAGGGTTGTTAAGTCATGGTTTCTATTAATGTAAGTTAAACTATTTTTTTATAATACTTTATGGCTTCATATGGGGTAAACTGGTGAAAAACAAAACCGTGTAAGGACACTCAATTTTGTATTGATTATAAATTAATTATACAATTGACAAATAATTGGATATCATTCATACATAATTTCAGAGACATAAACCCCTGGGGGCTAATGTATCATGTGATATATATATATACAGCTTTTCTTGACATTTTTCCATATCAGCAAACATACATATTTTACATTAACCGTACATTTATCTAAATAGGACCTATATATCGGACACATATTCTTCTATTATTGCGATTACACAATTTAGTGGTCCCTGCAATAAATGGTAGTTTTAACCCCCCCCCCCCTTGCAATTTTTGTGGATCTGCCCCTGATGGTTAGCTATAGAGTTATAAGAGTTTTGATTGCAGTATTAGTGAACAGAAAAATTGCAATAAGATGAGACTCTGGTATATAGAAAAAAATGTGACTGTGTAAAAAATATGTCATGTGCAACTTAATACAAAACAAATATAGTGTACAAATGTCTTGTGCAATAGGCATTGTTGTACATGACCATGTTCCGGTGTACACGTCTTCTTGTCCCATCTGAAACCATTGTATATATTGTACATGGTACTTGTGACATGCCCGAGATGAAAAGATTTCCCCAAAAAATTAAAGAAACATTTTTTCATGACTCCCACTCCTTAGCACTGGTGGAAGTTACTAATTACTCAATTTATTTGGTAGTAATGATAGTAAGCCTTCATAGAATGTCTTATGAGTTGTATCTTACACAAAGAACTGGTATGCATCCGATGCCTCATATGTCATATTTTAAGACAGTTATTTCCATACACTTACTGAAAGTAGATGATTGCCTTTGGCATTACGTTCTTTTCATGGCACAGCTTCTCTGGAAACCATCTCATTTGTTCTTCTGGTTTCATTCCAGGTACACAGGTTATGTGGAATACCAAGTTAGGCCTGAGAATGACAAATGGTAGAGAAGATATTCATACTATACAAATATATAATTTATATCCATACATGTGCTGCATATTCATAAACAGTTCTAAAGCATTAGGACAGTATCAGTTCTTGTGTGCCTTTTACCACACTATGTATAGCCTATTGGCGTGCTTACAAATGACAGCAATATTTCGGTCTACATTATATATATATATATAAATATATATTTATATATAAACATATCTGGTATTTCAAACTTATACCAACCGGTCTGCAAGTTCACACATTTTGACTGTGTCCTCCTGGAATAGACATAGCATTTCCATGAGCTCTGCCAACATTGTTTTTGTGATTGTGGCACTAAGCAGTGCAACAGGAGCATCCAGCATGCTACGCAATCGAGAGATTTTGTGATATGCTGGTCTGAACTTGTTACCCCTGCAAAAGCAAAATGGAATTATAGGTAAAACACAAATTCCTGTTGCTTCAGGTGTCAGTTTAATGATACTTTACCAGGTGTGCAGGCAATGGGCCTCATCCAAAACCATTATTGTAATAGTGTGCTCATACTTTTGCATTACCATCCTCAACACCTCTCGGTGCATAATGGTTTCCGGAGAGGCAAACAGGCAGGACACGCCACCTTGCATGATTTCTGGAAATATAAAACAGTATACATATATTATGAAGCCTGTGTAGGTCCTTTCCTCATGACTTTGCTTCAACTAGGTTGTAAATGTCTATGACAATATATATCGTCAAAATAATGAGAGCTCATTTAATAGATATTACTTACTCTCTTTTTCACCTGCTTCCATTTCTTCATCAGAGGCCAACATGGCAGCTCTGATACCACAGCTCTTGAGATGGTCTACCTGAGTGCGCATCAATGCCAGCAAAGGGCTGATGATAAGAGCCGAGTGAGGGCTGCATTCATCAACCTGATAATATACAAAGAAAAGTCGATATTCATTATATGGATACAAAAATTTGACAATGACCATAAAATATGCAGTTTGTGTTTCCAAGTCAAAGATGCATAAACAGATTATTGGTTAATGTTGCCAGAGATGGTAGTACCTGACCTAATACCAGATGGCGTTCACGTAGTATCAACAAAAGCACATGGTACGTGGGCGTGGCTTTGCAATAATTACACACGTGCAACCCCCCCCCCCCCCCAGGTTGAATACTTGCTGGAATGAGGTTAACAATCAGCAAGTACTAAAACTGTTGTATTTTGCATATATATTTGTATATTTACATAAACGCCTCGTGATAACAATATGATAATGTAAAAGCCCTAGTCTAAATTGTTGCAACGCGTTTATGTCATTTGGCCTACCAAAATAAAATATTAACAATTAACATACAATAATAACTTCTTGATTTATATATATATATATATATATATATATATATATATATATATATATATATATATATATGTTATCACAATTCATGCAAATGAATTAAGAGGTTCAGGAGTTGAGATTTAAAACGTATACATTTTACTTCTGATGTGCCGTATCAACAGCTAACCCAATTAATTATATATGATTATGCTAATTTATAGATTCAGATGCATGCATTCGACATTGTGTACATACCTCATTATTCAGAAGTGGCGGGAGTATGAAAAATACGGATTTCCCATAGTTGGTAGGCAAGTTTGCCACCAAATGTTTTCCCTCCATTACTGCCAACAAACCAGTTAATTGTTGAGGCTTGAGTTCTACTGGCAGGCCAGGATATTTATCCTGAACCTTACCATAAACGCTGTTGACTCTTTCGGCGGTCCACGATGACATTTTCCCTGGACACACGTGTGTAATTATTGCAAAGCCACGCCCACGTACCATGTGCTTTTGTTGATACTACATGAACGCCATCTGGTATTAGGTCAGGTACTACCATCTCTGGCAACATTAATGGCCGACCAGCACGTTACTAGAGTCGTTCTGGTGACTTTACTAGGCTTGTTTATCGGTGATTTCGGCAAACACTGGCACTTATAACTCAACAAAACTAGGAATACAACTAAGGAACTGGTAACATCAATAAACTTGATCCACTTGTGGCAGTTGCTCTTTTTGTCAATAGGAGTGGGACAGTCCGAACATGAGTTCGCTGTCGGTGACAGTCTAGGCTCGACCGGGAATCAAACCCGGGACCCAGCGGTTGGAAGCCCAGAGCGCTACCTGTGAGCTATGCCCCCGCCCTGCGATTGTTGCATATAAAGAGAGCATCGGCCCCATTTGAAATATGTTTCATCAGCTGCTTAATATTCCCTATTTGCCAGCAAACCTCACGAAGAAGCCCTTAACAGGTTAGAGGACAAGGCTTCCTCTCTGCCTGATGCAAGACTACTGGATTTTTTTTACTATGTAGAAACGAACTGGGTAAACTCGAGTATATGGCCCATCAAGCCCTGTGTTTACATTATAAAGAGATCCCAACCAACAACGATGTTGAGGGCTGGCACAGTGGCTTAAACTCGCGATCATCCTCTGGTGGGTGGGTGGATTTAGGGCTTTACGTCCTGTATTTCTGCACCAGTTGGGCTAATTAGGACAGGCAGAGACCATGGCAATGAGACGAAGGAGGAAACAGCCATCCAACTTAGGCACGACTGGGAATCGAACACGGGACCCAGCGGTTGGAAGCCCAGAGCGCTACCTCTGAGCTAGGCCCCCGCCCTCGCGATCATCCTCTAAGCTGACCATATACCAGCTGATGACAGCCCTGCACAGGGAAGCCAGCCTCCTGGACATCAGGAGAGATCTTGTAAAATACCAAAAATTGTCCCAGGGACAACACTAACACTCCAAAGCAAGAGATCAAGAACTTTTAAGAACTTCAAGGACATTGATCACTTTCTACGGAGAATTTCTAAGGTCTAAATTTATATCTGTTGTTACATTATGTATATATCTGTGTAAGGATTATCATAATGTACTTTTTTTAATATGTCAATAATAATAATTGATAATCGAAACCTCTACTTTCAGTTCATGGACCCAAGAGATGGAGAAATCTGGCCAAGAGAGGCTAAAACCTGCCTCCTGAACAACCATGGATTTAATCTGATATTCTACTGTAGGACAAGCAAGAAATTCAAAGAGGAACTTTGGACACAGATTTGACTCACAGAATTAGAAATTACTTGTATGGACTTCAGGTCTGTATGTCTTCAGGTTTTATATTTATGACTGGAGATTTTAATTTTTCTTATTGCAAAATTGCCTTTATCGCCATTAAAAAAATACATTGTTACAAATAAGGCAGCCTGACACCCAATGGGTTTATTTGGCTTTACACGGAAATATTGCCATTTTCAAACTATAAATACAAAAATTTCCAATTTATTACTGATAGACTACATTGTAATCGCTTCAAACTTGGGGATATATAATTTAATTTGTCTTTATATAACTCCTTTTAGGTCTTGAATATTTGTTTCCCAATATCAACGCAATTTCAAAATTTGCCAATATGGAACTAAAGTTCAGTTTAGTTAAGAAAAAGTTATTGCCAAATGTTGATCTAACATGGGTAACGCTATGCCAACTTCAAGCCAATGTGACATCTTATTATCTAGGGAATAGTATAGCGCAGAAACATTTACAAGGCCTCTATCATGTGAAACAAAGAGCAATGCTCCCATGGTCTGGAATCCAGACCGGAAGATCACCTGCACATCCCGTGCGGCAGTGCAGGCTAAAACGCTCATCTCAAGTCTGGACTATGTGTGTGTGTGTGTGATAAGGGCTTTACGTCCTGTATTTCTGTGTTGTCTCTCCTTTTTCATTAACTTAAGACATCCAGGGGCACATTTAATATCCTGTCACTCATAATCAGTGTATTACATTGTCTTGTTTGAATGCGAGTCAAAACATTGGCAGGGGAAAATAGCTTCAGCCAACAGCCAAAACGGCTACAGTTATGTTTTTATGTTCATTGATTGTTAGTTAATAGTTATGTTTTTGGACAGCATATTCATTTTACAACAGAATAAGACCATACATACAAAAAAAATCTATGATAATTATTGAGTACTATTATAAGTGACTGTTATAATTTTTTTTTCTATTATTAGTTACTTTTACATCATATTAATTTTACATCAAAATAAGACCATACATTGCAATATTAAAAATCATTTGATAATAACATCATTTTATATTATGCGCTAAATCAATATTTCAGATAACCATGCAAAAAAATGTTTTTGAATATTACAATTTCATTCAAACATAGAAAGGTGTTAAAGCTTAATCCAAAATAAAAATATCTCCTCTTTTGAACAATAGAATTCTATAGTCCATGATAATAGACCATGATAACTGTAAAAAGTGATTGTGCTGTCCAAAACTGATCTCTCCCAATATTGCCATATCAGGTTTCCATTTATTTACACATCCTGTTTCATATTGCAAGTAAGGTCACATGCAAATTCACTAAAATTTGCATACCAACCATCCGAAAGGGTAATTGAAGATGCGATGATACAGGAGAGGCAAGC
This sequence comes from Alitta virens, assembly GCA_932294295.1. Classification (NCBI taxonomy): domain Eukaryota; kingdom Metazoa; phylum Annelida; class Polychaeta; order Phyllodocida; family Nereididae; genus Alitta; species Alitta virens. The sequence goes on along the minus strand of OW028585.1, from coordinate 15,370,072 downwards.
TAACCTGAACTGCATATTGCCATCAACATTAAGTATGTGTGTGTGATAAGGGCTTTACGTCCTGTATTTCTGCACCAATTAGGACAGGCAGAGACCATGGCAATGAGACGAAGGATGAAACAGCCATCCAACTTGGGCTCGACCGGGAATTGAACCCAGGACCCAGCGGTTGGAAGCCCAGAGCGCTACCTCTGAGCTAGGCCCCCCGCCCTCCATCAACATCAAGACTACGACTTAACTTCAACCGCGAAAGACAGGGCAAATGCAGCAAGGCAACATATATGTCTGGAACAACTACTGAAACATATTTCGAAAGTGGGAAATTAAATCTACACTCTTCACATTGGACATTTGATACAATTATAATTTAGGTTGTACAAATTATTGTCTTACTTAATTTACATATGTCGTCGGTATCATGGAAGACTCAGACATAGCAAATTTACCAGCTTCCAGGAGATCCATTCAAAGCTGTGAAAGTCAAATCCACAATAATTTCATATTCAGCTGCAGAGTATGGGCAACATTTATATCATCAAAGTCCACATATCATGTGTAAGAAGACTGTTTGATCAGTTTTGTTTATACTTTAGATAGAAAAAATAAATATAGAGTTCACTTATTATGTTATTCACATTTCATACATTAATAGTGGAATACTAAGCTAAACCAACTTAACCTTGCTTAAAAAGGCAAAGTTTTTGTTCTGTAATCGGTTATTTTGCTTTGACTGAATATGCTTTTATATCCCGCACTTTGCTGTGTTCCATAGAAAACCCATTAGGAACAACCCATGTGGTATTTATTGTGATCCACCATCCCTAATTATAATAAATTGTGATCCACTATCCCTAATTTGCATAAATAACAATAGAATGTTTCAATTGCTGCGCTACTTTCTTTACGTCACAACTTCAAAGAAAACAATGGGTGAGCCGACCTTTGATCTCCAATTTGCTGATTTAAACGAATTTAGCTTGGAAGATGGTAGTTGATCAACAAAATGTTGACTTATTGAATTCATGACCTCTGGCTACATTGTACCATGAATGTCATTATTATGATATGTTGTCTGGTCTCATTAAAATTAGATCATTGATTCACTCTGTGATCCGCAAAAAGTAAAAAAATAAATGAAAATGACGAAGGCCGGTATATGTAGGCTAATGTAGCTCAAACTGGGCCTTGGGTCTAGGCACTTGCTTGATAAAATATCCGGGAAAAGAAAATTTAATAAATCAAAATAAAATGAAATTTACCCAAAAGTTGCATCTTTATTCATATAAGATTGGTATAAAAAAGGATTTGGGGTTAATGAAGGGTTTTTGCCACTTTTGGTCTATCCTTTCTCTAATTTTTGTTATTCTGTTAATATATATTTTATCAGATGATTGGATGTACGTATATATTTCGGATAATGAGCTCTTGAATATTGACATTGAAAATCAAGTTTCCCACAACACTGTCAATAGCACTGAAGAATTGCTAGAATATGTCAACTCTAATCGTGTGTGTGTGTGATTAGGGCTTTACGTCCTGTATTTCTGCACCAGTTGGGCTAATTAGGACAGGCAGAGACCATGGCAATGAGTAAACTCTAATTGTAGCATAGCTACTACCAAAAAAAACAACCAAATATTTTCTCGATTTTTTAAATGGCTTGGCAATAGAAACAGCTGTTTGGAAGGAGATGATCTGGATGAAAACAAAATGAAACTTTTAAGTCCTGAAAAAAATGGACACAGAACTTGGGAGCATGGCTCATCGACCTCAAAAATAATGATGGCAGTCCCTATGAGCCAGGAACAGTTGTGTCCTACTATGGATCAGTGAAAAGGAAATTAGAGGAACTAGGCTATGGGGTAGACATTGGTAATGATGCAAGGTTTTGGCTGTCAAGAAAGGTCCTTTCGTCAAAGAAAAAGGATCTAAAGAAAGAGGGTTTGGGGAACCTGCCAAAGAAAGCAGAGGCATTACAAAAGGAAGACTAGGAAAAGCTATGGGAAAGTGGCCAATTTGGCCTCAAAACAGGCGAACAATTACAAAATTATATATGGTATTCTGTCACAAAGGGGTTTGTGTTTCAGGAAAGTAAGCAGCTTCAATGGGGGGATATAGCTTTGAAATTAAATGACAGCTCAGAATGGATGGAATTCAATGAACAGCTAACAAAAACAAGAAATGGCATCAATCCACACCAGCGATCCTTTGCACTAAAAATATTTTCAATTGGCTCCAAGAAATGTCCAGTCAATGCCTACAAGCTATTTCGAGACAAGCGTCCACAAAGCATGCTCTATAATGATGCCCCATTCTTTGTATCACCAATTACAAATCCAACAGACCCTAATACATGGTACAAAAACATGCCAATGGGAGTGAATAAACTTGCAGGTATTATGAAAACAATGGCTGTCAATGCAGGGTTAACAGGTGGGTGGGTGGGTGGGTAATTAGGGCTTTACGTCCTGTATTTCTGCACCTGATGGGCTAATTAGGACAGGCAGGGACCATGGCAATGAGATGAAGGATGAAACAGCCATCCAACTTAGGCTCGACCGGGAATCGAACCCGGGACCCAGCGGTTGGAAGCCCATAGGGCTACCTCTGAGCTAGGCCCCCGCCCCCAAGGTTAACAGGTGGGTGGGTGGGTGATTAGGGCTTTACGTCCTGTATTTCTGCACCAATAGGGCTAATTAGGACAGGCAGAGACCATGGCAATGAGACAAAGGATGAAACAGCCATCCAACTTAGGCTCGACCGGGAATCGAACCCGGGACCCAGTGGTTGGAAGCCCAGAGTGCTACCTCTGAGCTAGGCCTCCGCCCCAGGGTTAACAGGTAGATTTACCAACCATAGTGTGCACAAAACAATGTGCTCCAACTTGCTCCACTCAGGGGTACATCCAAATGAGGTTGCTCAACTGTCAGGACATAAAAACACCCAATCTCTGAATGCATATGTATCCGCCAGCCTTGACAAGCAAATGTCTCATATTTTGCAAAGAAATGAGCCCAACTCAGAAACGAATGTCCCAAGGCCACTGACCCAATTAAGTGGATCTAGTACTAGTAGGAAAATTTCAGCCAGTGCATGTACGTCAACTTCAAGTAGCTCCGCCCACTACACTACATTGTCAAATCAGCATCAGTCTTCCATTATACCGATGATATGTATACTATTTATACAATTTGAATTTCATATTTAAAAATGTGCAATGACTTGTTGTGCATCACCTTATTTTAATAAATTGTTGAAAGTTTACTTCTTTGTGTTGTAAATTAGCTATAGGAACCTTTAATCAGTCATTTCTTAAATACACAAGTGGTGGCAGCACTGCAGTGTACAGTAGCGCCCTCATATGTGTAGCATATAGTTAACCTTTGACGATGACTTAACAAGCTTTATTGATGACTTAACTAGCTTTGTTGACGACTTTGTCAGCTTAGATGACGACCTAACTATGAAGATGAAGAGTTCACTAGCACTGTTGAAGACATTACCACAAATGGTGTGTGTGTGTGTGTGTGTGTGTGTGTGTTATTGTTTAATGCCTCATCAGCACCTGAGTGGGCTATGTAGAGGCTCTCTAGGTTAAGATTAATTATCTATATTTGGTAGTAGAAACCAGAAGCATGTAAAAAATCAATAATTGTCTGCGTTTGATATCTTGTAAAGAGATGTTGTAAGGTAGTAGCTTGAAACAAAGGTCTTCTAATGCATTGTAAGTGGATGCAATCTAATAAAAATGTTTGATTGTAAGGGGGCACCGACAACTCTGGCATACCGGTACAGTTCATTGACTAAAAGGTGTAAATGTATAAGTCTTGAATGTCCTGTGAGGCATCTGTGATATATTCCTTGATCTTTGCGAGTATTGAACCTAGTAGGTATTTTATTTTGAATGCAAGGTAAAATTGAATGCAACTTGTTGTTACTACATTCATCCATTGTCTTTGCCAGCAAGACATAATAAAAGATTTTATAGTCATTTTAAAATCAGTGCATGGAATAGTAAAATCAGTTATCTCTTTTGTAAGAGCCCTTTCTGCTGCCAGGTTTGCTTTTTCATACCCTTCAATGCCAGCGTGTCCAGGAATCCAACAGAATACAATGTCTTTGTATTACCACAAATAGTAGCTAGTTTACTTTTATGTTGACGAGTTGACCAACTGGTGGTGGTGGGTGGATTAGGGCTTTACGTCCTGTATTTCTGCACCAGTTGGGCTAATTAGGACAGGCAGAGACCATGGCAATGAGACGAAGGATGAAACAGCCATCCAACTTAGGCTCGACCGGGAATCGAACCCGGGACCCAGCGGTTGGAAGCCCAGAGCGCTACCTCTGAGCTAGGCCCCCGCCCACGAGTTGACCAACTTTATTGACGAAATTTGACCTTTGACGACATGACCAACAATCATCTCATCAATAAGTCATCTCATCAATTGGTCAAGTCATCATAGAAAAAGTAGACTCATCAAAAATAAGTTGCTTAATCCAAAAAACACTAATGACTTACATGATTGAGATATTAAGATATAAGAACACATGGCCTCTAATTTAAAGGGGGTGTATCCCCTAAAAAACAATTGTGACAACACCATGTAATTTATACATGCATAGATAGATTACATACCCCTCAGTGCTATTTGGTCATATTCTGATGAATGAAGTGCACAGTATCCATTTTATTTGCATTCATTTGTTCTCATGGACATTGGTCAGTGACCGTTATGGCTGCTGCCCTGCTCTGCTGAGCATTGGGGGAACACCCGGAGCTATTTTTAGCTTCTGCCTGTCAGCTGGTCAGCTCTGCTAGCTATGGTGATCAACAACGGGACCATTGATACCCACATTTGGTGGTTTTGCATACTTTCTATGTCTTCCCATGCTATCATCGATCAACAGAGGCTTGTTTGTATTACTAAACATGTGTTTATCATCTCTTGCCGGGTGGGTGGGGTGGGTGAGTAGGGCTTTACGTCCTGTATTTAAATGTAATCAATTAAAGGGGGTGTATCCCCTGATTTTACCCATAATAAAGCAAAATATACCATAACACGATTGTGTCGCCTTTGAGCTCTTTTGTTTCTCAATTACAAGTAACCTTTCAATTGAGAATGCTTAGAAACCCTCAGGACGTATCATCGAGGATGCCATGCTAAAGAAGACACAAACCAACCCACACTGCATCCTGCCATCGCATGCTCATATGCTTGAATTGTTTGAGAGAGGAGCATGTCCCTGATAATTTCCTGGGTGGGTGGGTGATTAGGGCTTTACGTCCTGTATTTCTGCACCTGATGGGCTAATTAGGACAGGCAGAGACCAGATAAATTCCTGGTAAAGGACATCCAGTCTAACGGTAGCTGGCACGTGGTGTTTGCTACTAGGCAGCAGTTAAACACCCTGAGTAGAGCTAGACATAGATTTGTTGACGTAACTTTCAAGGTGGTGGAACAGCCTTTCAAGCAGCTTTTCAGCATCCACGCTTTTCTTTGATCTGAAAACTGCACTAAGCAACAGCCCAGGATTAGCAAGCAGTGCTCGAGACTTTGTTAGAGAAGCTTCCGGCATCTTCTGCATTGGAATCTATCACGTGTGACTTCGAGGCAGTGTTACGTTCATTGTATTCCTGTGTATGACATTTTGACTAATACAAGTTTTGTCTTTTTGGCCCACCAATATCGATCTCCCTGCCCAAAACATCGACCTTTTCTTCAAAAAGATCAGACAGAAGACTGTTGCCACTGTCCCCCTTACTAGACTTCTTTATTACGTGTGGGACACCTAAGTCAAGAACAAGACGTTTTCCCCAAAGACATGGTCCTGCCTTCAACACAAAATCTATACCAACAATGACGTAGAAGGATGGCACCATCGCCTATACATGTTTTTTTTTTTAACATTTTGTCTTCCTTGTGTTTTGATTCATTTCTCTTGATATTGTGTGCGTGCAATTGTGTGCCTGGCACCATCTACACCTAACAGCGCCATCTGCCATTTCAAATGTGATGTAAACGTTTTAGTCTGAAGATGTTTTAGTGATTTGGCTGTAGCTATTTTGATATCATTGTTCGCAGGGAAAAGGCACTTTAGACATTATGGTTAATTACTGAAAAGCATGTTTAACAGCTAAAATGGCCTCATGAACAAAAAGTCAACAAGCCAAGGTCATAACGGCTACAAACCATGACCAAAACAGCTGCAAGCCATGTCAAAAACGGCTACAGTCATAACAATCATGTCCAAAATGGCCACACAAAAATGGCCATAAGTGCGGTAAGGTTGAAAACATACAGCTAAAGACTGTCAGGGTCCACAATTTGCCATTATTGCCACAAAGAAGGACATCGACAAATCACCTGCCAAGAAAAAGTAACAGTATGTAAGATAGTGACAGGCTAGTCATCAATGAAGAAATAAATGTCCCCAAAACACCCAAGGCCCCATTACTTTATCAGTCCAAGTTCATTGAGACACATGTTAATTTATGAAAAGTCGTTGACATTGCTTATGCTACCACATAAAATATACCGACATACTGTATCATTTCAGGTATCAATGAATGCATACACTGGTTCTTGACATCAGGGAACACCAAGAAACCGGTCCCTTGTGCTTTCATGCTAATGTCAGGGAAAAGATAAAGGGATTACAGTTGAGAAATTATATAATTATATCAATTTGGTACTAGTGCCACTGAATGCTTCAGCAAATAATTACAGTGAATTATGTAATGATTAATACTCAGAATAAAAAAATTATTCTGCATGTAATGATAGCAATATCACATACACAAAGATACTTATTTTAATTCCCTGCCTAATTCGCAATACCATATATACAGTACCTTATTTTGATTCCCTGTTTAATTACTAGCACCCATATTCCAGTATTTTCTCTACACATTTTAAATAAATAAATATATAATGCTGTTCTTACTCATACTTTCCCTACAGTTTAAACTATATTAAATGTATGAGTATATAAAAGTTATCCTTACTAATGCTTTTTTGCATTTCAGGGAGGTACTGTGGGCCATCCATGACACCATGGTCGCCCGTAACTTCCAGATAGAACTGAAGACTGTGGTCATGGACTACGAGATGGCTGTCTGGAATGCCATCTTTTCTGTCTTTGTTGGCACTCAGATGAGCATACATATTTCGCTCGTTTTTGCAATCCACGCATGTTCGTGTATGTCAATTACTCACTCGTGGATATGTTTTTATTCCCACCACATTCGAGTGGTCTTACCCAGCCTTTTATGATCTTGTAGTTTCCTGAATGGTCAATCTACTCGTGTCACGAAGAACTGTGTCAGTAGCCATTGTTAATCCATGAGACTAGTGCTTTTAAACATGTATAGCATGCAGCAGTGAATTTTTCATAAATGAATGGTGTGTGTGTGTGTGTGTGTGTGTGTGTGTGTGTGTGTGTGTGTGTGTGTGTGTGTGTGTGTGATTAGGGCTTTACGTCCTGTATTTCTGCACCAGTTGGGCTAATTAGGACAGGCAATGAGACGAAGGAGGAAACAGCCATCCAACTTAGCCTCGACCGGGAATCGAACCCGGGACCCAGTGGTTGGAAGACCAGAGCGCTACCTCTGAGCTAGGCCCCAGCCCTCATAAATGAATGGTACAAAAATCCACTGAAACTCCCCCCAACCCTTAACCATAGTACTGGTATCTTTCCCTTTTATTGGTTGAAAGCTCAACTGAAGCGCCAATGGGTAATGCCCTTTGCTTCACGGAGCATTGGCCTTCCTGTGCATGTGCACTTGTAAACCAGATTACCAGTGTGCCCAAGATAATCCTCTCATTCTGCTCCAGACCAGTGACAATATCATAGTCATTATTATTCTGCAACTATGGTCTTGGGTAGAGACATAAAAGGACAATACATCCACCCCACACATGTTGACAAGTTGAGGTCCTGGGGGCTCTCTTTTGCCATGTACACCACTGAGGAGGGGATCCTCAAAACCTACGGCACCAATGCTGTTATGACTGTTGTGGAAAATCATGCAGCAGAAATATTTAATGCTGACGATTACTGAACATTTAAGAAGGCAAATCACATGGATCAGACCAAAGAGTTGGACCGGCAGAGACCATGGCAATGAGACAAAGGATGAAACAGCCATCCAACTTAGGCTTGACCGGTAATCAAACCCGGGACCCAGTGGTTGGAGGGTGGGTGGGTGATTAGGGCTTTACGTCCTGTATTTCTGCACCTGTTGGGCTAATTAGGACAGGCAGAGACCATGGCAATGAGACGAAGGATGAAACAGCCATCCAACTTAGGCTCGACCGGGAATCGAACTCGGGACCCAGCGGTTGGAAGCCCAGAGCGCTACCTCTGAGCTAGGCCCCCCTATATGTATGTACTTTTCCCTGAATCACACGTCACAAATTGATTGCTGTTATGCATACTAGTAAGATTGCTTCTATCAGCATGATCAGAAAGCCTATAAATAATTCCATCAACATGCATTAAGCCAATATAGTAACAGCATCACGTCACAAGCAAGTCATAGATATGGTTACAATTAATTTAGTCTCTCTGCAGGAAATCCGGTCCTTGGCAGTGTCAGTGGTGAAGTCAGCATTTGGGGGCACCAGGAGAATTGGCTGGGATGTCGAGGCTAACAAACCTTAATGGAGGCCGGATCATGTCCCCTGAACCAAGAGGGGGATGCAGTCTGGTGTAATTCATGCTCAGCTCGAAGATGTGATCACAGCTTGTTATGCTGATTTAGACAGCTAATGCCAGTGAGTATATTGCTATACCACTAAAAAAAATTCATTATACTCTGTAAGATCAAAACCCAGCGGTTGGAAGCCCAGAGCGCTACCTCTGAGCTAGGCCCCCACCCCAAGGTAGTCTAGGTGGTGGTGGTGGTGGTGATTAGGGCTTTACGTCCTGTATTTCTGCACCTGATGGGCTAATTAGGACAGGCAGGGGCCACGGCAATGAGAAGGTAGTCTAGGTAATACTATCTCTACGTATATAAGTCAAGCGGTCAATCGGCTGGAATTATGGCGTTATATTCAGGGACATATACTATATTAGAACATAGCATTTCCATATTTTAATGACATTCACATGCTACATCGGAACTGAGCATTTTAAACTTGCCATAACATTATGATGAAATTTACATGCTACAAAACGGAGCATTCTAAATTTGCTACAATATTTTGATGACATTCACATGCTACATTATAACAGAGCATTTTAAAGTTGCCATAATATTTTGATATTTAAGTTGCCATAATATTTTGATGATATTCAAATGCTATCAGAACTGAGTATTTTTAAGTTGCCATAACATTTTGATGACATTCACATGCTACATTATAACTGAGCATTTTATAGTTGCCATAATATTTTGATGATAGCCACGTCACATCAAAATTGAGCATTTGTTTAAAAGTATGATATTTTGATGACATTCACATGCCACATTAGAATGGAGCATTTTGAAGCTGCCATAATATTTTGATGACATTCACTTCACATCAGAATTGATTTGTTAAAAAGTATGATATTTTGAGGACATCCAAATGCTACACCAGAAGTGAACATTTTAAAGTGCCATTAATGAGATTTATATGGTGAATCAGTTGTCCCTTTCCCACAACCATGTTTGACATAGTAACATCGCATCGTTTTCTAGTGACAAAGATTCATAAGGAATATGGAATGCATCAATTGAAATTGATAATATACATTGTACATATACATTAATGAGGATTTTAATGACATAACTTGCATGCTAAATATAACAGCTTGTGCTCAATGATATTGAATCTAACACTACATGTTCAGAAAATGTAATTGTAATGCCCTTCATCTGTAACATAGATAACCCAGCCAGCTTAGATATTATTGCAAATAGCATACACACACACATGAAAGTAAGTTTGTCTAATTCAACGAGTCAACACAGACATTAAGTAATGTCTAATGATAATTAAGTTCCAGTTTGAATACTTTAAATAGAATAATACATAATAGTCCTAGCCGAATCACAAGGTGCTGTATATATATTACATACAGCTGGATCTCTTCATTACAAGTACTGCTTATAATGCCAAAAACCATTGAGTGTGAATTAAGCATTATACTACTGATTTGTAAGTTTTATTATTTTTTATCTTGATTATCATATCAGGGCCAACATTTACAGCTCAGAGAGTATAAATTATCATATAAAGGTAAGTGTGGATGAAATCAAACATATTACACTCATAATTAATCTGTGATTTTTGGTAACAAATATACTATTTGGGAAGACAAGTTGCATCTCAAAATTGGTTTTAGTAGTCAAAAGCAGAGAATTATATAAAAAAAGGTTGATATGAATACACACCTGTCAGTCTTACTTCGTGCAGTTACATTGATGAAATATTCATCAAAGATCATAGATTCTTTCCAGTTAATTTGTTAACAAATGCAATGCATTCAAAACTGGAAAAAAAATCATCATTGATCATTCTGAGAGACTTCTTGCTTCGTCGGGACTTTATTAGATTCTTCTGAATTCCCATCGTGTGATTTTAAATGTTCCAAAACGTCATCTCTGGAAGCGAACTGTTCATCACAAACAAAACACCGGAAAGGTTTGTCATCAGCTGGTTCAATTTGAATCATATCAGATCGCTCAGCAAAGTTATCTTTGTTGGCTTTAGCCTTTTTAGCTTTGGTTTTACTTCGCAGTGACGTTTTGGATTTAGATTTAGGTATTACAGTGCTCTGTTGTTTTCTGTTTTGAATAACAATTTGTCTCTGCCTGAATCGTTCGTCGCTTACGAAGCACCTATATTGTTCTTCAGCAGTGTGTGTCCTCATATGTGACGCGAGCTCAGAACTCTGCGCAAACGATTTCCCGCAAATTCTACATTCATAATTCTCTTCATTGCTCAACTGAGAACCGAAGAAAGTTTTCTCATTTTCGTGAGATTCCAAATGTGCCGTCAGCTGAGAACTCTGCGTGAAAGATCTATTACATATTTCACATTCGTGGTTTGTCTTTTCAACCTCAGTGGGATTAGGGGGTTCACTTGGTGTAGGAATTTTTTCACTGTGTAATCTCATGTGTCCATTTAAAGCTGACTGATTGTTGAATGATTTCTTGCAAATCAAACACTCAAACGGCTCTATTTCCTTATGCGTTTTCATGTGTTTTCTCAAGTCGCTTTCACTACAGAACTTCTTCTCACAATGCATACATTTACGTGGCGTGACGCCGTCGTGCGTCATCATGTGAATATTGAGATGGTAACTACTCAGGAAATTTCTTTCGCACACAGTGCATTCAAGCGCTTTATCATCATGCGTTCTCATGTGTAATTTCATTGATCTGTTAGTCAAAAATCTTTTGTCGCATTTGGTACATTCAAATGGTTTCGCTTCTGGATTATCACCATGCGTATTCATATGGCGTCTGTACTCGTGACTTGCAAAAAACAGCTGCTTACAAACGTTGCATTCGAACGACTTGACGCCTCCATGTACTTTCATGTGTCTGTCACGGCCTTCGCTCGACACAAAACACTGACTACATATCGGACATTTATGGGGTGTTATGTCCGAATGCGTGTCCAAACACTTGATAACAGTGTCGCTCGGCTCATCGGATCTATTGTTAGAATGTGTCTTGCTTATTTCAGGCCCATTTCTGTCAGGTTTCGACACAGTATCCTGCGCAACTTCTTTGAAGTGAACTTGCAGATGATCTGCCAAATTTTTCTTATTGGTAAAATTCTCAAAACACACGGAGCACTTGAATGCCATTTCTCCATCACATGCATCATCTTCACTGTCAGTCTTTGAAGAACTGCTTTCAGCACCTTGTAAATTGGCTGCCATCATTTAACTTTAAATGTAGTTAAATGAATTGTAATAATGATATTGCTCTGTGAGCAGCTGCGCAACTAGAATTGAAAGTTATTCAGTTCCTGTGCTGCGCCAGAATCACACAGAGTTCCTCATTAGTCATTCCTTCCTTCAAGGTAGAACAGCAATTGCATTCTAGTCTCCTTGCTATTTGTACACTGGAAAAAATAAAGAAAAGGAAGATAAAATTAAATTTAAATGTACCGATTTCTTCAGTTTTAAATTGGTGCACAACCAGACCTACACTTTCTACATTTATGCAAGGCAATGTGACAACATGTACCATGTCACTAAGCAATCTACAAGACTTAAGGGGCATTCACACTGTCACGTATAAGACATACAAGTGACCACGTACATAAAAAATGGGCTATACGTGCTAACTCGTGTTTGGCTCACGTTTGGCATGTTTTTGCAGAGTGCTCGTGTTTACTCTCCTTAAATCCTGTTCACTATTCATCACACGGCAACAATACTGGGTCCACTCTTGAATTATTTGGCGAGCTGTCGGCGAGCAGTGGGCGAGCACTCAGCGAGCTGTTGCTGACTTGCTTTTTCTCGCTGGCACAAGGCATCAAATGACCACGAGTGAAGCCGATTCATTGTTTGCAAGCAATCGTCATTACTCGGCAGCATCACTCGGTTATGTGAGATAGTAGCCTAATATCAACAATACTCGTAGTAGGTCCGCCAAAGTTTTAAAAAATTTTAAAACTTTTTGCCCTGTCCACGTATGTCACGGATGATTTAGCACTATCAGGAGCGTTCTACAGATTAGCAAGAGTGTCCTAGAAACGGGGTCTGGTCAAAACAGCCAAATTCATAACAGCCAACATACCAGGACGGCCAATCGAAAAAACGGCCGCCATACCAAGACGGCCAAAGGATAAAACGGCCACCTACCAAAATGGCCAATTATACTATTTGCAGCTTTTTTGTAGAATATATGCTTTCTCATTATCTATCTTCTTCTAACCTGTATATATACATCTAGTCTGTATATTAAATGATAAATAAATGTCATATTTCCTACCAAAAAGAAGTATTCTCCATTTAAATGTGACTGGGTTCATTTGAAAATGTGCAGGCTGTATATGAAGTTTACAGTATTAATTTTAGATATTTATTTCATTTTATATAAATTATTAATATTTTGTCGTAGTTGTACAATCTCACTCTTTAATATGCATAATAAACAGGAATCAGTTGAAATTCACTTTCAACTTGATCTATCATGAAAAAGCATGATTTACCCCATTCTTTTCATCATTCAAAATGCTAATAGCAATTGACATAACGGTCACGGCTGATTGCTATTACATATCTAACATAAAACCAGCACTACACTGCTGATGTAATCAATTGATATATATATGGAGGCAGTTTATCTATTGTCTCTGCAACTTGCAGTTCTGAGACTTTTTCAAATTGGAAACTAACTTCTGTTGGGTTACCTAGATACTGTGTAAAGAACTTTAGTGTTTTCGAGTTGCATTATGGTTGTAGCTAGTTTTGGGCCAATTTTATTGAGAAACTGATTGAACTCATTCGCTATTATGTTGTGATTAGAGGTCATTAAATTCTTTTGGATACTTTTGTTTATCATTATTTTGGTTTATTATATCTTTGATTGTTTTCCAGGTATTCTTAATATCTTTCTTAAACTGTTCTTTTTTTTTCCCAGCTGCTGTGATTATATTGTATAGTATTGTTTCCAATTCATGTTTTAAAATTGTCTATGGCCTGTTGGTTGTATTTAACTATCTTGATTTTATGAGGTTTTTTTATTCTTACATTGATATCAAAAGTGATGTAGTATGGTTGATGATCAGAAATTTTATTTGTTAGAACCGCTAATGTGGTGTTGCAATTGTTGCTGAGAATTTCCAGAGTATGTTATCAATGAGACTTGCTCGTGTATTAGAAAATCTGGTGGGAATCGTAATCTTGGGAAGGAAGCTTTGGGACATGATCATATCAAAATATTTGGAAATCGAATAATCCCAAGAAAGCATGTGATATATATATGAATAATTAAAAAATATTGAGTTGGCCGTCCTGGTAATTGGCCGTTTTGGCGATTGGCCGTTATGGGGAGTGGCCGTTATGGTCGTTGGCCGTTTTGACTCTACTCCCTTGAAACGCTCGGCGAGTGAAGGGATGAGCAAGATTAAAATATAGTTACATCCGTACGTAGATCTTACACGTGAAAATGTGAACGCCCCTTTAGTTGTCTTATACGTGAAAGTGTGAACGCCTAATTTATCCACTACAAGACCCTGCTGCCTGAACATGACACCACGATGGAATTTATTTGCAACTGTTAAGTCCAACTCGCAATCTTGTCGGTAAACAATTAGGAGCACATGACATGGGCGTATTAAACGAAATTAACACACACAATATATGTCTAAGAGTTGCATTAATTGTAGAAATCACTTACAAGACAGGATCATGCATCTTCAGGTTGGATCTCAGTGCTTACGACAAAATTATTGGTCAGACAAACATGCACGAGTTGCAACGCAAGCTGTACGCTGTCGCCCTCTTGTGTGAAGCTATGTTGCACTGAATCGGGGGCCAGTCAACATTCATAAAAAAAAATTTTAATATAGGAATTTATTTATAAAAGAATAAATTCTGTATTCTCAAAATAATGTGATAACGATTTTATCCTCTGTCTGTTCCTAACAAATAAACAATTTGATAAAGGAGAAACACATTTGACACTCCCATGATAATTTTTGAGTTGTGTTGGATCCATAGCGAACATCGTGGTAAAACAGCTATGTATAATTATTATTCTTGGCTCAAACGTGTCAAGAAAAATAGTTTTCTGGAAATTGAATTCCTATTTAATTTGGAACATGTATATGATGTACACTCGGCAACAGTGAAATATGGAAATTCGCCACGACAACGAATTTCGCCACTTAATGGCTCTCGCAGTGATAGAACATCGTCATTGATTGGCTCTCGCAGTGATAGAACATCGTCATTGATGTAAACAATTAGTTTTGTAACGCATCATGAACTTGCAAGGTGTATAATTGTGTTTTAGGGGGTTGGCGAATTTCGTTTTTGGGCGAATTTCACTGTCGCCGAGTGTAGACACCAGGTTTTGGACTGTACTCCCCTCCATTTTGGAGATGTATAGGCGAAAATGTAGAACCAGAGTGACTCCTAAAAATATAACAATAATGTGTCAAGCCACTTGGCTGTGGGGTTGAGGGTGACATGGCTTTATGAAAGCCCAAGCTAGAAACTGGTTGTCGGCCCGATAGACACATTTTCAGCCCGAATGAAGCGAGGGATGACAATGATTCTGGAGGCCCAAAATAAAACATGTTATTATCATTCCTGATTATAACAACAAAACAAAAACTAACAGGCACGTGCACCTTTTAAAAGCTTTAGTAGTAGTAGTGTAATAAGCAATGCCTCCAATGTTATGACGTCAACTAATACACTCGGCGACAGTGAAATTCGCCACGACAATGAAATTCGCCACCCCCTAAAACACAATTATACACCTCGCAAGTTCAAGATTCGTTACAAAACTAATTGCTTACATCAATGACGATGTTCTATCACAGCGAGAGCCATCTAATAAGTGTTTATTACTGCTTATTTCAAGTGGTGAAATTCGTTGTCGTGGCGAATTTCACTGTCGCCGAGTGTAACAAGAGCAATGTCAATAACTTCACAAGCCGCTAGTTATAACTAACTGGTCAACAATGAGCATAACCTTTAACTGTCTCACAACAGAAGAATTATCAATTTTGACCAAATTATTTATGATGCGGTGATCACTTCAAGTGTGATGCGTGGCCTGAGTGGGTTTTGAACCTGCAAACTACGTACCTGGTTAAAAATCAATGCTAATACTATATAATTAATTGATGTTTCATTTCTTTGACTCGGATCATGTTTTATTACACGTTTCAATTTAACTTGAAGTTGATTGGTAAGAAATAGTTATTTACATTGTTAATGAAATCCTATAATTACCTGTACATGATATCTTATACAATTAATAGTGTCATGTATTGTGTAAATAGCCTAAATTATATATTTTTTAGACTGAGTAGGAGTGCAGTAATCAATTATGTTGAAATCTTTCTTGAAGTTAGTTACATGGTTAATTTGCATTACATTTTGCAAAGTTTCTATTAGAGGATGACACTGGTAAGTTCATTATTCAATTATCCGTCCAGTTTCTACACATTGGTTTATTGGAAGAAAATAGTACATAAGTACATAAGGGTTTAGAAATTAAATTTATTACACGGCATCCCATATTACATATTATTGGCGCATGGAGAATTATCTAATACTATCATGACTACATTCTGGCTGCCCGATACCAACAAGGCATAAAGATGTCCATATAATGTATAATGTAATAATAATGCCCCAGTCATTAACTTAAAATATGTTTGTCCCAAATGCATAAATGTGTTTGTTGTTGTAATAACCACCAGAGGCCTTTTTGGTTGAGTACAATTACTCCCTAGAGAGCATTCTGATTGCAGTGCATGCTGGGAAACTCCTGGCGCTGCATACAGAGACTCCACCACTTTATGTTAGAAGCTAGTTGTGCTAGCTGGTGGCCCTCAAGTAGTCTGGTGGCCTTCTTACTTCTTCAAACTTTATAACCACATGGTGAGTTATTGAGGGGAATACCTGACAAGACAAGAAGAGATCTATGATTTGCTATCCTCCTTTTCAATGGGATCCAAATCAACAAGCTTTTGACAAGTTGAAAGAAGCCATGACCTCAACTCCAGTTTTAGCATTTGCGGACTTTGGTAAACCTTTCGTCCTACAAGTGGATGCCAGTGGCCATGGATTGGGTACAGTACTAAGTCAAGAAATAGATGGCAAATTCCATCCTATTACCTTCACCAGCAGAGGTTTGACACTTGCAGAATCTCGATACCCGGCTCACAAGTTTGAATTTCTGTGAGACAACTAGTTCCGCCACGTCGTTTTAGGACTCTTCAAGCTCTACATGATGACATGGGAAATTTCGGTCGTGATCGTGTGTTAGACCTGTTGAAGACTAGGTTTTATTGGCCTTTGATGAAAGATGATGTTGCTCAGTATGTTTCAGAATGTAAGAATTGCCTGAAGAGGAAGAAAGTGGAACCCATTTCGGAGTTAGTTTCTATTGAGACTTCTAGTCCTATGGAATTGGTCAGTATGGACTTCTTAGGCTTGGAGACATCTTTAGGTGGCTACAGTAGCATCCTTGTATTAACCGATCACTTTACAAGGTATGCTATGGCTATTCCAATTAGGAACCAGTTAGCCAAGACAACCGCAAAAGCCTTGATTGATCTATAAATCATTATGGTATGCCTCAGAGGTTGCAGAGCGACGAAGGAGCCAATTTTGTAGAAAAGGTCATCACCGAGATGTGTAAGATGCTTGGCATCAAAAGGTCAACAACAACTCCATACCATCCCATGGGTAACAGCCAGTGTGAAAGGTTTAATCGCACATTACTTGACATGCTTGCCACTCTTCCCGATAGTAAAAAGACTCGCTGGAAGGACTATGTACAACCTCTGGTGCACGCATACAACTGTACGAAGAATGATGTTACAGGATTTACTCCTTTCGAATTAATGTTTGGCGGGACACCAAGACTACCCGTGGATGATGTATTCGGTTTGGTAAGCGATAGTAATGATTGGTCCTATGTAGAATTTGTTGAAGATCTTCGGAAACATTTGGAGGAGTCTTATTAATTGGCTCGGAAGAATATTGTTAAGAATCAACAGTCTGCCAAGGAAAATTATGACAGACGAGCAAGAGGAAATAACATCAAGGTCGGTGATCGAGTACTCATAAAGAAAACTTCTTTTCAAGAGGGCAAACACAAGTTGGCTAATCGGTGGGATGATCAGGTCTATAGGGTCCTTGGTCAGCTAGATGATCTACCTGTTTTAGTCATTTGTCCAGAGAATGGAAAGGGTAGGAAGAAATAATCTCCTGCCCATTTGTTCTTATGTGGATTCAGATGATTCTGAAGATTCTTCTTCGTCTGGGGAGGAACAGGCTCAGTTGGTTTAGATTTCCGACTCTGTTACAAATGTTGTTGTTGATGTCCCATCTGTCAATCCATCACAATTTGATCCCGCACCCGAAATGCAACCATTTCAGGAAGAGACCCAAACAGTAGACCCTGGGGTTTCTGCAGAACCAGACGATCCTGATGAAGGTCCTAGGTACCTTGAGGAATCTGAGGAGTCAGAGGGACATGCTACAGTTACAGCTACAGCTCCAGCTCCCAGACGTTCTACCAAGAAGAGACAACTACCCGTTAAAAATGTTACACAATGAAAATGCACATATTGTGCAATAAAATCCAAATATTGTACAATTTATCAACAGCACAATTTTTCAATAATTTAAATTTTGTAATTAATTGAAAACATTGCAATGATTCTGAATGTATGCATTTCACACATATTTAATCCTTAATCATTTATTCTTTATAAACCATTGAAATCAAATCACTATTCTGGGTTGAAATCCGTCGTTCCGCAACTGGTATCATGCTCTTTAAGGACAGTAGTGTAACGACCTCTAATGGGATAGAGAAGAACTAAAAATAGCGGGAAAGTCGATTTTGGATAGATGTTTGGATAATTTGATAGGTTTTTTCTTATTTCACTCAGACACCTATTTGGGGATATTTGACTATTTGGATATTGAAGTGTTTATTGACTGTTTATTGTTTATTGTTTTATTGTTTATTGTTTATTTTTTATTGAATAAAGCTACTCTTCCCAAAGGCTTAATGACATGCCGCTTTAGGGATGAGTATACAGTTACAAATGTAATGTAATAAAAAGAAATTTGCATAAATGTAGAAGATTATGACAAGCAATTTTGATTTGTAGGCCTATTAAATTGGCATGAGTAACAATTTGGTATATTGCATTCTTCAATATAAGCCTCAAAGTTCTGTCTTCTTTTTCACATGAAATTTACGACCATGGAAGCTATGTGTGTTTATTTTTTGTTCTTTAAAAATACTTGGCATTTTGTTTAATGTTTTAGGACAGGTATAGGATATACTGTGCCTGGCAAATTCATGTCTCACAGCGGGTAGCTTTATATTGTTGATATGTCTGGTAACATATCTGTGGGTTTTATTTTCTAGATTTTTTTTTCATTTCATTTATGAAGTAATGAGGTAACAATGAGTTTTCAAATTTAAAGCAAAATTTATAGTCCTGCAGTGCACAAAGATCTTTAATTTTTAACATATTTAATTTTCGAAAAAGCTCAGCGGTATGGGCTCTGTAACACGAATCTGCCCCTAAAACACTGCCAGAATGTCCAGACAGACAACCTCCAAACTGCCACACAAGAGACACAGACCACAGCTTCAAATATAAACAATGAGTACTTGAAAGAAACTCTACTCTTTCGCTCAGATGGTAATCTGAATATCCTGTCTAATTTCTACAGTATGAGACTAAGATATAAAGGGATGACCTACCATAGTGCAGAGCAAGCCTATCAACACCAGATGGCTCTGTACCATGCCCGCTCCGATACGGCCTACAGGATTATGGCCACTCGCACAGCAGCCCAGTCGAAAAGAGAATCCAAGGCAGTCAGAAAAAGCGCCCAGTGGCATGAATTCAAACCAAAGCTGATGACAGAAATACTGCTGGCCAAATCCAATCAGCTTGAGGCCTTCAAGACCAGCCTGCTCAAGACTGGTCAGGCTCATCTCCTCCACAATATTGACACAGACTCTTACTGGGGATGTGGGTCAAATCTTAAGGGAGATAACATGATGGGTGTCCTGCTCATGGAACTCCGTGGAAAACTCGCCCTAGACCCACCGAAAGCTGATCCAAAGAGCCAAACTACCCCCAGCCCCAGATCTTCAGCCTGCCCAGTTCCCCAAGCTCCAACAAATGTCCAGGCAAACAGTAACATCAAAACAACAGGAAAAAGGTGCTCAGCATTTGCCAGTGCCAATACCCCCCAAACAGATGGCCAAACACAAGCAGGATGAAGGGAAGGTACTGGTCATAGGTAACTCAAACGCCCATGAAATGTCTGCTATCCTGAACAATCGCTCCCTCAATGCCCAATCATTTTGCTACCCAGGTGGCACCATCGACTACCTGAAGACTCGGATTAGACATATCGCGCAGGGACCAGACCCAAGCCACATCATCATAATGGCTGGAGATATCGAGGCAGCCAATGGATTACCCCCAGCCACCATTACCCAGAAGCTCGAAGGACTCATGAGGGAGGTCCATCGTGTTTACCCCTGGTCCCGAATAATCTTGGTGGAACTAACCATGACAGGAAACACGCAGAGACGCCATACGATCCAGGAATTAAACTCCTTTGTCCGTCACCTCTCTTCCAGGGTGAGACTTGTCACCAGCGTTCAGATCCGAGATGCCAAGCTGAAGGACAATATCCATCTCACTCTGGCATCTAAACGCTCGCTCGGTCAATCGATCATGACAGTCATCACAAGACCTTGGCTCGACACAAAATTTTGATGAACTGGTCCCAATGTCCGGTACTCGGCTTTTGCCGGTACCAACTCCACCCCTGCACCTGTCAGTCCGGGATCACACCCCAGGTAACGTTACGGGAGTCCAAGGAGATCTTAATGGTGATATAAACCATTTTAAAGAAAGAAACCAGTTAAATAGTAACTTAAATGACTGTAACAACGTAAATCAGGGTAACCCCCAAAATAATCCACCTAATAAAACTTATACTAATGTAAGTAATAAGAAACAACAAGACAGTATTAATCATAAACTCAGTATTATGACCTGGAACATACAGGGTATTGGTAGTAAACTAAGCTTAGACAGTGTACAGAACCTTTTCTCAAAGTATGATATTATTTTCCTGATTGAAACAATGAAGTTAGACTCCTTTGACCCAAACTTAAAAGATTATCAATACTATCACTGCCAAAGATCTTATAAACATCCTAGAGCAAGAAGGCCATCAGGTGGTATAGCAGTGCTCATAAAGAAAAGTATAAGCCCTCATGTTAAAATTGAGAAAATGACTGAATATGTTACCTGGCTTAGAGTGCAGCAGTGGCGCCAGCCTACATTATACCTTGGGGGCACATACATCCCTCCTCAAGGTTCTAAAAGCTACTTGAACTCAGATCCCATAGACATATATGATGAACTGCGGAAAGATCTTGCAAAATTTCTCAGTAACTCACCATTAATAGCTTTGTGTGGTGATTTTAATAGTCGTGTAGGGAACTTAAAAGACTTTGAAATTTGTATTGCAAGTAAAGATTCTGATCTTATTACTAACCTAAACGAGGCAGCTATTAATAAATGTATATCTGATAATAAAACTACCTGGCACAATAAGAACAGACACACCAATGATAAAACTCACAATAGCTTTGGAAAAGACCTTATACAGCTATGTAAGGCAAGCGGTATGAGAATTATTAATGGCCTCCTCAACCCTGAAAATACAGATAACTTCACATGCCATGCGCCCTTAGGAAAGAGTGTGGTAGATTACCTTCTGTGTACAAGAGATCTATTTACTTTATTAACCGATTTTGAAATCGGTCCCAAACTTGTAGAATCGGATCATACTCCTTTAACTTACCAACTAGAGTATAAAAAATACATATCTGAGAGCAGGTCCACCTGAAATATAATTGAGGGTACATGTGCACCTCAGGTGGTACTTGATACACCAAATTCCTTAGCGACTAAAGTAAAAATTAAACTCTATTCCAGCGAACAAAGTAGGATCCTTAACGAGATAAAAAATTCTGACAAACAACCTAAACTTAGGACATACAAACTTTTTAAAACTTCATACTCTATTGAACCATATCTACTTATCAACCTTCCAAAGAAAACTATCAATAACATAGCTAGGTTCAGATTGAGCTCACACAATCTCAAGATCGAAACTGGTAGGCATCAAACCCCTAAGGTACCTGTAGAGAATAGAATATGCGAGAAATGTACGAGTAGTGAAGTAGAAGATGAAATTCATTATATCATAACTTGTAGCTCTAATAAATCGCTAAGGGACCAACTTTTTCAAAAAGCAAAAGATTTAATACCTGAGTTTGAAAATTCAAACACCTTTGAGAAATTTAAAGCATTGCTAACTTGTAGAGAACCTAAAGTTATAAATGCATTAGGGGATTTCTTAAATAAAAGTATGTAAATAACACATGTCTATGCAGTAGGAAATTCTCTTTGAAATTATTTTCTATTTTTAAAACAGACAAAATAATCTGTCCCTAGTAACCTGATAAAATAGAATGATAGCAGATCTCAAATGCAATGGGCTCCCAACACTACCCATCCCCAACCGCCCAAGGAAAAGTGACAATTCACTGGACATTTATTTTTCAGAAGATGATACATATCAGTATTAATTTAATAATTTTTATGGACACAGTGTGATGAGAGCAGGACTCTAATATTCTGGGACCAGATTTGTATATAATTGTATTGTGTTTTTCGTTTTATAATTTGAATCCCAAATCAATATTATTTTTGTGTAGTATAGTTGTTTGATACGTGTAGTAAAGTTGTTTATCATGCTTATATGCTATGAAATAACCAGTAACACATGTGATATGTTTAGTACAGTTTTGTTATATGTTTTAAATGAATCTGTAATATGCTAGAAATGTGTAGTATAGTACTGTATATATGTCTATGAATTGTAAAAATGACGAATAGGTCAATACTGACCATACTGTCAATAAAAGTTTATATATATATGTAATGGCTCTTTGTAATGATATGCATGGCTCTTTTCTGATGTTAATTTCTTAGATTTCCAGCCCCATATCATTAATCCATAATTTAGATGAGGAAGTATTAAGGCATTGTATATATTAAGAAGTGCGTTCAAAGGAAGTTTGCATGCACTACAGCACAGAGACGGCCCTGCTCAAGGTCACAAATGACATCTTATGTGCCCTGGACCATCGCATGGAAGTCGTCTTGATTCTCTTGGATTTATCGGCGGCATTTGACACGATTGACCATCAAGTGTTACTAAACCACCTCAATACTTACTATGGAGTGGGAGGCCAGGTCTTGGCTTGGTTGACCTCTTACCTTCACAACCGCTACCAATCAGTGTCAATCAAGAGGACCATGTCGCAGAAGAAGGAACTGGTCTGTGGGGTACCTCAGGGGTCTGTCCTTGGCCCCATCCTGTTTACGATGTATACAGCCCCCTTGGAGGACATCATTATCAGCTATGGAGTACAGTGTATGACGTATGCTGATGATACACAGATATATAACTGACATGCTTCAGGATTATGTTCCATCCCGTCAGCTTCGATCATCCTCCCAGAAAAACTAACTGTTCCCAAGTTTAATACAAAAACGTACGGATCTAGAGCCTTTTCTGTGGCAGCTCCATCTCTATGGAATTCACTTCTCAGTGCAATCAGAGACAGTCCCTCTGTGGAAAGTTTTAAATCCAGACTCAAGACATTCTTATTTTCTAATGCTTTTTAAGCTAGTGTATGTGCAATTTGTTGTCACAAAATTATTATGGTAATTACTTCTATGCATAATGCATTAGTTTTTATCTTACTTAATATTTAATTAGTAATTTAACTTTATTTATTCTTTTAAATTACTTTATTCTATATTATTTTTATTTTTATTATATAATTTTTATATACATACACATTTATTGTACAGCGCATTGAGACATGGTGCATGTATGATGCGCTTAATAAGAAATAAAGTATTATTATTATTATTATGCAGTCGTTTGGCAGTAGCATCAGTGACACTCTGACTGTGCCTCTATATATTTCAATAAGGCATATTTCAAAATTTCGATGTTATAATTGTCATTGATATAATTATATAACATGTATTTGTTGCCTGACATATTGCACATCTTGTATGAGGTAATATGTATGCTGCAATTGTGTAATACTCATAACAAACAATTTTGATATAATCGATGATGCTGCGTTGTATTCATAATCAATAATTTTATAAATGTATATAGGTCATGTTATGTAATATGTGGGATGACAAGTATGCTGAAAATTATTCTAATGCTCATAACATACAATATTCCATAACATTTTGATTCACTTTGTTGTACATGTTGGATTGATTATCTGCAATGCCATTGCAAAATCGTGCCTAATAATAGGTATATGAAGATTTTTGTATTGTCTGGTGGTAATGTATAATATTTCTTATTACTGGGTCAAGATATTGCACCACAGCGTGTCAACCCAGTAAGTAGGTCATTGATTATTTTCAAAGAGACACAACATGGCAGATTCAAATGCTACAGGAGTTGTATATTCTGCTGAAGATATACTTAAAGCCATACAGAGAAATGAATTTGAAGTGGAGAATATATTACACAAACAACCAGAATTAATTGACTCCAAATGTAAGACTAAGTTTGGAATCGCTACACCATTGATTATGGCTTGCCACACAGGTATGATATGTGGTATGTTTTTATTTGATAATGTTTATATATATTATAATGAAGCATGATGACAATGTATTTATAATGAACAATGAATACTGTACATTTTATGAACAAAGAATGTGGTACATGTCATAATACACAATGAATAAATATGTCAAATTTTGACATTGTACATGTCATATATATATATATAATCTTTATTCATACACCATTGGTACAAAGTTTGAGTCATATAATCATATTAAATTTGAAAATTTACGATCGAATAAATTAATTAAATCATTGTAAGCAAAGAGTATTTAAAAGTTCAATAGTCTCATTTCTAGTAAGAATTGAATCAAACAGTCCATCCCTCAAACTTGCCAATTCTGATATAGTATGGGAAGTCCTGCAATCATCCAACAATAATAATTAATAATATCATTGTTAACATAACAATGGCTCCAGACTTATTGTGAACTTAAATTTCATTTTGTGTATAGGTTGATTTTCCTGAGTTCCCAAGGTGATCTTAAAAAATTGCCTTATTGTTTACTTTCGTATTTTAGAATATATATAATTTTTTCATGTAGTGTTAAATATTAGAAATCTGATAATGCATTTAATATGTTTTGATACATTATTAATCCGAAGTTACTGTAAGCAGGACATTGGATTACAAAGAGAAGCTCATCTTCTATTGTATTACTATTACTTATTAAGCATTTTCTGTACATTTAAAAATGAAATATGAAGACATTACATGAAATAAAGTCAAAATGAACATTGAACGTGGTACATGTTACGATGAAGAGTGAATATAGTACATTTAATGAATTAACAATGAATATAGTAGTGATTATGTTACTGACTCCCAAGGACAGCCTAAGCTAGTTTACCACATTACCCCCTTTGGGTTGTCAATTTGATGAGTGGGAATCGAAGGCCCTTTAGTACCTAAAAACATAATTATGTGAAGCACAAGTCAGTAGCTCTTTTAATTATTGAGTTATTGCAATTTGAAATTTTACAAATTTGAGTAAAATGTGACTTGTTACCTTGAGAATTGGGTCAAGGTCACTCATATTGGGTCAAAGTGTTTTTGTCGACCCAAGGTATAATCTGACTTAGTTTGGTTGAGCAACTAAAAAAGAAAGTCCAGACAGAATATCAGCTGCATATGTTATACCCCAATTTCTTTTTTTTTTTTTTTTTCTTTCAGCATCATTGCAATTTGTGCAAATGTTGCTGAAAAATGGTGCCAACGTTACTCTAACTGGCTCCTTAGGTTCATCGGGACCTGTTTCAAGGTCTCAAGGTGGATATGGAGCAATGGATGACGTATTCCCTTTATTTATTGCATCAAGAAGAAGTGCAGTTCTAGTCGTTGAGGAATTACTTTCATCTGGAGCGGATGTTAATCAAATGAATGCGATTGGTCAGTCGGCATTACATGTCGCCGGGATGCATTATGACTGCAGATGGTTTAATGATGGACCACCTATGGTGATGAGGATGCTGATAGAGAATGGAGCAGAGGTCAATAAACAAGACTCCATTGGCAACACTCCTCTTCATTATGTATGTTACCATGGTAACTCGGACCTCGCCTACATTCTGCTTAAAAATGGAGCGGATGTTACGATAACGAATAAAAGCGGTTTTAAGGCGCTAGACATCGCAGTGCACTGTGACTCTGACTTGACAGAGGAAATGATAGAAGGACAGTATTTCTCAATCCAAGAGATTATCAATGCTTATGAAACTGTCGCTATAATGCACCCATTCTCCTTTGACTGCTTAGCAAAAGCGACTTCAATGCGCATTGAATACAACATTCCGAAAGAAATCTTAGAACCTTTGGAATGTTATGGCTTCACAAAAGAATGGCAGACCATGGAAGAGCTCGAAATGTATGAAAATGATCCTCATCAACTGAAATTGCAATCTGAGTTGGCAAGGGAGAGAATATTTAATGGCAGATGTGTAAATTTCAGGAGCCTAGATGTTCTCAAAGGTAAAAATAAGTTTATTCCATGATATTTCAAGAAGAATAAGGATGATAGAACTAAAATCAAACGAAATAATATTTTTACTTTTTACTCTTATATTAGACATCATTCTGGAAGACAAGAACCACAATTTCGAATAGTTATTCCTGTGATAATATGGTACATTGTAACAAATCCAGATGGCATTTTTGCAACATCGTCATAGACCAATAGTACTAAAAAAGTACAGTAATAAACCACTGGTCATATTAGATGATATATATAGATTTTTATTGACAGCTAAGTGTCAGCATGACAAGATAATAAATGGCAAAAAATAAAAATATAATAGAAATACATGGATCAACAGTTTAAATAATTAAATAAGTAGAGCTATATTATGACTAATACTAATCAACACTACATAGTCTGTCTAAGAACTTCTAAAGCACCCAGAACTAAACAAATTATAGTAATAATACTGTTTAAAAAAGCACCAACAAATAGTTTTAGCACAACAATTCAGGTTCAATAACAATACTAAACACTAAGCTTTACTCAAAAACAGAATTACATATTTACACTCATTCAGAAAACCGACCTCAATAACTTTAGCCTCTCCTTATTATTGCCAGTAATATATATATATATACATTTGAGTACTACTTTTTTTTTCACAATTGCAAAATACATATACATATAATAAGGAGAGACGAAAGTTTTTGAGGTTGGTTTTCTGAATGAGTGTAAATATGTAATTCTGTGTTTGAGTAATAAGGCTCCTTGCCCACTGCACAAAGAGTGTCAATAAGTAAATAATTCTGTATTTGAGTAAGGCTCCATGCCCACTGCACAAAGAGTGTCAATAAGTATGTAATTCTGTATTTGAGTAGAGCTCTATGCCCACTGCACAAAGAGTGTCAATAAGTATGTAATTCTGTATTTGAGTAAAACTTCATGCCTACTGCACAAAGAGTCAATTAGCCCATTGCATAAAGAATTTCAATATGTAATGCTTTATGTTTTTGTGTTTCAGTAAGGCTCTTTGCTAACAGCAATCAGTTGAACACACTCATCAGACGTTACTTGGATAGATTTGAAGAGAGTAGTGACAGTCTTTACTTTTATGAAATTATTAGAGGAAATAATACTTTTTTTAACGCATGGTTCAAGCCAGTATTTCCAATCGACAACAGTACACTATGCAAAATGGTGCTAATAGGTGTTGAAAGTTGTAGGAAAACGCAAGCTGTGTTGAGGACCGAAACAAAGTATGGATGCATTCAGGAGTTGATTTCTGCTTACGAGTTAGTATTAGGGGCAATTGGTAAGTTAATAATACTGTCAAATAAGAGAAAGTATCATCTGAGTGACATGTCTGCCACAAAACATGGAATTTGGGATATACTTTTCAAAGAAGTGTACATGCAGCTACCTGTCCTACATTCGTCATCAGGATATACAAAACCACTTGGGCATTTTCTATTTCATCATTGCAGCGCACTGTTATGCAACGAACCTCTCCAAGTCCAACACCTATTTCTGCAAATGTTTATCGATGCTGGTTTAGACCTAGATGTTACAGACAGTGATGGCAATACCCTACTTCACACCATCATATCATCAGCCATGGGGCCAGAGGAGATATCAGGACTCGTAAAACTGCTATTGGATGAAGGCGTGCACTTCCACGCTAGAAACAAACAACGCAAAACTGCCTTGGATCTGGTTCTCGTCCGAGGAAAGGAATATAATACTTCGATGACACACATAGCTGGCCTGATTGAGAAGTATGAAAGAGGAATGCTTCATTTGCAATGCATTTGTGCAATTTTTATAAAGGAATCTAATATTTCTTACAAAGGTGAAATACCACAGTCGTTGGTTGACTTTGTCAAATTACACTAAGCACACAAAATGAAAACATTCAGGATATGGACCCCCATATATTGTATCTAATGTATGTGTGTGTGTCTGCAATAAAGATTAATGAGATAGCAGCTGCTGACTTTGTTTGTGTCTTGGACTCATGGTGCATAAGTTCAGATCTCTAGTTATACTTTCTGAAGTAGAATTGACAGTTCAACCAGCATTGGTCCAACTGTCAAATTTACCATACAGTCTGGCTAGTCTGGCTAGTGCAATGTGCTTTGTGTATATTGTGTATATATTGTGTATATTGTGTATATTGTATATATTGTATATATTGTTTATATTGTGTATATTTAGGTGCCCTTGGAGTATAGTTAAAACCTGTTACTTGAATCAGACTGAACTGATGTCAATCTGCATAATTCATGTAAGTAATGCATTTGGGTGAAAAAGTAGTATCCATCCTACATCCTACATCTGTATTTGGACAAACTGTTTTTGTAGCACAATGTAAATGTAATTAGAGTGTTGATGTATCAATGATATATCACTGGTAATTGAGAGTGACCCAATTTATAAAACATTACTGAAAATGTTTGAAATTAGCACAAGGGAATCTCATGTTTATATCAAAGACAATGTATAACTGAAGCAATTTTTAGAAATATTAGGTATAGAAATCCCACCTAGAATGTTAATATTTTGTACTTTAAGATTGTATACTTCTAAATACTTTTTATGATGCAGGACATCTTTGTTTTGTCATGTTTGTGCTAATAAAGATTTAACATGCAGGGTGACATCTCTGAGATGATTGCTGCCGAGGGGCAACCCACAGACCAACGCTAACTGCAGATAAATTACAAGAGTCTCAGTTGGAATCTTGCTTGTGATGGGATAAGGTGAGGCAAGAGACGTAGTCACATAAGTATAATTCTAGAATTAACACACTTCTTCCACAGAGGGATGGGGGCCTACTCAGGGGTAGTGCACTGGGCTTCCAACCACTAAGAAACCTTGCGGGTCTAAAAAAGGTTGTTGCAAGGCCTTCGCGCTGTTCAGCAGGCGAGTCTTTTTGATGAATCGCCACGTCTGATTGGCTGAACGGCCGTTAAATTTTTTTTTTTTTGATAGTTGAAACTGATCAAATTTGACTCAACCAGGAATTGACCCTCCCTGGGGGCACAGTGGTTGGCACTAAGAAAACTTCACCTGAAATCGCATCCGTGCCTTGACCATTTCCACAATATGTCCAATAATTTCATAGTTTAGTACAAGTCATTATACAAAATAAAAGAAAATTATTGGACATATTGTGGAAGTGGTCAAGGCACGGATGCGATTTCAGGTGAAGTTTTCTTAGTGCCAACCACTGTGGGTCAATTCCTGGTTGAGTCAAATGTGGTGGCGGTTTCATTCATCATCTCATTTCCATGTCCCTGTTTATCCTAATTAGCCCATCAGCAGAAATACTGAACGTAACATAAAGCCCTAATCCACAGACTTCTCAGTGCTTGTAAATTAATATTACATTTTACCTCAAGATGACATATTCTTAATGAAGAGTAAAATACTGGGTGACTAGTGGACCAATATGCATCCATATATACACTTGTTTCACGCGGCAGCCATGTTGGCAATTTTGCCTCATTGACCTCATTTTGATTATGTCTCGTATTATGACATCATTACACTTGGGGACATTGATTTTTGCCATGACATCGAAATTCGCCACTTTAATAAACTATCACAAGCACCTCTAACTGGCAGTACAATGCTGCAAAAGGGTTGAACATTGTGAGAAGTTAGTTTTGTTTTACAAAATACAAAGTACCAGGTAGGTATTTGTGTTCGTTGGAGGGTGGCAAAATTTCTGTCATGGCAAAGTTCAATGTCACTGAGTGTACTTGTCCATTGTTATTGCACTCTGTGACCTCACCATGGCCATTGTCTGCTTATGACATCACAATACTTATATCTGAGTACAAAGCGAGGCAATGAGGAATCAACTGATACTTTTTGATTCATTTGATTTTATTGGTACCAAATTACAAATACGAGTAATATGGACCCTGGATTGTGCAGGAAAGTAAATATGTTTGTTTCTGTCGCAGTCCAGTGGTATGAGGCATATACTAACTGGATTAAAAAATGAAAATACACAATTAAAATAAATATATATTTGACCAGTAGTATAAGAAATTGCTATTGGCTCCAGTGTGGGTTGTTTTAAGAAAGGTTTTGCTGGCTTTTTATGAAAAGGGGTTTTGATGTTGACAATTTAATATTGTTTTGTATGTGATTCCATTCTTTTGATCCTACTGAAATAGCTATTTCTGTGTGAAGGAGTTACAGATATTCAGATGTTGTGCCAGGGAAAACATCATTGTGTGAAGGATGAGCTGTGCCTACTCGGTCAAGCTCTTCATGACTTATGTGCGCTCTTAGGCCCAGATCCAGGATGTAAAATTATATCTTATTCTTCAAAAGCCAATCATTAGTTCTTGTACATCAAAATTACTTTGTCTAATTAGTCCATGAACAACCAAAAGTTATGTTTCCAAACAAAAGCCCAAATATTACTATTTAAACAAAAGCAGTGGAAAATATAGCATTTTTCATGAAATTACATTCTCGGTAACTAATCAGCTGATGACTAGAAAAGATACTTTGGATAAAGAAACTGCTAGATCAACAATAGTTATGTGAATATAGACCATATTCATTCTGATTTTGTATTTCACCCAAAGCAATTCATCGATCATACAATATTTCAAGTTTATTGAAAACTTGCTTCAAGTAGGGTGACCCCTTTAATAAATCTTTGATGTTGCTGCCAAGGGGCCATTCTAGTCCTAAAAAAAAAATTTATCTCAAATTTCATTTTTGCAACCAGTCGTAGGGGACAGAAACTCAGTGGTAGACTTCAAAAAATAAGTTAATAAATAAAATTTACAATAATCGCATAAATGACAGTTAATCCACAGTTCTGCTCTGAGGGGTAAAAAAGCTTCATACATAAGTAGTTTATACCTAACTTACTATCATAGGACTATATAATTTGAAACAAAGTTTCCATGCTCTAGATTCACTTTGAAATTCCGACTATGGATTCTCTGGGATTCTATTGGCCACATCTACAACACGACCACACTGGCTCAGTCTGGATGATTAAAATCATGTTCAACAGAATTAACATTTTGTGAAATATCCTGGTGAAATGTTGCATTCTAGGAATTATGTGTATTTATTAACGGATGAAACAACACCTACGCATGCATAATATTATAGTCTATATCTGTATATTACGCATTCAGCAAGCATTTAATATGATCGACGGAATAAACCCCTTTATGTGAGGGTTTTTAGTTAATAATGAGGAACATATGGAACATATTATGCCTTTGGATATTTTTGTGTAAGTATAAATATTTCATGTTAAATATTAAGATGATAAGATTTAACTTGATAGCATTCCATAGCCTAGCATCGTTTCAATGTACATAGGCCAATGTCGTTACATCGATCGTATTAACATCGCCGACATCGCGCCGATGTAGAAACAGTTTGGAATGCTATCTAGGTAGAGAAGATGATTTTTCAATGAAAGAAATAATACTGCACCAAATGACCTCGATCTGCTCCGCCATTTTTTTTTCTGTATGGATGACATCACATTAAAAGTTACGCAATGGATCAATGATAATGTCATAAACTACCAAATTCACTAAATGTAGATTCCAAGGAGCTATGAGGGGTCATGTGGTTAATATTCCTTTTATTTTTGTGAATTTGATTCAAATTGCACGATACAATGAAAATGTTGAAATTCAATAGCTCCTGACTTTCCATGGTTGGAAATTAGCAAATAACAATGAGGCAATAAATAATGCAGAAGTGTAAAATCAATGTAATGAATTTATTTCAGCTGTAGAAGGACAGTACAGAGTACCCTACTACGAAACAATTTCCTTGACTTGTTCTGAGCACGGAAACAACTGGATGGGCATTTGGAGCACCAACGGAACATCCATTCTGGCACAAAATGTTCTATTGGAATGCGAAGATCATCAAACGTGCAAGGTGCCGAATCCAGATGTAGCCTGCGTTGACATGTACCAGCAGTTCATATCCAGTATGTTGATAAGTACAGCAGTTCATATCCAGTATGTTGATAAGTAAAGCAGTTCATATCCAGTATGTTGATAAGTACAGCAGTTCATATCCAGTATGTTGACATGTACCAGCAGTTCATATCCAGTATGTTGATAAGTACCTGCAGTTCATATCCAGTATGTTGATAAGTACCAGCAGTTCATGTCCAGTATGTTGATAAGTACCCTTGGTTCATATCCAGTATGTTGACATGTACCCGCAGTTCATATCCAGTATGTTGATAAGTACCAGCAGTTCATATCCAGTATATTGATAAGTACAGCAGTTCATATCCAGTATGTTGACATGTACCAGCAGTTCATATCCAGTATGTTGATAAGTACCCACAGTTCATGTCCAGTATGTTGATAAGTACCAGCAGTTCATGTCCAGTATGTTGATAAGTACCAGCAGTTCATGTCCAGTATGTTGATAAGTACCCACAGTTCATATCCAGTATGTTGACATGTACCAGCAGTTCATACCCAGTACATTGATAAGTACCAGCAGTTCATATCCAGTATGTTGACATGTACCAGCAGTTCATATCCAGTATATTGATAAGTACCAGCAGTTCATATCTAGTATGTTGATAAGTTCCAGCAGTTCATATCCAGTATGTTGACATGTGTACCAGCAGTTCATATCTAGTATGTTCAAATGTACCCAGCAGTTCATATCCAGTATGTTGACATGTACAAGCAGTTCATATCCAGTATGTTGATAAATACCA
The DNA here is from genome assembly GCA_932294295.1 of Alitta virens. Taxonomy (NCBI): domain Eukaryota; kingdom Metazoa; phylum Annelida; class Polychaeta; order Phyllodocida; family Nereididae; genus Alitta; species Alitta virens. Next base: position 15,336,937 of record OW028585.1, on the reverse strand, counting down.
ACAGTTCATATCCAGTATGTTGATAAGTACCTGCAGTTCATATCCAGTATGTTGACATGTGTACCAGCAGTTCAAATCTAGTCATGTACCAGCTGATATCCGTAGTATGTACTCTACTCAAAGGCTCCATGCATGATTGCTGATGTGTAATTGAAGTCATTTCCAAATTAATATATTCCATTAAATTAATGTTAGTTCATAACCATGAAATCAAAGTTGATTCCAATTACACCATTAAACCAAGAAATTTAAGTCAGTTCCAAATTATTATCAACCTATAAATTAATGTTAGTTCATAACCAATGAATTAAAGTTAGTTAAAAAAAATATGCACAAGAACTTGATTAACCATGAACGTTCCCCATGAAATTTAAGTCAGTTCCAAATTATGATATACCATGGTAATACTAACCATGAAATGAATAAGCTCAAAATTACCACAGACCATTCAATTTCAGTTCAATTCAAAATCAAGTCAATATATGACAATTAAAAAGAGGAGATAAACTGGTAGCAAGCAATGCTTGTGAACCATGAAAATAACCTAGTTCCAAATGATTATAGACCATAAAATTAAAGTTAGTTCCAAATGTTTACAAGTAAACCATTATAGTTATAAATGATTTATTGATTGATTGATGGAATGATTGAATGATTGAATGAATGAAGAAATGATTTTTAAAAAATCATGATATTAAAGTTAGTTCCAATTTATATGCATATGAATGTTATTTGCTGTCACGAGACCACTACTTTATTAACCTTATTTATTGAAAGATAACATGATGAAAGAATACAAAGATGCAGGTGATATACTATGATTCGCAAAATAAAAACCCTGTAATATACAATATACATGTGGTAAATGAACTTGTCATCACGGATTACCAGTTTTTTTTAGTTTTTTCCATTTTCAAATTCACAAATTTCTGTGCCAATTACCCAGAAGGCCTTCACATGCAAGCTTTAATCATTTTCTTTCTTTTTTTCAACCTTCCAAATATAAGCAACAGCACCCACAAGAAAAGTCTATGGAATTCATCTGGATTGTGATTCCAAATCAGGTAATTATATTTAAATCCTTTAAACAAAACTATTTCACATCCTAGATAGCATTCCTAATTGTTTCAACGTCGGCACGATGTTGGCGATGTCATAATGATGTTGTAATGACGGCGGCCGATATAGAAACGACGCTGGCCCAATTTGGAATGCTATCTGGGACCCTGATAACATGCTACGTCGGCCCAATGTCGACCCAAAGTCGACCCAACATCGACACAACGTCGCCCACATAGGGCCGACGTCAAAACAATGTCAGATGCTATCTGGGCAATAAATATTTACAATGAGAAATACATTGGTGTGACTCATTATTTATGCCTGGTGCCACCCTTTCTGAAAATATGAAATTTGGAATACCTGACAAATCAGTGTCCTTAGTTTCAAATACATTGTGTCTAACATTTGAAAAGGGTGCTTTTAACAACAAATTAACCAAATTTTCATTGCCATAAAGTTTAGAAAAAATACACAATGTTTTAATATTGCCACAACATGAGTTTTCATGGCAGATAAAAAGACCCATGTCGTCTGTGTTGAATTAAGAGAGATTTATTTCAATAAATTAAGAGAGGTTTATGTCCTATTCAATAAATGTCCTTGAAAGTCCTGGGCCTCCTCGTGGCAAGGATGGTAATGCTGTAGGTGAAGACCTCCAACCCCAGTTGCCAACACAGGGCTCTGCGCATTGCACACTATCTGGCTCCACTGTGCCTATGGCTCTCCCTATGCCTAGTGCTCCCTGCACCTAGATGTCGCTCTCCCTAAACTAGGTTCTAGTGCTCCCTATCTGGCTTTCCATGCCTAGTTTTAAGAAATTTCATAAATCACAATAAATAGTTACTGGGTGGCCTCTCGATAGCGGTCTTAAGACCTTACAGAGGCCTCCCACACATAGAGAAAAATACCTTTTAAATATTTCTTTACTTGTTTCAAACAATGTCTGTATATGAAATGTGTTTCTCTTCATGTAAATAAATGTCTTTGTCTTAGTTATTGTTAGTTATTCTGTATTAGTGTGTTACTGTTTGTCATTCATGTCTATGCTTAGACAGGTATAACGGGTGTGCATTGCCCAGAGCCCTATGTTGGCCACTGGGGTTGGAGGTCTTCACCCAGTGTTACCACTCTTGCCACTAGGGAGCCCCATGACTTTCAAGAGTCAGTAAGTAGGACTATTAAAATTAAGATGTCAGTCCAGCTGCTGTGTTGCACTATTTAATTGACGTTTGGTGCCGTTGTTGTCACCACTTATATTCCTTTTTGTCATAATGCCTGATCTTTTGGCCAATTTAAAATCTTGAATTTTTGGGTAATATTTTCAGAGTCAGACGTACCATCGTCCGTACATGTGTTAGCAGCTGTTTTGCTGCCTCTAATCCTGGGAAGCGCAGTAACACTGGGATTGCTATATTACATCTGGCATCGAAAAACCCATCTGGTCATGAATATTGCTCACAGGGCCCACCGTTCTGATGGTATTTGCATTTTTCACAAATTTCTCTAAGACTAAACCATTGTAATCCATACATATAGTGTGTAATATACTTTTTCTTAGCCATTGGTCTTCTTCAGTGTTGTCTAAGACTGTTCTTAGATGCATTAATCCGTCTATTATTGTACCTAATTATATCATGAAAAAGCAATGCTGTTGCATTAATCAATTACTTTACTTAAAGACATACCAAGGTCTATGTTTTATTTTATCAGCATACCAGTAAATTCATTATAATTTGGCAGTCATTGTGAAAAAGAATTGAGAATTCTTCGACATATGATAACTCGAGAAATTTACATTAGGTATCCCTGTTTAATACCGTTTGAAAAATTGTATAGCAGGGAACACAAAATACAGTACAAATCCACTACTGAGTGTGCATTGCCGAGAGCCCTGTGTTCGCCACTGAGGTTCGAGATCTCTTCCACATGTTACTTTCTTTACTTTTGCAGAAAAAGAGACTTACCAATTTGATGCTTTTGTATCCTATAAAGCCTGTGAAGAAGATGAACATTTTGTCGTCCGTCAACTTTATCGCAAGTTGGAGGTTGAAATGGGATACAAACTCTGTCTTCACTTCAAGGATTTTCTAGTGGGAGCACGTGAGTGTTTCAGATCTGGAGAATTCAGCATGATTTTTTGGCTGTGTCAATTTAGATTCATTTTCAATTAGTTTTTCAGGCTTTTCTGTGCTGCCAGAGGCAGACATATTTATGAGATGATAAGGCTTGGAGTCCACGCTGTGTTATGGAGTCCATGCTGTGTTACACATTTAAGTAACCCATTGGTGGGGTGTCAGCATAGACACCGAGCAGAAGGCATCTCCAATTTAATGTCTCATGCAATCAACATCCAGCTGGGATGTAGCTCATGAAGAGTGCCCGGACTGGGGATTGAACCCAGCATAGCTAGCCAACATGGAATTAGCAGATTCCTTTACTATGATCAATCTTCTCTATATTACTAAACTACCTCATATGTAAGTTCCAGGCATGAATATCAGTATGCCCATTAATTTTAATTTAGATCATTAGCAACAGAGATATTTTGGTTTCAAGAAGTCAGGCATTGTGGTGCAGGGAGTGTTGTTTCAGGAGGACACTGCCTTCAATTAACATTTTGAATTTTCTCTCTGGACTTTTGGCTGTTTTTTTGTTTGTTTTCTTTTTAATATATTGGGGGTAAAAAGATAGGGAGAGATTCCCACTACCAAAAATTAGGGCCTCTAGGAAACACTAATTGTCAGAAAATTAAGTGCTTGGGACTACAATGGTGTGTAATCGCTGTTGTTCATATGCATGAGGTATTATCCAGTGCCATCGATCCCTTACCTGAAATTTCTAGCTTTGAGTACATAATAAATTTTATTATCGTTTCAGCAATAACAGAAAATGTCATCTGGGCTATCAAAAACAGTCGTCACACGATCCTCGTTTTGAGTCCTGATTTTGTCACAAGTGAATGGACAAAATTTGAATACCAGGTGGCGCAACAGGAAATGCTGAGAGAACGACAACGTATAATTCCAATAATATTTCGTGAATTTGACAGAAAACACATTGATGAAAATCTGCAGATAATATTATCATCTATTACATACATGACATGGCCCTCGACTGAAAATGGCCAAAGAAAATTTTGGGCACGACTGGCCCAAACTCTGCCTAAACAAAAGACGAGGGCATCCGCAGTCTGAAAGTCTATTAGCTACTAATCTAATTAACTTATATAACAACAAATATATATGTAAAAAGCAATGACAGAAGTATGCTTGTCCAGCGTTAGTATAATAATAAATTTGGTGCTTATGCTTTTATTCTCGGCCCTCGCACTTTACCTATGGAATAAACTACCAGCAAATCTCCACCATTAAATGATTTATGTATTCTGAACTTGCTATGAACAATATAATCATGAAACTATTTGTGACATTCTGCTGATTGGCTGATTCTGTTCTCATGTCAGATTGGCTAATTCCGTGAAGTGCAACACAGTGAACCCTAACCCTGACCTGTCATGGCTTTGCTTACCCCTGCCAATCATAGTCTCACTACATTGTAGGAGACTGCAGAAGTCAGTGCTACAGACTTTCTAATACCAGTGTTGCAGCAGCGTGGGTAGTCATTAGAGCTAGGAATCAGTTCAATTTTTTGTAATCAATTAATCGGGGCTTCTGGCAATTATCGATTAATAAATTATTTGATGTAATCCACACAAAGTGTTAATGCTGTGCTACTACAATGAAATAGTTCTTTTTTATACTAAAATCTATCAATTTTTTATATGAATCATTAGTACTTAAAGTTCAATCCAGGTGGCAGCACATGACAACTGTGGCCACCTGGCGGATTTTCGCAATAATATAGCGCGCGAAGTTATTGAGGTTACAAATCAATAATCAATGATAATCGAGAATCGAATTTTTACAGATTTTCGATTCGGTTATTCCTAATCGATAACCGAGTCCTAGTAGTCATTGCAATGATATTATTAAGTTTTCAAAAATAGTACCTTGTCCATGAGGAATGTTAATTACACTAAATCAATATTAGCAGTTGAACTGCAGGATCTGAGACAGCTGGAGTACCCTTTGTGTGGATAGGCATCTTTCTGTTGAACATAGGATCCATGGAAATCATGATTATTAAACTAAGTTTTTAAAGATCCCAATTTCTGAAAGTCTGCTGCTGTACATAGCTGCAGTACAAAACATTTTAGAACAGGCAAGGTAATAGAGGCACATGTAATATTTCTATGTTAGCAGGTTAGATCAACTCAACCCATGCCAACCTATGACAATCATATCACCGGTATTTGCTACTTGTTGAAACATAGAAGCATTATGCAGTTCGCCTCTTTTCATGAAATTACAGAAAGGTAATCTTCATAGGAGACTAATTTGAGTTGCAATTTATTTAACTTGCTTGTCTTGATTTGCACAGAAAAGTTTCCCAGCTAACATGCCATGTCAGCTTGGCATTGGCCGATGCCAGCCGATATTAGTCCAACATCGAACCGAATCAACCGATCCAACATATTATCCAGGGTACAAGGCATCACATTGTACCTGTTCTGTGCCAGGAAGCATTGTTCTTTATGAGAGTTATTTAAGTTCTATCATCTAACCTGGACTAAGTCCCATTGACACATGACGTTAATTTCTAAAAGCTCTTGTCAGCTGAAAGCATTACATTTCTATCTGTATGCTTTAAATGAGCACTATTCTAGATTTGTGGTCAACCAATTTCATTTGCTTTGCCGTCACCAACTATGCAAACTACAACCACAACGATTTGAGCATAAATTGCTAAATTTTCTGCATTTAAACATTTTGGAGATACTACAAACTCCACTTAATCATGCTTGTCATGCAGGTCTAAGTAAATAGCTCCTAGTTATCTGGAAAACAAGGGAAACATTAGTTATTTTTATTTTCATTTATCAATCTGGGAGGTTCGATCCATGTGAATTACACTATATTCGGTTGATGTGTAGAGCAAAAATAAGACAATGAATAGGCTTAACATAAATGCTTAAGGGACATGTCTGAAATATTCTGAAGTTTGTAACAAGCTATTTAATTCATTTAAATCACAACATATAGTGACCAGAGGCAATAATGTGCCCTATATGCCACATCTCTAAAGCGTCTTCTGAATTTTCGTGGGTCATTTTTCAAAATGGCTGCCATTTTGAAACTAGTTCAAATTCCAATGGGGTCCATAAAAAATTAGCAATATGATTACCTAAAGGTCCTAAAAGTTTCATGCTTTTATAACAATTTGAAGTTTTTTTCCACTGTTGCCATTGATTCTTTTGATGTAAACCAACTATCGCCCCGAGGGCATCACCAGTTCTGCACTACAGCGACTCCTGGTGTATATACAATCAACTATTACAACACCCGTAAGTTTTCCCTCAATAGGCGAGATATAATAAATTCTACATGATCAAGACTCAAGACTTCATTTTATGAAAAAACGACTGTGGAGACTTCAAAGGCTAGGAACCGCTGCCAAACGGCCACCAGTTACATTTTACACCGTAATTAACTGATTAATACATAGAAAAAGGGTAGTTATACAAAAAAATTGTAATTGCAGGAAAAAGAAAAAAAATCAAGATAATCTTGTTTAGTTTTTTTTTAAAGCAGCAGATCTGAAATCTATCATAATATTTGGGAAACACCTTAACGCGCATTTATGTAAGTCGGAAATAATTTGCTCCATAAAATAAAATACATAAACAACAGAGATTAAATATTTTGTTTGCAACATTTTATTATTGCACATAAAATAGACAAAAAATACGACTGATGAGTGGTCGGGACATCAGTCAAATCCACTCTGCTGTTAAGACAAAGATGACACTTAATACGCCGATCATTTGATCAAACACTTTTTGGTTCTTAATTACTACAACACTGTCCAGAAAATGATTCACAGAAATTGAAAAAAAAGTCCTTTTTTCATGATTAAGTACAGCGTACATGTATTACACCATTTAAACCCACTCACTAATTAATATTTGACCAAAATCACCAGAGTCACTGTATAGAGAGTATACTTTGAAGCATCCCAGGTGGTGTTCGATAGGTTTAAAAAACACATACATACACCTAATTATATCAATCTATTATTTGTTAAAATGACCTACAATCACGTGACGTACATGATCACAATATGAAAGATTATCTACACTAAATAAATACCAACAACAATGTAACAATAAAATACATGACATCATCCTAGATTATGGCAGAAAGTTTGGCGCCTTTAAAATGGCAATCAGATGATTAATTAACCGTTGGCGCTGCGTACTCTGGAGTTTAGTGACCCGCGAGTCATTTGAGTTTATGTATTGGCAACATAGAATTAATTAATAACTGATATAATTAAAGTCCTTTAATTCTTGCATGAATCTGGCTTCAGTTTTTTTGGTTTGTGTATTTAAATATTTGGCTCATAGAGCTAAATTAATGGTAACATTAATTCACCCATTCATCGTGTTTTTTAAATACATAATATTATTCAATTAATTAAAATAAATACTCATAAACAACACATTTATATTCTCTTAGTTAGTAACATTTTGGTATCATTAATCAACTTGACAGCTCATGCGGTTACACACTCATCGTCGAATCATCGAGAAAGAATTACATAAGACCCATGATTGAAGCAGTGTTAATCATATAATTTATAAACAAGCGATAAAAAGTATTAAAACAAAAGAAATAAGAAATAAAAATAAAGATACCCTGAGCGCAGAGCAACTCCGATAGTGCATCGCAAATCAACAAACAAAAATTCGTCCATTTTCGCAAATCATTGACATGATTCGGCATTAAATGAAATATAACAAAATAAAGGAGAATACCATTAATTAAACATATCATGCTCCTCAATAACATGGTTCACAATTCTTTGTATAAAATGTTTTCTATAATTCTTCTGTTATGATAATTTATCTACAATACAGCGTAAATCATCAAATTTGTAATGAAAGTTCACTTCATGTCAAAACTAACACCATCTCTGTTAAATTTGATAATATATTATAAAGCAATAATTAAAATTTTCTCACCACATACGAACTATATCTCCCGCCCTTATAAATTACAAACGTCTTTAAAATGTAAGACTTATCCTTAAGGCAGTTCGATTTATATATTTCATTTAAACATATATTTACCTAGGTCCTATAGTATTGTCTATGACCTGACTTGAGGTCAAAGGTCATCGCAAACATTCTGTAATAAATTATTCTAATTAACTAACACTAACTGCGACTTTAAATCTTCACAACACTCCTCACGATCTCTCGAAATCTCTAGGTTACCTCAGATTTTTAATTCCAATGTACAAAATTGACCATTATTTATAATAAATAACTAATATAACTTAGTTTTTCCGTTTCTAGGGACAACAGCGTAAAAAATGACTATATTTGATTCCTTCAAATATGTGACAAAAGCTAGGTTCCTATTTTTCTGTGTTTTAGAGAAAATCTCAATATTTTTCGTCAAATAGAGAAAAAATCTCAATATTTTGTCAAAATATTCATGAAAATTACAGCAGTTACCTAGTGGCAGTATATAGCTTAGAAAGCTTTGACATTGTTTTAGGTAAGACTTTTTTTTTTTTACAAAATCAATGAGGTATCACCCATATAAATTTATGTGTTTTTACATAGCAATGATAATATTTACGGTGACATTGCGTTGTAAATTTATTATCAATATCTCTCAATACAATTCTTTGTTTACCGTTTGTGGTCTTTGTATAAATGGCATTATGCAATCAATGCAATAACACATTACGTACAATATACAGTTTACCCTACAAAAATTACATCATGAATTTCACGATACATCATAATTATCTACTACGGTTTAAAGTATAGCGAATGTTCATTTTAGCAAAACAATCTATGCAAATGATCGCTAATATGAGCAAAAATTTGCGGAGTTCTTGAAATGAACCACACTCTCTGAGCCAGCCCATTAAATATGAAGACAACAATTTAGCTCAGGCCGAGAACAGCGAGCCATGATTCATGAACAATACATTACAAGAGAGATATCATATTAATAAATATGGAATGATAGTTGTCATAAAATTATTCATTAATTAACAAATATCCAGCACTGTACAAAGTTTATCTTCTAGAAATATTGCTATAATTTCGTCCATTTTCTACTCGTAACCATTCCTAAACACCTATAGCAAGCTGTATGAAAAATACTGTCGTCACTTCGATATAGCGAAAAATAACTTCTATTGTCGCGTTACTCAGTCAGAAATTAAAAATCTATGGGAAGGTACGATAAGTGCGTGACACTGACAAACTCATTTACAGCGGGTTCATGGATCAGAATTATTTGTAATTATAGAGATATGCATATCTTTGTAAGAATCAATGACACTCAGCTCAGCCAGCAGTTGTTTTTAAGCAGAGAAAAAGAAGGAGATGAGACACATATAAACAGTCATATAGTCGGAGTAGGAAGATAATAGTGACAACATTTTCAAAATAAACCATTAAATAATCACTGTATTAATTAACTTTGATTGACCAAAATAATTAATAAATTCATAATGGATGATAGATTGTCCGTTCTAAACTTGTAATTAACCCAAGTCTTGTTTGAAAGCAATAAAACTGCATCGCGTTAATTAGGATTCCGAGAAATTAATGTTACCATGACAACGGGTTTATAAATAAACCAAAAGGATCCAGTTGACGGCTTTTTGCACAAGTCGGAAGAGACAACATTGAGAAAAGCATTGAATCCAACCTTGTACAAGCTGACCTCCCTCTCTGCTGCAATGCAATGGACTGGCCTTGTGATCAATCTTCCAGCATACCTGCCCCCCTGTCTGTGGACAATGGAGTCTCCCAAAATCAATACTAGCCTCTCTATGGCCTCAGAAATAGCAAATGGGACTCTCTTTCCCTTTTACCGACAAAAAAATCCTACCCACTCTCGAGAATTAATATGTCTGCAAGAACAGTCTCCAGCATAAATAATCTATCACTCAAAATATATCAAAAACCGCCATTTACAGATTTCATAAAAGTGACTCTTGATAGCTTTAATAGTTTTTCGAACTTCATTCCTAATGAGTTCATGAATTGCACGATGGTTAAGGACCTGCCATGCACAATATGCATTGCCTGCGAACTGTAAATAACTAAATTCCCTAATTGACTAAAGAACTAAACCATCACATAGATCTGATATATCCAAATCAGCTGTAATAAGACAAATTTAAAACAAAAACTTAAGTACGCAAGCAGAGGACAGGATAAACATAGGATAAATGATACCTTCAGTATTTGACATACAGTCCATATTCTTTTGATTAAAATCTCGTTTAATTAGAAATCTTAATAGAAGCACCTTATGAAATTCATATTTGGAATTAAGCTAGTCCATGATCTTCTGTGTAAGACCACTTATTCATAAATGCTTAAGTTATCATTAATTCAAAATTCTCCAACAGTTAAACATTGTTCAATGCCCGCTCTACAACAAATACTGCAACCGCCATCTGCTGACAACAACACAAACTACAAAAACAACGTAATGACCTCAGAGCCACCAGGTGGCCAAGTAAAAGACTTATGACGTTTGACTCAACTACACTTTTAAGAGAATAACTAACCTTCGACAAAAATAACGCCGCTGCTGAACAACTCATTGTATTCATACAGAAGAATTTGACATACAATTTGCTTTGTCTTGAACAATACAAAATCACCAGTCTGATAAAATGAGCGTTTTGTATTTTTTGACGAGCACAGATTCTTTCAGACCACTTTTTAAGTCATGCAACCAGGTAATTTTCACTGATCCTTAACGCAAACTAATCTTATAGCAAGCTTCATGATTGAGATTGAGAGATTGAGAATGTATGCACTTCAAGCAAGACATCCGCGAATTCATCAAAATATCTTCAGATACAAAATTCCTACCCACAGATGAATACCTTATCCTTTAATACATGCACACAACAGAGAGACGGCACTTCCAGCTACCACGTTATTAGGTATATCATAAATGAACTTTAGTTCAACTTAAGCGGAAACTGTCTCAACGATGGATTCCTTGATTATTTCTCCGAAGTTCGGAGAGGGCGAGTGAGATGGGGTGACTTCCCTGAGCTTCTGGTCGCACTCACCAGAGGGCGATCCCACCAATGAGCCCCCCTGCTGGTTGGCGATGGAACTAGAGCAAGGCAGATTGTCGGTCGAGACAGGAACTGCCTGTTGTCGTGGTAACTGGTACAAATCCTGCGATTCCGTGGAAACAGTCGCTAGGCTGCTGGATGAACACAGAGTAGCAGTCGTGGTGGTGACTGAACTTGATAAGTCATGATATTTGACGGGGGTTGTCGTAGAGGTCGTAAGGTCGTGGTATTTGACAGTTGCGGGCGAACTGTCTGTTGAAACTGAACTTGCCAATTGCGAGTTAGCTTTGGCAGCGTTAAGCTCCTGGTAAGACAATGTTGCGAGATCAAAATCCATTTTGTCTGAGTTAGGGGCAGCAGGCGCCATTTCTGCCGGGGTACTGACAGGCGTCAGTGGGGTTAAGGTCTCCTGCGGCCGTGCCGTTGATGAGTTGGTGAGCTCGTGATATACTTTGGTCTCTCTCGATAGTCCTTGGTCATCTCGAGCACTGGATACGGTCTTTGTAGCATCGTTATTAAGTCCTTCAGTTTTGTACGACTTGTACATGTCGCAATTGTTAGCGACCTGCGCAGTTCCGCAGTTTGAAACCAGAGGGGTCTGAAGCATGCAGGACAGTGGGGTGGGGGGCGGCGGAACAGAGCTGTTGGGAGTATACATGTAATTCTCGGTTGTTGCGGGGTAAGTTGGCGAATTATGCACTGGTGACGTATAAGGGGGCGAACTGTGGGGCGAAGGGGTTAGCGACGCTTGGGGGTTTCCAAATGCGCCGTAACATCCCGGCCAAGAGGGTGCTGCGGTAGGTGGGGCGTAGGTAGGAAATCGTATCGGGCTAAGAATTTCTGAGATTGGTTCCAGTTTGTATGGAACAGTACTGACGTTACTCAGCTCCGTGTACTTCTGCGATGGCACCGCTGAGTTGTACTCCGTCGTTACTGTATAGGGGACGCCACTGATTCGACTGGTACCCTCTCCTGGGTCTGTTACAGTCTGACTGCTGTATGTGCTTATCGGAAATGTCTGGTAATTTTCGCACGGAGAGTTCTCTTCACTAGAACAGTCTGAACTTTCCGAGTATGACCCGTCTTCTTTGCCGATTAAAAATGGAGCAGAATTTTCCCTGTTTCCGAACTCTTCCTCCTCCTCAGTATACATCATTTCCTAGAAAGAAGAAAAAAGTCAATGTCTTTTGTCGCAAAAATTCTGAGATCTAAAGTTATAAAATTGTTGAAATTATTATGAACGGCGTTATCAAATAAAATAATCCATTATTTATTAAAATTCGAGCATAACAAGTTTAGATTAATCGAAAACAGATTTTTTTTTTTCTCCAATCATTACTCTTTCATTTTCTTTTACATTTCTAAAATAAAAACTTGGTCATTAAACTTAGGCCAGACTTTTTTAATTGCAGTTCGGATCTGCCAATATGATGAGAAATGTCTCGCCAGAAAAATGAAGTAACATGTCCCGAAATTATTTAATACAAAATTTTGCATAATTTTTAAATTTTTCACCAAACTCATTAAAAATCACCCTGAGAGGATCCAAGATGCTAAAAAGTTAGGAAAGTAATAATAACATGTTCCTTCTTTTTTTTTTTAAATATGCAATTTCATATTATTATTTTTTTTTAGACCAACTAACCGATTAAACAGAGAAGCTAAAAAGTCAGAAAGTAATCATAAGAAGTCCCCATGTTATTTAATATGAAATAAATTTCATGTTATTTATTAATTCTCGACCAAACAACCCATTGAATATTGCCATGAGAGGATCCGAGACTAAAAATCAATTTAAGTATGGCCTAAAAAAAAACAAAAAAAAAAAAAAAAACCTTGAAAACCTACCTGGCTTACAACAGTATTAGCCGCAACCTGAGGCTTACAGTCTTGCACACCCATCTCGACCGCCATTTCTACAGCGGCATTAGTCTTAGCAACGTAAGCGGAATGCTGCATGATCAAGTCAGTCATTTCTGATTTTTGACAGTCTCTGCAACTTCCCATCTCGTTCGAATTGTACAGTTTGTTTTCGGGAGATGCTGATCGGTTGCCAGGAGATTCCTCATCCTCCTCCTCTGATTGGTAGCCGAGTTGACGCTTCAACTGTTCACGTTCTTCTTCCCGTTTTTTCTCCATTTCTGTGGAATAAAAATTCAAAGACAATTACCGACTGTTCTGCCTTACATGTGGATAGATGTTTAAACATTTTCTCCGCGACTATCAGAACTATAATTGTACTTGGTGTCTATGCTGAGGCAAGTAAAAGACCCCACCCATGGCGTAAAATGTGCAACATGGTGTGGAATCCATGCCTTATCATCACATCATTATGTCTGCCTCTGGCAGCTGGTCATATAAGCTGACTAAGCTTCAGACCCAGTAGCATTGAGACATAGACATGGACATATAGTCAGCATCTTTACCATAAAAAATATCCCATATTACTAACAGTTTTCCTTTAACAATATAGCTATTAAATAAATGACTCTGTGGGATATCACAGCTCTCTCTAAATATCCTTAAATATTTGTTAGATGGTTTTTTTTTATAAATAAGAAATCTGGTGATTTTGATAAATATATAAAAATCCGGGTTTCCAGGAGACCTCTGCTTTTAACATGAGACTTCCCCTTTCCCTATAATTTTTTTGTACACTAAAATAAATTCAGAAAGGAAATTGCAAAAAAAATTTAAATGCATGTTTGAGGAATCATTCCCCAAAGAATTCTCACCGTCAAGGCAGGCCTGAGGATTAAACTTGCTAAACGAACAACTACATTTATTTTTATCATATTCCTTTAATTTTGTTGTACGAAGAGCAGCTGAAAGTCCTTACCTAAGCGCATGAGTGTATGGATGAAATGAGTCCGTACACGGATGGGGTTGAACTCTACACGCCCAGTCACGTTTCCACATCCGTCCTTACTGCATCCGCAAGGGAACGACAATCTGTCCACCTGGTTAAAGATAAGATAATGCCTTGAAGTGACCATCAAATAAAATACAAAATTACATCTACTTAGGATAGAATGGCCTTCTTTTAACAAAGGTAACCACTGAAGTTATAATTTATAAAGATGCTGATGAGTACATGATGCCCAGCGGGAAGGGACCGGAGATGTGACAGTGCAGACAGTGAGTCTCAACTGACCTATTCAGTACTGATTAATTAATTAGTAAGAGCCGACCAAGGGGTGCTGGCAACACATCTTTTTTTTTTTTGAAACAAAGACCAATATGTATAAAAATCAGTCTGATAATAACACCATTGCATTATACATTTTGCATCAAAATATCGCAACCAGGATGTGAAAACATTCAATTAGTTTGACAAACATGTACATAGTATGTCTAGTTAAGGACTGATATTGACAATAGGCAACCGCAGTGATGGTACTGGTGCGAGCACTTAATATGTCCTCTTGAGCAGTAAGAACTTGCCCAAGAGGGCTGCACTTTCCATATCTATCTATTTATCTATCTATCTATTGACATAAGCCCACACAATATAAATCCACCTTTTTCACGGAATGCTAAAAACATTTGTGAAAAATACATAATTAGTCTTACAGCAAATTTGTATAACTTGCAGAATCTACAATTAATTTTGGTTACCTGGCAACTGATTCCCGCCAGACTGCAAACACATGTTTTCGGATCACAATAGACTCGACAGTCGCAACCACACAACTCTCTAGAAATGCGAATGTCTTTACACCCATCCTTCTCGGTCGTGTCGATCTTCTTAATTCCCGATTGTCTCAGTAGGAGTCGCCTCTGTCTAGTTGGAATCGGTTGCAGGAAGTAGTAATCGTCGATTCCGGAATCTTCTTCCTCTTCAAATTCTACCTCCTCCTGTGGAGAGTTACAAAAAATTACGTAAAAATTGGTACAGCAATTATTATATGATTATTAAGTTCTTATCAACTTATGGTTCATTTACGAGAATGATGAGATAAGACTGACAGTCCACGCCATCATGAAAATTTTTAATCAATCTAGGTACGCAACATTTTTCATTGACAAGCTACATCCCAGCTGGATGTCGATAGCATGAGATGGTAAATTGGACGTGCCCTGTACTCTGTTTCAATCCCGAGGCAAGTAAACGACCCCACCCATAAGTAAATGTGTAACAGTGTAACATGATGTGGACCCCCATCTTATCACCTCATCATTACGTCTGACTGCAGTTGGTTATATAAGCTGACTTAGCTTTAGACCAGCAGTATTGAGACACTGAGGGAATTTCATCAGCACTCACCTCATTGAGATCTTCGCAAGACAAGCTGTCGTCCAAGTCGTGGGTCGCCTTGAGTAGAGATGCGTGCATGATGCGACCTCCAGGCTGATGCTGTTGCTGCTGCTGCTGCTGGACCAGAATCATACGATGAATGTTACGCATGTGACGTGTGTACTCGCCGAGGGTGAATTCCTCAATCTGCACGTGATGATCTGCCATGCCTGAAATGTAGATAAAGGACGGTTATTTATCATGTTTATTTATCACAGGCATTATACAACAAAATACCAATAAAATGCGTTCACTTTTCGAGGACAAACTTTCAATTTTCCACCTGGGACCAAATATAACATATCCTCGTCACAGTATCAAGATAACAAGCCACAGTTTGCCAAAACACTCCCAAGGTCCGCTAAGATTGTACGTTTAATTTTCTGGTTTGATAGTAATCTGCTGAAATTTAGGAGTGCACCAAAATACTAAAAACTTGAAGTTCATTACTAATTTAAAAGAATTGTTTCTTGCATCAGTTTTCCATGACTTTTCAAGGACCCCAGCACGAATCCAACTACTTTCCAGGCCAGGAAATTAGTTTTTAAATTCCACGACTTTTCTAGGATTTCCAGAGGGTAAAAATATGAAAATTCACTCTGGGGGAGTTGAAGTGATATGTTCCATAAAAGTGGCCGTTAGGGTAAGTTTGACTCATTGCAGTGCTGCCACAGCAAGTTTCCGCGAAAAAAATTTGGCCAAAAAAAAAATGTACAAAATTTATAATAAGGCAAAAAAGTTATTCGGTCCACCAGTTCAAGGCAAAATTCTCAGACAAAATTAGTTTTTTTAATTGGAAAATGAAAGAAATGCATCTTCCCCAATTGCCTTTCCCTACCTACCCCTGGGGAACACAGAATGTCTCAAACTTGATCATTAATTACAAACCTTCTTTGTCTTAAAAATGCAAGACCATTGTCAGATACCTGACCCTAAAAAGTGCTACTTCATTTGAAAAAAAAAGGTATCACAATGAAAAAAAGTATAAATAAAGTATAAAACAGTAATTTTCTGTTAAAAAAGTAGAATACTTTTTTAAAGTATAATATGACAACGCTGTCGTTGACTGAAAACTCGAAAAATAAATCTGTTACAAATTTAACAAGAAATAGTGAAGCTTCAAAATATTTCACCGAATTAATCTGAACAACACACAAACTGGTTAAAAAGAAAAACTAAACGCGACAAAAGTCGGAACAAATCGTTCATACCAAGAACCACCACTGTTCATCATTGGTCACTGCTGAAAATTAATGAAAAAGACGGAACAAATTGTTTTGGGTTCATGGGCATGTGTATGCTAAGTACTGCAAAGTTTTGTTACATTTGGGCTACCATCAAAATGAACACATTAAGGAAAAACTCCAATTTAATGATCGTAAATCATTGTACCTACTCCTCAAATCTATTGATTTACCATTGTCAATCCACATGATACAGCTCATTTTCTGATGTACAGTCTTTTACA
Organism: Alitta virens; assembly: GCA_932294295.1. Taxonomy (NCBI): domain Eukaryota; kingdom Metazoa; phylum Annelida; class Polychaeta; order Phyllodocida; family Nereididae; genus Alitta; species Alitta virens. Next base: position 15,319,916 of record OW028585.1, on the reverse strand, counting down.
AGTTTAGGCTGAGCCAAACCACAATTTCCACTCAACAACATTGAAATTCGCCACGACATCGATATTCGCCACCCACCTAAAACATGATCATACACATTGCAAGTTGATGATTTGTTAGAAAACTAATTGCTTGTATCACTGACAGTATTCTATCGCTCAGACAGCCATCTAGTAAGTGTTTATTGCACTTTATTCCATTAGTGGCGAATCTCAATGTCGCGGCGAAAATCAATGTCGCCGAGTATACACACCTAGCTACCTGCCACTGAACCAATTAAGCTAACTTAGCTATACAGCTGTCTACTTCATGCTATCTATAGCTAAGGTAAATTAAATACACTGTTTAAAGTATTTATTTTATTTGTCACATCATAACAAATATTATAGCAATAGTGGATGGTAAGGAGTCCAATATAGAGTTTTATTGGATTCAAAAAGCTATATCGAACGAGGCATTAACCGAGTCCAATACATGTGTATAGCTTTTCTGAATCCAATAAAACGCCATATTGGACAACTTTCCATCTACTGTTTGTTATATTCTCCAGTGAAATGTTTCTACAAACAAATACGCTCTCTTCACACGTCAACCATTCCCACATCTTTATGTAACAATTATGATGACATCCCAATGTGAGACTTCAGTTGAACCACATAGGTGTCTCCAACTAGGTATGGCTTGGTTTAGCTTGTTCTAGCTCTGGATAGCTACAATTGGACATTATTTATTAGTAGTACTGTAACTAATATATATGATTTTGGATCTCAGACCATGACTAAAGGTAGTCTTAATAATGAAGTTCACATGAAAACAAAAAATCCAATTTAAATTGTCATGGAGTAGCCGTTATTGGTCATGTCAAAAACAGATACTAATGAAGTTATTTATGCAGGTTTCATTTCAGCAGTGTTTAGCAGCGTCATAAATGTTACCATGACAACCCATGTTACTTTCTTTAGATTTAATACCTCCACAATAACAGGTCATTGCAGGTTGCACAGACGGACAAGTAAGGAGTTCATTGACCTTTCCGTTTCAGCATGAGAATCTCCTTTAAGACATGACCGCTGCAGCGATTCAAAATAACACAGAAGCAACATGAAATCAACATTGTTATTAATGATTCAGAATTGATTACTATCATTTATATTGTTCGATTGTTCTCAAAATGAGGCTGACATGCTACAGATTCCGAATATACATCTAAGTGACCCGTTGGTTAAGGTATCCGCCAATTCCACAGCGGCCAGCACCGCAGAAGCACTCTTCATGAGCTACATCCCAGCTAGATGTCGATCGCATGAGATATTATAACATTGTTAATTGGAGGTGCCTTGTACTCGGTGTCTATGCTTATATATAAGCAAGTAAAAGACCCCACCCATGGGGTAAACATGGGAAATGTGTCACATGATGTGAACTCCAAGCATCCTTATCATCTCATTCTCATCATCACATCTGCCTCTGGCAGCTGGCCATATAAGCTGACTACTGAGGCTAAATAATCTACAACTTCACTGATGTTTACTAGCACTGATAATTGACTTCCTATTGATTGAAGTTATGATATATGAGCACAGACCCCACAACTTTTATCCAATCAACAATAATCAATTGTTCTCAAAATGAGGCTAAATGAACATTTTACTGTTAGAGCCTAGCAACCAAGAACATTGTTAAATTCAGCAAGCCTTAATGACCTCAGGAGGTGTAGCGCAATGACCTTTTGAGGTCACATATTGTGGGGTAGGGCGAAGACTTGTCGTTCAGGCTTCTGGGCAAGGTGGGAAAAGGCTTGAAGCAGGCAACAGTGGCATCACAAATATTGATTGTGTCTGGATGCAGGGATGCTGGGGGCAGCAGCAGCAGTGGCAGCAGCTAAGAGCAAAGGGGGAGGGGGGGGGGGGCTGTCATCATCATTGCAAATTGAAAGCTCCAAGTGAGGGGGAGAGGGGGGGGGCACAGAACTCACAATTGTCAATGGGGGGGGGGGGGAGGTGGTTGGAAATGTGGAATAGAGCTCTCTCTACACAGATCAATGTATTGTGCACCCTCAATTTTAACACCACCTCACAATTAAGACCACCTCGCTATTACTAGTGAGATCACCTAAATATACACATAATACAAGACCACCTCACCATTAGGACCACCTCACTATTAGGACCACCTCACTATTAAGACCACCTCATTATAAAGACCACCTCACTATTTAGATCACCTCACTATTAAGACTACCTCACTATTAAGACCATCTCACTATTATAACCACCTCACTATTAAGATCACCTAAATATTAAGACCACTCCAATATTAAGACCACCTCACTATTAAGACTACCTCACTATTAAGATCACCTCAATATTAAGACTACCTCACTATCAAGATCACCTCAACATTTACACCACGTCACAATTAGGACAACCTAAATATTAAGAACAATTTTATTTCTATTGTATCATTGCAGTTGTATTCTTGCCATTGAATTTTAGTGAACACCTTAAGACCATTTCACCATTAAGACAACCTCACTAAATATTAAGACAATTATTTTAATATTCTATTGCATCCTTTTCATTGTATTTACTGAGTAAAGTCTAAAGACAACCTCATTATTAAGATCACCTCACTAATAAGACTACCTCACTATAAAGACTACCTCACTATGAAGACCACCTCACTATTAAATTGTTTAGTCAACTAAACTCAAATTCTAGCATTAACAATGTTACATTTTGCTTACTTAATCTTGTCTGTAGCTATTAATGCTACATTAACCATCGTTCATGATCTAAAAATAGATTTAATTCTTTCTAAAAATAGATACGCAATTATTCAAATGATAAACATTCATGGCATTCATCCTATCAGTGTCACGTTAAGTTCTTTTCTCAGAAAATGTCAGGAAAATCATAAAGGCTCACAAAACCTCTCCGTAAAAGACCAGCAAACGACTAACACAACTGCGATAACATTAGTTATAATTGTAACATTACGACAACTTTACCCAGGAAAAGAATTAAATTTCTTCGGACAATGTTGACACATGTTAACCAATGTAACGGTGTATTATGATTTTCTCATAACCTACTGTATTTACTCGAATAAACGCGTGCCTCAAATAGAGGCCCACCTCGAATAGAAACCGTGGGTAAATGCCTTCCCAAAAAATATTGGCCTCCCTCAAATACAAGCCCCCTCCCCACATAAGCTGCACATGCAGACAATATATTTTACCTATCAACTGACCTTATGACCAAGAGTTTGTGGTCTTACAGAGGTATTTTCTTAAGATTTTCACATATTTTGAGTGTTGGTTCCAACACAATGTACTTCATTGAAAACCCACCTCAAATAGAGGCTCATCTCAAATAGAGGCTCATCTCAAATAGAGGCTCATCTCAAATAGAGGCAACACTGAGATGCTCTCGAAAGAAAAATTGAAGGAAGGGCTTCTATTCTAGTAAATACGGTATCATGTTATAATTACTTTTCTTGTAACTTAGTCAAATTATAATCAGGTTTCATTACCCGAATGTTATTTTGTAAAATTACATTCCTGACATTCTGAGAACAAATCTGATGCTTTCCTGCAAGAAGTAATCCATAACGATATAATATTACCATAATCTTTTTTTTATTAATCAATTACAACAATACAGTTACTACTTGCAGAAAAATTAATTGAGATGCTGGAAATGCAATATATTCGAAACAAATGGATTTGACGTGATTTCAAAACAAATTAACGATAAAACACCTTCCTCTAAATATAAACCATCATAGCTTGCAATATGGCAAATGCGGCACGTCCCACAATTTATTTTTGACGTTTACAAACTGATAAGATTATCTTGCGGCTAAAATAAGAACAAGAAGTTATTTTCATACTAAATATAAATGATAACCAATAAAGGAAGCCATGCTACCCAAGAGATTATTGGTCCAGTTATTACAAGATTATCATAAGAATGATCAGATCATCGTATACAGTGCCCGACGTCGAAGTTGTGGCCGACACCGGAGTTGTGGACTTCCAATAGTGACGTCCTGGGGCCGATCCAAACATTCTGAATGAACAGGGTGATAGATTTCGCTATTATTCTAAATCTTTCTCTGTCAAAATGTTCTGAATCCGCCCCTGGACGTCACTATTGAAGTCCACAAATCCGATGTCGGCTACAACTTCGACGTCGGCCACTGTACATATTCTATCGCTGAGACAAGCGATAGATTACTTTCTTGTAACTTAAGTCATATTATAATCATGTTTCATTACCAGTACTGGTCTGGAGCTAAGTCACTTCATCTGATGAACAGTATGTCTATGAGCAGACATAATGATGAGATGACAAGGTTTGGGAGTCCACACCATTTTACACACCCTTGGAGTGTATACTTAATGGGTGGGGTCCTTTACTTGACACGGCATGGTCAATAAAAATCTACATTCCTAAATTTGACATGTCTCATGTGAAAGACAGGCAGCTAAAATTTATCTCCTAAAGGGTGCCCACTGCCCAGGATGGGATTCAAACCCAGGGCCTTCAGAGGAGCAGACAAGGTCCTTAACCACTTGACCCATCAAGATAGCAATTCAACCCATACAACTGCAAATGTACTCATTACTAAGATAAACAAGCAAATCTGCAGAATGTTTCGGTTGAGATTCTTTTGCAGCAATGCAACAGCAACGTAATAATCAATCGCATTAAAAAATCGTTTTGCTTATCATTGCAACCCACATAACTGCAGATTAACATATTTATTACTTTGTTCAATCTTCAGAATGTGTTGGTTGAGATTATGTGCAGCAATGCCACAGCTTGGCTGATGGGTGGATTAGAGCTTTATGTCCTGTATTTGGGACAGGCAGGGACCATGGCAATGTGATGAGGGATACAACAGCCATATTTTCACTGAGCAGCCCTGAATTCAGCATGGCATAAGTCTTTCTTCTCTTATAACTCATTTTGCTTTTCAGACATAGAAGATCATAACTAAAATATTCAGTAAATATAACTTTCTCAGAAATAGAACAAAAATCAACTGAATGATAAGGTGTCAAATATACATTAAAATGCACTAAAAATACTACTGCTTGGATGCACTTTGTTTCTGCCAACCACAGACAAGGGCGGGAACTTTTTCAGCCAATAGAATTGCAGTATTCTCTCACAGCCACCTGGTGGAAATATAGAGAACCTTCCGTGAAAATCCACTATTTAGGCTCGACCGGGAATTGAACTGGGACACAGGTGTTGGAAGCCCAATGCGCTACCACTGAGCTAGGCCCCCACCCACCTCAGCAATGCCACAGCAATCTAATAATCAATCTCACTGAAATCCATAATTGATTATTGATTATCATTGCAACCCAAATAACTGCAGATTAACATATTTATTACTATGGCAAACAACCTGAGTCAATCTGCAGAATGTGTTGGTTGAAATTCTTCTGCTGCTGCAACTGTGCAACTCTGCTGCTGTCCCAGACAGACTTTTTTTGTTCCATTACAGAAAATTGTTTGCCGAGTTTTTTTCCCCTTCCAGTGCGGCAGGAAAATATTGCCAAGAGCTGGAAGCTGCCAGTTCTGCAGAAACTGCAGGCGTTCGGTTGACAAGAGAGTCAGTTGGTCGTGGAGCTGTTTGGTGGATGCTGATGTCAGACCATGATGTCAACATCAAACTCCATGACGTTTAGTATATTTAGCATGTTTCGTGCAATTTCATTAGTAATATCCTCATCAATAATATAATTACGTAATTTCTTATTAGACTCATTGATCACTATTGAAACTGCACAGAATAACTTTTTCCATTGGTAAATGTAATAAGGTGTGGATTTCCACTTAACCCTCGTCAGCACCAAGGACTTGCCCTAGAGGGCTGCACTTTGCATATCTATCTATCTATCTATCTATCTATCTATCCATCTATCTATCAATCTGTCTATCTGTCTGTCTATCTATCTGTCTATCTATCTATTGAAGTCTGACTAGTGTTCACAGTTTTTGTTTACAAATAATTTGTGTTTAAATCAATCATTATTGTTAATACCATTTAATGTGTGGGGTCCTGGCATAGCAGCCTAGCATCTCATGCAAGGACATTAAACTGACACGCTACTCTTTTGGCATTTTCAGCACTTTCTGTCTAAACTGGTTTTGGCCTGGAGCACCAGATAACCTGACAATGATGATACTTTAAACGAAGTTATCGCAACTTTCAGCCGAGAAAAAAAATTATGCAGCGCTCGTCACTAATGACTAATTAGCGTCAAAGAGTAACCGGTTTCCTCAGCAAAATGTCACCGAAATGTGCACTTATTAAGTGCTTAATTAAATCATTGCTGACGAGGACAGTGTTTAAAATATCCACTAATTAGTAAACACATGACTATGGCATGAGACGTTAAATTGGAGGTGCCTTGCATTCAGCTGCTCAGTGTCTATGCTGAGGCAAGTCAAGTAAAAGATCCCACCCAAGGGGTACATCCCATAGATTTGTAACGCGGTGACTCCAGGCCTTATCATGTCATCATTATGTGTGCCTGTAGTAGGTGGTAATACATATAAGTCTTTTCATTCAATTGAACAGGTAACAAAATTGCGTTATCAGACAGTTTGAGCTACAAGGTAAACCGTTTATATATCATTATTTTGGCAGCTCCACCAAAATGACTGAAATTTGGTGGCAGTAATTAGCTACTAATTAGGTGTCCTAATTAGTAAAGTGACTTAACAATACTTAATTAGGACTTAAGCACGTATCTAAATATATACACTTTTTTCAAATGGGATTCATCAGTCGACGAGCTTTACGTATAAACCTTAGCGATTCCTCACAGCATATTCTCTAAGCCAGGTTGATGACATTAACACTGATTGATGCTTGCAAAGTCAGTCTCCTCCGCATCAGCAGCAGCAGCAGCATCAGCAGCATCAGCAGCATCAGCAGCCAAAGAGCCGTTGCGGAGGGAGGCTGAGGCAACAGCCCATGATGTCATCAACTGCACACAACAGGCTGCTGGGCTCTTCCCTCAACCGAGGACTGCATGATTTACATCAGTTAGGAGGACCTTTAATGTTCCAGATAGATAGATATAGATAGATAGATAATAGATGGATAGATGGATAGATAGATAATAGATGGATGGATGGATGGATATGTGGATAGACAGATAATAGATAGATAGATAGATAGATAGATAGATAGATAGATAGATGGATGGATGGATGGATATGTGGATAGACAGATAATAGATGGATAGATAGATAGATAGATAAATAGATGGATGGATGGATATGTGGATAGACAGATAATAGGTAGGTAGATAGATAGCTAGACAGATAGATAGATAGGTAGGTAGACAGATAGATAGATAGATAACAGACAGCTAGATAGATAATTAGATGGATAGATAGACAGATGAATAGACAGATAGATAAATAGACAGATAGATAGATAGATAGTTAGATGGATAGATAAATAGACTGATAGAAAGATATTGTACACAGACAGGTAGGTAGACAGACAGACAGGTATATAGATAGATATGGATGCCGCAGCCCTCTAAGCAAGTTCTTGCCACTCACAAAGGTTGATTGATGAGATGAGAGAGGAGTCCACACCACATTAGTACACATTTACCACGGTGTACCTCAAGGCTGGGATCTTCTACTAATATGCCTCTGGTGCAAATACAAGCAGCTAAACTTTGTAACGTTTATTAGCAGAGGTTGATTTCCATACTTACGCAACTGGTCATTTTAGCTATCCAGAAACATCTATCTACCAGTCTGCGACAGTGGAGCAAAAATTTGTCGAATAATCTGTCTACAAGTAGACTGCTTAATTATAGTGTCAGCTCGCAGTCTACCAAAACTCACGTGAACTTACAGACTATTTTTACGATATCGCTACGCACACGCAACGTATTGCCGGGCCGCACAAAATAGTCCTATGTTCATCGCTCTAGATTGCTCTGCAAAGAGCGTATGATATCCTAATCTTGGCAGTTTTGCATTTCATGAATGATAATGAACAAAATTGAATCTAGGACCATATGCCAATAGTTCCTGGGTTGTGTGTGCTATCTGGTGAGTTGTTCACAATGAGTTACCAGAGACCCTCGGGACTCAGGGGTCCCGGCTAGCACTGGAACCGCAGTCTCCTACACTGTAGTGAGACTGGTCGCTAGCATTTCTTTCATGGTTTGAGATTGGCAGAGGATAAGCAGGGCTATGATTGGTCATTACATCGTGGTTTCTGAATGGTTGATTTGAACGACCCCCCTCGGTATCAGCCAATCAGAAACGGGAACAGCATCAGCCAATCAGAAAACAGTCAGGATCCTGACTAAAAGTCACGTGGTAATGGCGGTCGAGACCGACTCCTATGCACTTGTGCGGAAGGAGGGGACCAACTTAGGTCCCGGCCAGAGACAGTCGGATAATCTAATTTTCTGGCGGATGATGAAAATGTTGCCGGCTGACCAATTTTTTTTTTCCTTTTCCTTATATCTCATACTAACCAAAGTTCTACACTCAAAAGAAGCACTAGACAAAGTTTCACACTCAAGTTTACACTCATTGACCTACAGAGAGCATTCAACAAAGCAAACTAGATCATCAACATACCTAAAGTGGATCCTCCCTGGCTGGGCACGCACACAAAACCCTGTTTCCTTGGAAAGTAAAAAACCGTGACCTTCTTGAATTTCACCATTTTCTTCTTCTTCTTTTTGCTGATTATTTGTGCGAATGGTTCTGGAAAAAAGGAAGAAGAAAAAAAGAATTACTAAGTGACTACAGTAGACCTTTCAATTATAGACCTTTATCCGACCACGTTTACAAATAGCGCAGTGTCTCAACGTCTCAACGAATAATGATATCCTACTAGAACAGATCTTTCTCTCTCACCAGGTACCACCAAATTTGAAGTGTGCAAAACATTATGTAAAGTATTTAATCTAGTGATGGAAAATCAATCACAAATCTGACATCGATTAATCAGTAGGCTGTTCGATGCGATAATCGATTTTTAAATCGATTTATTTTTCCATGGACTGAGAACAAATGCAAAGAAGAACAGAAACTCCTCAACGTTCAATGACACCTTAATTTAGTATACAAAATCCCACAAACGGAAAAATAGATTTTTCAACATTAGCATTGATTATCGGCTGTTTCTTTGTTTAAAAACCGGCGAATCCTGCCATCACAATCATCAGTTTTATTAAGAAATGACATACTGCGACAAAAATGAGCGCAGTGCTAAGATTTTTAATTATTAATATTAATTATCTTTGTAATGATTATGTACAATCGCCTTCTAAACTTTTCTGTATCACTGATCATACTTCTGATCAATTGGTCAATTCTGTGCAACACTGTTGCAATCAGAAACAGCAAACTTTACACTGGATTTAGTCAAACAAGCTGTTAACTGCTGAACTGTTTGTATTGATTAAGCTTCATTGTGCCAGATAGCCATTCACAATGCTATCTTGTTAGGCTTGAGTATTGTTCGTTTCTTTAGGAAATGAAGCATGAAATTTATGCAAACACAACTATGACATCATGTTCTCAGAATCAAATGGAAGTTGAAAAGCGATTCTATGAAATTATTACAACGATAAGATCAGAATAAGTAATATATAATATATTATAACAGAGTTTCGACATATCCAGAACTCTAGGGACAGATAGGCAAAAAACCTGTTCCTGGACAGTGTCCTTGGTTTAACAATACGTTTAACTCAAATTAAACTAGACTTTTGTTATAATACGCATGCTGCCGTGCTCAGACTGACATTAATATGATTATATCTAGTTGTACAACTGTATCTAGCACTTTTGGGCAACCTCACCACAGCTTGCTTGCTAGTTTTGGGAGATGACCCACTTAGATTTTTTTTTCACTGTGCTGTATAACTTTACGTAGGTATAAGACACATATTTTCATATAAACTCTCTTGAATCTTGAACTGAAAACAGGCCAACTAATAATACCTTTGTTTAACAAATGAAAGCATCTCACCTTTGACCAAGCACGAAGAACTGGGAACATCAGAACTGCTGTTGGTGTGGAGACTGCTGTTGCTATCCTCGGAAACGACCTCCTCTTCCATTTCAGAGGTCGTTTCAGAGGTTTCTTCTGTTCTAGCTGGTTCCGGAACGTCTTGGACTGAGGTCAGACTCTCCTCCGAGACTGTTCCATTCTCAGCTTCTGAGGTAGTTTCGTCGTTTCTAGTCGGTTCCAATTCGCTATGGTTACTATCTTCTGAAGAAGTGCTTTGGGTTGTTTCTTTATCGACCACTTCCGTTATGGAGTCAATATTGGGGTTATTTGGCAACGCTACCGCATTCTGTCTGTGTTGAACGTCCCTAGAATGTTCGCTGGAGTCCTTCATACCATCTTTAACACCTTTTCCACCGGCCTTAATACCATTCGTAGAATCGTTATCAATGGCATTCACAGATCCGTTACGATGTCCCTCTGACACTACTTCAATTACAGTTTCCTCAACGTCATTCTTATCCACATCTTCTTGACATAAATCTTCGGCGATGACTAATCTTTCTTCGTCGTCTGATTGGTCTTCTTCCGCAGACTCTGCAACCGTTGCTACGGGCAACCCTCGTTTTATGGAATCTCCACTTCCTGTAGGCCTAGATTGTGCTTTGCCAATACCTACATCTTTGGTGTTTGTTTCAATTTCATCATTCCTTTTATTTAAGTCATTTGACGTTGATTTTTCAGTTAAATCATCTTTATCATTAACCCTACTAGAAGAATCAATGCTCTTCTCATTCTTCTCGGAGTTTTTGCCATGGCAACTCGAATGCTTTTCTCCATTCAGCATTACATCTTCAGTTTCTTTACCTCCTATTGAACCTTCCTCTTCACAGTGAGATTCTTCCACATTGCAATTTTCTTGCACTTGTGGTTCTCCTTGAGATCCATTGGAAATCGATCCATTTTCGCTGACGTGAATAATTTCTGAGACTTTACGATCACCAGAACGTTCACAACAGTCAATCATGGTGCTCTGCACCTCTGGTAATTCACCATTTTCATGCTTCCGATCCTCGCTATCTAGTAAACTCTTTGGATTAACTTTTAAGTCATCTGATGCTGACTTATTTTTCAATTGTGCCTCATTCTCTTTGGCATCAATCTTAAGTGGCGTCCCACGCTCCGGACCAATCTCACATTTTTCAGATATTCCATTAGCATCGCCAATTGTCACACTGCCTCCTGGTGGCACACCCAACTGGCTTCTTTTGGAAGCAACCTCTTCGGTTCTGTCCACATCCTCCAGAGTGCGCTTCGGCATGATGGCGGCAGCTGTAGGGTGGTCGCTATGACGATGACCTCCCTCTTAAGATGAATACTGGCCGTTTGCTTGTTACATCTGGTCTAAGCCAATAACAACACCTCTCTGAAACAAAAGAAAACAATATTCTATAAAAGATAAATCCATTCATGAAAATTAAATTGTAGGAGCTGATCATAAAACTCTTCCATATTATGCTGAATGACTGAATAAATGATTGTTGTACATGTACGGCTATATAAATTTAGCAGTGTTTAGCATCTCAATAAGACCTATAATATGATCATTGGGGGATCGCCCGGCATTTTTATTTTTTCCAAATTTATTTAATTAATGTCTGTACTTTTTTTTTTAACAATGTACGAGTGTTTTTTTTTTGTCGTTATTGCCGAATAAAAATGCAAGTCTGAGTCTATTAAAAACGGTATCACAAGAACTTTCAGAGCTTTTCATAGTAAAATTAAAGTATGAATTTTTTTGTACATGTATGTAATACATTTTCAGTCAGACTGTGTGTCTATCAATTGATTTAGTTGGACGAATATATTCAGCACCTAAAACGGAACTAAAATACTATATCACAAGAACTATCAGAACTGTTCATTGTAAAATCAATATAAGCTTGGAATTCTAAGTGTATAGATCTACTCAGTTTATCTATCATGAACAGGCAACTAAAATGTTCCACCTTTAGGATGCACCTATCTAGGGTAAAAGCGGAACACCCTGTGGAACACCTGAGCCACTCATCAATTAGTGCTAAGAATCTGTTTAAGCTTGCAGTCGATTTATTGAAACTTGTAGTGACTAATTATCGATTAATAATAGATTACTTAAGAAAAACCCACACAGAAATTTGTCAACAATTTAATTATAGGAAATCTCAGCATCTTTGATACAAAATGGGAAATATAATGATGCAAATCCACAGAACTTGCTGGTACAAGATACTGAGGTAAAATAATCGAGATTCAAATTTTTCAGATTTACAATCTGCTGAATTTTGGAATCGTCTATAATTGCAGAGTTCTATCATCAACAAATCTGCCTGAGATGCAAGAACTTGCCTCGGAGGGCTGCACAGCTGATCTGCTATACTTACAACTTTACATGTCCAGAAAACAACATACAGCAGTTTTTGAGGGGACATCGCTGACTGATTCTTCAGAACAACATTTGGAGACAGATCAAAAAGTAGATAAGGCAATGTTTATGTCATTAAATTGACGTTAGGACCCTCAGTTTTACCCTGATTTGGAACGTGTTCATCCCACAACCCTAAATGGCCCAAATTGGATGCTATTTTCATATTCTCCTATACCAGATGACCACAGTAACTGCACTATATGTCGGTTAGGTTTCACCCTCTTCTAATCGAACTTTTTAACTGTCTCTAAATGGTTTTCTGATGGTCTAGTCAGCGAAGCTCCCTCGAAAACTGCTGTATTATGTACATTCATATTTGATATATCTAACCTTGCCAAACAGCTACATAAAATTAAACAGGTCTGTCGCTTATCAAATATGCAGACAACACTGATATGATCAGAGATAACCGTATGGCATTTTAGATCATGTTTATCTTCTTTTTTTGTTAGTAATTGCGGAAAGTGAATATCACATGTTCGCAGACTGGTGTTGACATTGTCACATGTCCTACTTTCTGACTCTCTCCATGACTCAAAATGTTGATATCGGAGTACCAAATCTGATTGCTTATTTATAACATCCTGGGATTGTAATATTTGCAACCAGTTGAAGTATGCGTTCTGGCATCAGGGACCACGGTACTGTAATTATACCATATTTATTCAAATAAACTCTTCTCCCCCCCCCCCTCTCAAATAGAATGCCCCCTTCTCACATTAAGCAAAGGCAAAAAATCCCAAGAAATTTAGGTATTTTAGTTATTTTTGTGAGGTTTTTGGAATTCTTGGTGTCCTACATTGCCCGAAATAATAGAAGCCTGCCTCGAATAGAAGCCCACCTCAAATAAAGGCCCTGCTGAGATATCTTAATAGAAGGTAGGGCTTTTATTTGAGTAAATACAGTAATAAAAGACCCTCTGAACTTTATGTTACAATTAAACAACTCCCAAGGTTGAAATAGCTCAAAATGCTGGCAAGTAAACAATAATCTATGGACATCATTGACATTTACAGCAAACACTAAGTTTGAAATTTTGTTAAAAATTCATCCAAATGTGTTTACCGTAATGGAGGGTATTATCGACAGGACGGCTATTTTCGACACTTAAATTAGTTTGTTAAATAAAAAATTGTAAACATTTTAATGTGAGTGTCGAAAATACCCGCCTTGTCGATAATATCCTCCATTACGGTATATACCTATCTGTTATTGCTAATTTTGCACACTATATAGCAACGGAGTTTCCACTGAAATCAATAATATTTCATTATTTTCTTTTGTTAATAAAATTGCAGTAAAATAAACACATTTGAATAAATTTTAACTGACAAATTTCCATTGCTATTCACCAGTTCACAAAGCCCTTTTCTTTTCCAATAATCAATCTAATTATATATACAAGGTCAAGTTTAGGTCAGAGGTCTTGCAGGTACAAAATGACCTAAGGGGCCACATGACCTCAATATGACCTCAATAAGACTGAATGGTTCTATTGTGATAGTTCTGCAGTAAACATTCAAAATGTAAACTCTGCTATGTTTATGATGTTTAAAAAGTTTTGAGATACTTATCAGCTTATTAAACAGTTAGTTACCATGGTTATTTATCAATTAATTCAACATATTTATTTGGGTTGAACATAAATTAGTTAAAGAATGCAGGCCAGTCTAAAGAGCATATCCACAAGTGCCCACTATAAACAGCTGATAAACCTGTTTATTTGTTGCCTAGCAACTGAATGGTATAGGGAACTTGGCATAATGCCAGGAACTAAAGAATCTCGGCTAGTTCTGACCTAGAAAGTCTGCATACTGAACCCCAGTTCCATGGCCCTGTGTTACCTTGGTAACTATTTCTCACATTCATAAATAAGCAAAAATCATACTATTTGCCAGTGTTTACAGTCAAAAACTGGAGATATATAACTTTTCAGATCAAGTTCTGAAGTTTTAAATTCATTATTACTGTAAACAGTGTTAAACATTAAATGAGAGTATCTTTGATTAAAATAGAAAATACAAAAAAAATCATTCTCTCAATTAGTAGATTTATGGTAATGAAGTTAATGGCGTAATTATGTTACAATATGTAATATATAATTCAGTCTAGGTATAAACTGGGAAACAAAAAAATTCACAATGTACATTTAGAACAAACTAATTGGGGCAGCTAAAAAGTGTTTGTTATTTTATAAATGGTGTTTGTAATTATTTTTATAATATATAAATGTGTCGAATTAATAATATGGCATGCTGTGTACTCTTTTTTTATTTATAACTATACATCTATGGAAAAATGGTCTCTACATATCAAAATCATGTGTATTCTAAGAGATCATGAAAAATGCACCGACTTAAGTTGAGGTTAACAACCTCAGACAATATCATATGTCTCAGCCGAACTTTTAGAAAATCTAGGAAGTTTTGACCCAGACTTCAGTTATTTGACCTACTATAATGTCTTGCTGAGTTATATATTTACAAAAAGACACTTGAAATTTACATTCAGCATGTATATATATGGAGGGTAAAAACTGGAGACAGAAAATGTATCCATGGATCATTGACCGGCAATCTAAACATAGCCATAGTTTAAGTGTAATCACTTTTCATGCATGAGTATCATTAATGATTTAATAGCAAAATTATTTATACCATATTAATATCATAATCAGCTGATAACTGGAAAAATTATATACATGTACACAAGTTTATGAAATCTTTAAAATGGCCAAAACAAACTTTTGGATGTTTGATCCCTAATGCAACATTTTCAGAAACCATTTAAACGCTCCATGATCAGCTGTTTATGATTATGTTGTGTATATTGTCGATGTAAACACAATACACATTCCTTTCATATCAATTTTCTGTGAGGCTTTGTTAGGTGACCTAGTATTGTTCTATTATGTAGGTCATTTAAACTTTGGATCCCAGTTGTTTTGTTGCTATTTTTGTATTCACAACTGTTACAACTCACAGATTTAGGTAGCCTAAGCAGGTCAATCAATATTTCCAAATCTGTGTCAATGTGAATTATTTCGCACGAATCAAAATATCAGGTGCATGTGCATGAAGTGTACAGCAACATTTATGTATTGATTGATAACATGTTAATTGAGCAATATTTTTGCATCAAGAAACATCAAATGCTACTGTGAACCATTAAATAATTTATGAAAATTATTAAATATGATGAACCCTGACAACTAATTTTATGACAAGTTAATCAAAGGACATAACTTGTTACTCGGTTAATTACACTGAGCGACATTGATTTTCATCACAACATAGAAATTCGCCACTTTAAGTAAAGTGCAAAAAACATATACATACAATTAGTTTTGTAACAAATCTAAATTTGCAAGCTGTATATCATGTTTTAGGGGGTGGCGAATCTTGATGCCGAGTGTATCTGTGTATAATTAAAGTATTAGTATACCACTACAACATTTGTAAAAATTAAGAGTTCATTCATGAATCAAATTTTAAATCACATAACAAAATTAACATAACTTTACTTATATTAAAGTTATTGGTTGCGTTGGATTACGTTTGGAATTTTATGACTAAATTTAAATCGCTGTTGAATTCAAGCATTACCTCTTTGGCAATATAATGTACTGTTGTGCCGATGAAAGGTAATAGTGGCTGCAGTTCAGTAAACTGATCCAAAAATAAGTTATAAATTCCCAATAAATTAATCAGATAACAATTAATTTATTTCTTGGAAATTTTTCATTACTCAGTTTTACTGATCGTCGATCAGATCAGAGCAACTCTAGATGACAATGACATATTTCAGACCCTGCTACCTTTTTTGCTTTGTTGTAAATGACACAGATTATGAGAAAACAATACACATTTTTGCGTATAATCTACTGTACCAGCTAGTCTAGACTGGGAAATTAGTATTGATTACATTTAAATCTCACTGCAAGCTGCCCGATATCAATGGTAAAACAATTATATACAGAAGTGTTTGTCCAACAACATAAAAAAAGTTTTCAGAGCAACATTCCATGTGAACAAACGTAGTCGCTTAAGCCTACGTGACATAATTTCAGCAAATACACAATACTGAGGCTCAGAATGACAGCCACCATGTTATCAAATGAGTGGGTTTTACCTACTAAAATCGACTGATTACGCCATAATTAGAAAAGCTTGAGACGATCTGATTGCACATATTGAAGCAAAAGATTGGTATGAACAACCTCACCCGGATCTAAGGCTGTAAATCGACTACAAATTGATAAAATCGTCGATAATTACCTGAAGTCTACAATCCTCTCTCACCCTAATCGCCAGTCTTCAGCCATGCCAAATATGTTTACGTCACGGTGTCATTGACCAATCCGCGGCCGAGTTGCCAAATAAGGAAGGGACACCACCATTCACTCTGTAGGGGAGGAAGCATGTATTGTTAATTAAATTACACAAAGTACCGATGAAAACTGCAGAAATAAGTGTAACATGAAGCTAATATGTTAGTAATTTTTTTTTCACAATCATTTTCACTTGAATTTGTTCAATATTAGAACAATCATGAAAACATACGCGCAATATATTCAGCCTTTCATCCCTACTTCATTTTCAGAATGAGGTAGTACAGTGACCCGGAAGTACTTCTGCGTAATTGAGGTCAGAGCCCTCTTCCCAGAATACGTTGCGGTTTTCTGTTGACAAGGAGGGATTTCCGAAAACTTGCGGGTGAGATGCGTGAATTTTGGTCTGAATCATATCATTTATTTAGAGAAAAAATGTGTCATTGATTGAAAAAAGTCGAAAAAGCTTTAGGAAACACATATGTCGTAGTTTTAGCAGTTGTCATTCAGTTGTTTTAGAGATATCAGCTGGAATAGACAACGTTGGCAGTTTCGTGGTACCAAGGGTTGTCATGCATGGGTGGATCTGGGGGCCAGACCAACTGAGGGGTAGTCTGGGGATCCAATAAAGGGGGTAGGGCAGAAGTGGCAAAATCATATCATGAATGATTTTGTCACCTGCCAAAATGTGAATTTTTGTGAATCATTCAATGTCAATATTGTCATGACAATGATTTTTTTTTTTTTTTTTTGTGAATCATTCAATGTCAATATTGTTAATGTCATGACAATGATTTTTTTTTAAATTTTCCATGGATAAAAATTATATAGGTTATAAGTCTATTCTTCTATCAGATTTAGTTGCAGATCGATTAGAAGGAAGTTAACAAACAAATTTATTAACCAGAATAGACCTATTAAAACCCCGTTCCTACCTACGAAAACTGCTACGAAGTCTGCGCGGAACTATCACAAAGTTTGAGTTGTTGAAGTTCCTGGAAGTTCGCCAATATCATCTGATGATAGGTCTAATTCCTAATTAGCAATAAACTTCGAAATTCCACGATCTATTTTCTTGAGGTGCACCTACGATATCACCCGAAACTTCTATGAAGTACCTACGAACTTGTATGAATTTCTACAAACTTTCACGACCATCTAGGAACTTTGAGGAACTATCTACAAACTCCTACGAGCTATTACGAATCCATTTATGATGTCCTACAAACTATTTTAGTCAGTAAAAGGCTACAATGATTTTTGAACATGTCTAAAAATTCCAGGAACTTTGACGAACTCTGGCGATTAGCTACAAACTTTTACGATCTCTGACATACTTTTAAGACAAACTCCTAGTTTGTGGGAGTTCGGGAAGCAGTTCGGCAAGGTGGGAATGGGGTTTAACCCCAATCCCCCTGGTTGGGTGCCTACTTTACATTCATGACCACAGCCTGGTTGAGTACTTGGCACTCTGTTACTTTCTGGTTTTGCGTTTGAAAATTTGTGTCTTAGTGTCTTAAAATCAATTTAGTTGTTCTTCAGTGTATCCATTATCAATATATAGTATCTGTATATAGTTTTAACCTAGAGATGTTCTGTTATTGCAGTAAGCATCTTAATTATCAACTGCAAGATGGTGGAAGTTGAAACTGATGATCAGGATGACAGAGAGAACTGAAGACCCACGAATATGAGTAAAAAGCGTGAAGTACCTTTGGACAATGTTCCTCGGATGCTAACCCCTCAGCCCCCTGATGACAACATGATGCATCTCAGTATGTCGGATGACGTAAAATGGCAGATTGTACTAAGTGAGGAGCAGAGGACTCAGCGCAATTGTCATGATGTCAGGGACGAACTGGCTGTCATCCACATGCGCATTCAAAGGGTATTTTTTTTTAGGGTTGTCATCGATATGCTGTATATTGCTGAATCGAGAAAATATCCATATCGAAAAATTTTATGTTTTGAGTCTTTGATTATCATCTATAATTGTACATTTGTGCCATGATGAGCATTGTACTACCCACCTTGCACCCCAAATTGAAAACTAAATTGCCTAGCAAATTGGCTTAGTAGTTATCACATTAAAAGGTCTGATAATATAAAATGTGCTTGATTTTACGATATTGCAATATCGAAAGTGGAATACTGATATCGATATCAAAATCAAAAATTTATATCAATGACAACCCTATAATTTTTTTAGTTTATTTCTGTGTGTTAAACTATGTCTATAAGGTATGCAAGTTTTTAGCATACGTTATAAAAAACATTAATGTTCTCATGCAGTTGCTAAACTCCAACACAAATAATAATCTAGAGTCCTACACTTGATAGTGCCACATTAAGACATTTATCAATTTTTGTATACTTCAGTTGCATGGTCTTTTAAAATAAAAATTCACAAACTAAAAGAAATACCATAGAGACATGTTTTAAGTGCAAATACAGCTGAACAGAGCGCATAATCATCACAAGAAATCACTGAAACTGAACAGTTTTTCTATGGCTGCTTTTTTTTAACATGCTGGGCACTAAATAGTATAAAACGAGATAGGTTTTAACAGTAAAGTTTTATAGAAGCTGAATTGCGCATTTAGTTTTGTTAATTTTGCTATGGTTTGTTTTATGTTTATTGTTCTTAACCAGGCTATGGAGCATGCAGAACTGGATGAAAAATTGAGCTCAAAATCTGAGGTAATCGGGTGCATTAATTGTGGCACTGAATGAATGATAATATGAGATATTAACTGCCTCAGTATGGTTGCTCGTAATATATCCATACGATGCTGTGAGAATTTATTGTAGCTTTTTTTTTTGGAAATTTTGACAGAATAATAATTCAGTGATACATTTTATCATTATATGTCATTTTCTAGGAAGCAGTTAACCAATCAACGGGTGGAGAAGATTTTAATGCAGCCAGAATGAGAGCTGTTGTAAGTAGATCGGCCGAATCAAAAAAGGTTTTTGGTTCCGATTTCCTGTCGACCCTAAGTAAAACCCCCTTACCCTAAATGTTTAACAGACTTTTCAAGAGTTTCTGCATAGTTGCAAAATGTTACTATGTACATTTTAATTATACAAAATGATTATATGGTTGACCTCCTGGGTCAACCCTACATTTAAGGGCTATGAAATTGGAACCAAACACTTTTCTTCATTAAGCCTTATTGGTCAAATATGTTTCTGTTACTGCCAAATACAAGGAAGTGCAGCCATATCCAGTTCTGACATTGTCTGGTGATGTCACATTTCACCTAGCTTGACTAATGTAAAAATTGAATTTAAGAATGAGTGGTCAAACTACACAAGGCACAAATTTGCCGGAAAAAGTACAGTACAGTGGACCCAAATTTATTCCTCTTTTTTAGCGAGCCCTTTTTGTCATGCCTATGACGTCATATCCCTGAATTCAATTAATGATGCCACAAAAAAACGACCGCTTTTTTAATTTTACAAGACATTGTTTATTTTTTCTTTTATCGAGAGCTGCAGCTCAGCCCGGCCCCGGCAGCAGCCCCCAAACCCCCTTTGTGCTACGCAAATATTATTCCTTTCCTAGAACTAATTTTGGCTCAAAATAATGATATCTTTGAATATTTCATGGACGTCAATTATGGGCATACATTTGGGTCCGCTACACTGCAATATACCCAATTTGCCTATGATTAGCTTCAAACAGTTGTGAAATTGCATGAAATGATGTAAACTAATCAGAAACTTGATTAAATTTGATTTACCTAAAGATGGATTACAGGAATGCTCTAATTGCTGGGATGGACAAATACCGGTCGGAATGCTCTGACCGCAAATCTTTGCTTGAAGAAATAGAAGAATGGATGATAACTGAGGTACTTCAAATACTTAAATTAAATAATTTGATTTTTCAGACGTATATTTAAGACATAAATCAAAACCTCATTTAATACAAAATGTCAGAAAAAAAATCGAACAGAGGTAAATTTAGAAAAATATGACACAGCAAACCTTCCCTAAATGAATGACTACCTGATTAAAGTTTAGTTATGTAAAGTTTCGACCCTAAGAAATGGATAATATAGAATAAATTATCAACTTGAATTTAGATGTTACCTTAACCAATGTTAACTTGGAGTCGCAAATGTTTGACTTAGAAAAGGGTTACACTATAATTGCCAAAAAATAATTTATTCTGAGTGCTGTTTGTATATTTTATTTGCATATCAAATAATAGCTCCTCTCATGGACGTGTTGTATTGTTGAGTTATGTATCGCACTCTTTTCATATAAAGTTTTGTAGAGAGAAATTTGATATTTTTTCCCTACAGCAAAATGCTGAGCTTCCAGAACAGTCGAATAACGATGATGTGCTGAAGAGTTACAAAGGAGTCCAGTGAGTCATTACTATATATAGCTTTTATTGACACTTTTTCATATCAGAAAAGATAAAACTACAGAAATATGATATACAAGTTCTCATTATTTTATACATAATATACAGTTTAACGTTCAAGGTCCCAGTTGCCATAATTTGATGTTTTCTGGGCAGAGTTCTACTTTTAGACATTCAGTGTTAAAGCGAAATAATATATAAGTACATAAAAGATAGAGGATAAATCACAGATCAATTCACAAATACTGATTACAATATCAATATTAGATTAAATTTTACAAAAATATATACAAATACTGATCATAATATCACAATACGATTCAAATTTACACAAAAAGATATAAATGTTCACATGTATAAAAATATAAAAATACCAGGCAACATTGCGCTGACCCTGGCATTTGACTCATCTAATTTGTCATGTCAGGGAGTGTCATATCGGAGGAGCCCAGTGGAAATTAAATTACTAAAATTAATACCATGGGGATGTTATTCAGGGTTGGGGTTCTGAAACTTTTATGGTTGTCTTAGGACTCCATGGTCTTAGGGTGTGTGTTTGTTTGTTTGTGTTAAACACCTCATCAGCACCTGTTGGGCTATGTAGACCAGGTTGTTATAGGGTAATAGGTTTTTTTTTATTGTGTATGTGGATTTTAAACACGTATTAATAGTTAACTTGGTGGCTGGAACCTTGATTATTGAAATTTTATTGCTTTCTGTATTTACATTAATGTCTCTTTCATGTTATCTTTTAACATGTTTAACTGAATGACATATGTATCACTTATGATATTTTACATGTCAATAAAATCTATATATAATAACTATAACTTCCGTTTGGGTGATTGGATTTTTTTCAGATTTAGTTTGTATAATTTATTGGGTGGTAGCATTATGTTATGTATAACACTTTAATGACTACCATGGGGTAATTACCCTATGTTGGGGTGAAATGCTATAACTTCTGTTTGGGAGATCGAATTTTCTTGGAATTTGGTTTGTGTATTTAAAGTACCTATAGAGAAATTATATTTTTTCTTACAGAACTTGTTTGACCCAGGTCAAAGCAAAAATAGAGAAATTGCACGATGTCGGAATGAAATTGTTAAAAGAAATTGGCGCTGAACCTGAAGAGGTTGTTCAAAAGTAAGATACAGAATCATCTCTTTTGATATTATATTTAAAAAAATAAGATTTCATTTTAATATTCAAATAAATAAAAATTAAATAAAAAAGGGTTCCAAATAACATTGACAATTTGGCAAATTAAACATCTTATATAATTATTAATTTTTGCAAGACAAACAACCGACAAAAAACCAGGCATGAAAAAGAAACAGAAACAAGAAGTTCAAGAAGTCCCAACAATTTTGGACGGTAAATTTACTTTATTTTCTGCATTATCATGTTCTTATTTAACACTCATTTATGATTTATGTGTCTGCTATATGTTTATAAGCGTCTTTTCATTCTTTTTCTTGCTGTCAGTATCTTTTTTTTGGACAAAAAATGTGTTTTCAGACACAGAAATCTTGAGCAATTTCCAAAACTTTGACAAGACTTGCCAAGAAGTCCGAGCTGTAATGGATAAAGCTTGTTTGCAGTTAAGGATTGCAGCTCATAGGAATGGTTTGTATTATATTATATTGTATTGTATTGTATAGTTCTTCTTTTTCTTCTTATCCAGTTTTTACATCTGGCCATTCTTAAAAATATTCCTATTGCGGGTTGCGCAACCATATAGAACATATCAGTGCGTACAAAAAAAAAATTTCCCGTGCTTTTTATTATTATTTTTATTCCTCAAATTGTGTCCGGGTCTATTCTTATGGTAGCAAGGGGCCTGCAAGTTAGTTGAATATAAGTAAAATATTCTTCTGAGGTAAAAATAAAATCCTACCTACCTGGTGGATTTTTCAAGTGTCATGTAACCCGCAACAGAAATTATTTTAAGGATGGCCTTATCTGTCTGAATGAGAAGTTGTGTTTTGTGTTTTGTTGTAAATTGTAATGTAAAGACAAAATTTATGTTGCCGCAGAAATGAAAGTTGGGTTAAAACAGTTCACATACTTGATGAAAGCCATGCAGAAAAGAAATGATGATTTAAAGACAAAAGAAGAAATATTGATGGAACTGCATATTGTAAGGCCGTGATTTTCAGTGGATATTTTAAAGCAATAATGGTTCATCAGGGCCGTAGCCAGAGGCTGAAATCAGACGAGGCAATCTACATAAAAATAGCAAAAAAATTTTTTTAAGGACTATTGGCATAAAAGGAAATTTACCCACCACACCAGACGAGGCTGTGGTCTCTTCTGGAAAATGATTTTACTAAATACAGATTACATCATTTAAACAATGCGTAACAGTGAAGTGCCAATATATATTTTGATATATCAATGCCTGAATATTGCTCAATGCTATTAGCCGGCTTATATGGCCAGGTGCCAGAGGTAGATGTAATGATGAGGTGATAAGACTGCTTATTTGGAGTCCATATCGTATACAGTATACGTCCCATGGGGTTGGGTTTTTTACTTGCCTCAGCATTGACACCGAGTACAAGACACCGCCAATATAACGTCTCATGCGATCGACATCCAGCTGGGATGTAGCTCATAAAAGAGCGCCCGGGCCCTAGATCGAACCAAGGACCTTCAGCAAAGATGGCGGATTATAGAATGTTTCTTGTCAGTCTTGCCCCCTTCCATCATACAGTGTAGTAGAATTGGTTAGAAATTCCCCTATAACATCGGCTTTCGTGTATAAATATGGCACCAAAATGTTTTTAAAAATATGAAATTGTCAATTGTTTCTTCAAAGTATTAAAAGCAATTGATTATTTGAAATGGTTAACTTTTGATTGTAGGGAGAAGAGAAGCTAAAAAACAAAATTCATCAGTCGGAACAAATTATTCACAACATAAAAGACAAAATGAAAAAGACAAAGCAGGATCAGTTTGATTTCAAGCAGGAATTAGTAAGTATGAAATTATGTTAACTTTTTATTTGTAGATTGCATTAAAAAATGAATTATTTACTAGTATGTTTATTAGTTGAATTATGTACAAAGAAAATTTGTTATTAGTTAAGTTATGTACAAAGAAAATTCTGCTGCAATTCCTACAATAATCTTATACTAAAAATAGACATAACTTCATGTTTTTTTCGTACTGGGTATAAGTGAGATTAACAATTTTTTCCAAGCCTTCAACTCACATAACTATAACCAATAAACATTATAGTTATTGTCGCTATGCTGTAGTCCCAGTCGAGCCTAAGTTGGATGGCTGTTTCATCCTTCATCTCACTGCCATATGGTCCCTGCCTGTCCTAATTAGCCCATCAGGTGCAGAAATACAGGACATAAAGCCCTAATCCACCCATCACCCAGTCTCTTTGCCCGAGCTACTGAGCTGTTCACTTTAGTGCTCTTTTTTTTATCGGTTATTTTCTGTGGACGCTCGTTCCCAGTCAGAGGACACTGCATAGGCCGAGTTGGCGCGAATCCTATTGATGAATGGGGGCAAAAATGGCTCATGACTTTGTTAATATTCATCGCTAGACAATAACATTTTGTATACTAGTATATTTATCACCCGACACCGATTTTGGCATTAGCGTTTCTTTAATTGCCCCCTAAACCCATGCGACACGGAATTTTAGGTCGGCCAACTTGACATATGGTTTGTCCGCCCACAATGAATATCCAATAGGAAATAACTGTGCTAAATGAACAGCAGATCACTCGGGCAACCATTCTCCATGCTGTGGTTTTCATCAGTAAATAAACATTGAGCCTATATTATGTATCTTAGGTTGTTTAGGCAGTGCATCTTCATGATTGCCTTTTATACAAAGCGTTTTGTAATTTCAGGACCAATGCAAAGATCTAAATGCCACTCAGAAGGAACAGCTCGATAAAGCTCAGCGAGAAGTGGAAAGATTACGAGAATCAAATGAAGAACTAATTAGCAGACCGCCCGAGATAATTGAACGTCAAGTTGTTAAAGAAGGTAATGAATCGTGTCGTTTGTGACTGTTGAGAGGAGGATCCAGACACTGAACATACCTCTTAGTTTGATATGGATACACCAGAGGTTGACGCTTTCAAAAAGAATGTGGCAAATCCTTCTGGTGTGCTTCGTGTGATTTAATAGTACTCATGACAAATGCCCATGTAACCAATACTATGTGTTATGCTTCCTTTTGCACATTAATTGGTTTTTTTTTAGTGAAAATTTTTCATTAGTTCCAGGCAAACAAGAACCGAAAAGCCAGGCCCCATCCATTTCAAACACTATCAAGTTATATCAGGTGATGCGCTTTTATATTTCTATGATGATTATGCATAATCTGTGCTATTCTGTGTTAATTAATTATTTAATCATATATTCGTGATGTACTCAATATTAAACAATCAATTTTTTAAGTTAACTAAACAAATGCTAAATGATAAATATTATTTTATGTTCACTATTGTAAATTAATAATATATTTTTTATGTTATCTAAATATTAATCTATTCTTTATATAAACTAAATACAGTGTATATATATCCTAAAATGGCTTTTCTGTATGGAAAGTGGGGGTACTGTGCGTTGCCTGTTGCATTTGTGAAGTTAGATCTTGGAGACAGCTTTTACTAGACCAACTTTGACCTTCAACCTCAATTTTCCCGTAGGCAGATCACTGTGCATGGGAGCTGGCACAGTGACCTTTGTGTGGTTATTAATCTCCTTTCTCATTGCACAATCAGAGAAGGCTTTGCAAAACGCACCCATAGCGCCATGTGTAAGCTGGTTTCTGATTGGCCAGGAACAATGTTGTTTCCTACAGAGGACAGCACTTGCAAGTCTATCCATTCTTATAGGTGGCGACAGTTGCAATCCTCCATAAATCTAGCTCAAGGAGTCAAAGTGTCGCTCGAGCGAGTGACACTTTCATGTCGTGAAAATGTTTAACCTCATTTTTTAGATTGTTCAGACAACTAATCATTGCACTTCCTCACCATTCAAAAACTTCAGGGAGTTAAATGACCTGTATGTCACTCTATGTGACTTTATGGAGGCCCAAATAACTGACTGTCACAACATTCCTTCTAAGTATTCTCCGTACAATATTAATGTTGTGTTAAATATTTTTTTAATTTTGTTCAGGATAAATACAAAGCTGTTGCAAATCAACTTGAAGAATTGAAGCAACAATTAAAAGAAGCACAAGGTATTTCCACAATTGAATTACATTGGTTTTGTTTAAAATAGCCCATAAATCTGTGGCGTCAATTCCTTTATAGATTAGCATTCACAACTTCACATGCTTACTGGAACAGTATATTTCATTCCACAAACTATGTTCCCTCCATTGTCTCACATGAGATAGACCGCATACCTCAGACGAATCACTGAAGTGTTTGCTTTTTGGTTATTTTGGCTTAGGGGTCACTATGAATAATGAAAGATATCATATATATAATTTTTATTGACGGAAGATGTCAGAAAAGACATATATGTCACAAGTACAAAAGATAAAAAGAAATAAAAGCAATCGGAAAATAATCAAAAATAGGGAATACAACAAAGACTATAGTTACAGATGGTTCCAGCCACCAAACTTAAGTATTTACATAGAAGTTAACATTAGTTTAGCTGTTTATCCACTCCTTATAAAATCCAATCAGAATCTTTCATACATACAGCTTGTATCATAAACACAGTTATATTTTACATATAATATATAATACATATTAACATGTTCGACAAAATACATTCCTTATATAATGTGTACGATATAACTATTTACAGAATGATTTTACTTCAAAATAGAGCTAAATATATATTAATTAATAGGAAGTATATGTGTATATATTTACAGAGATTATCTGACTTCACTTCTAGAAAACAAAATCACAAAGAGTTTTCATCATGGCAGTTCATGTAGGCAGTTTTAAAGTATCATTGGTTGTGTTTTCTTCTTATCAATTGCAGCCGATCTAGTGAATGTCGCAAACGAGCGAGATTCCAGCTTAGAAACGATTGAAGTTCTACGAGAGCAGGTTGATGCTATGATGAAGGGCGAAAAGGGCGAAAAGGTGAGATAAATTGCCAAAATATATAGCTACTAGAAAGCCCACTACAATACATGCACTGGAATTTAACAAACAACCCCCCCCCCCCTCCCCTACAAATATTTTTCATCCATCTTGGTCTGCATTGAGATTTATTAATGATAATAAATAAGCCCAATGTTGTCATTGCCCCTGCATTTTGTCTCCCTGTTTAGTAAGAGTTCAAAAAGATCACTTGCTCTGAGATCATGTGACCTGCCATTCAGCCTCGTTCTGAGGTTCATTCAATGTTTTGTTGCTAACGATAGTATTACAGAAATCCACAGTCTTTCTAAACGCCCTGGGGAGTATCAGCCTCTGAAACAGGGTTAAGTTAAGGGCAGTTGGCCACTGCATTTATGGCACTAGTGTGAGCTCATAGAAGTACCCATGGATTATACCTGGTTGGGTAGACGCAATGGTTGCAGGAGGATCTGCACAACTCCTCCATGCCATGGTGGGGGTTAGCACCTGATACCTCATGATCAGCAGGCATATGCCTAAAATGTATACGTGTGGAATTCCTGAATGGGGGTAAAATATAGATTAAAGAATTATTAGTCGTAACATTGGTACTTTGATGTATCCCAGTGGCGTATTCTGTGTTATTTTAAGAATTAGCGATCCAAATTAATGTTTTAGATTGAACCATGCAACTGCAGAGAAGAAGTTGACACAGCATCTTTTCCTGACGAAGGACTTGGAGACTTGAGAAACCAACTTCATGAAGTGTCGCTAGAGGACTTGGTCACAAAACTCGGTGTTGAGCAATTTGCAAGTTTAAAAGCTGTTTCTACGTTTAAGAGATCAACATGATCGATAAGCTTCTCTACTATTGTTGTGTTTCCTCATTCTGCCGTGAATTCAGTTGCTCTAACAAACTTGTGTCTCATTCAGGTCATAGGCAAACCAGCAGTGGAGAATGTCATTAACTATATCCTCGATGAGTACAAAAATGAAATCAATCAACTCAACGAAAATCAAGGGTAAGATTATGCATTATTTAAGTGGTACACTTTAAAGATATCTTATTAGCTCAGTATTTAAATAACCTTAATTGATAATGTTTAATACCACTTGCTATTTGATGCCCAGCTTTTCATCTTTCTAACTAAGCCCCAAGTTCCCCAGTCAGCGGCATGGTCATCCAGGGCTGTTTCGAACTAGCTCAAAGCGCAATGATTATTACCGCCAAATAAGAGGGAAGGGCTTTTTTGTAGATGGTGTTCTTTTCAGTGAATTATGGTTAAAGTTGCCTGTATTTTTATTTATCTGATCAGCGCGGTTACACCTGTTAGTTTTAATTGATTTAAAAAATAAAATTAAGCTGAAAGAACTTTTATTACACCATATTGAAGTTACCAACATCGCCGAATATTGGCAAAAACTGAATTTCCAAAAAGCCTGCTTGAAAGAGAGAGAATAGAATATGTCTGTCTATGTTTCTCTGTTCAAAAACTGCATGCAATAATTTCTTCTTTGTCATACATTGTTAGAATGGGTTTTGCTAGTTTGTCCATATTATGTGTTACTTTATTGATTATCGCCATTAGATCTAATTGTATTAATGCACTGTTTTTTATCTGTCAACAGCGTTAGCCAAGAAGTCGTCACTAAGATAGAAGAAGACCACAAAGCTATCTTTGAAAATATCCAGTCGAAGTGGGTTCATTTGTTCAAATTTATGAACAATCACAAAGAAAATCTCACTGAGATGTTCGAGAATCATAACCTAGTTGACGCTGCAAGAGAACTGCAGCAGGTTGCCACCATTTTAGCGGAAGCGGTAAGGAAGGTTGATTTTGTTTGTAAAAAGACCCACTTTTGTTTTGCAAAATGTTTACTTGATGAAATTTGGAATTAATGTGTATACGCAATGCCTTATCATCTACTAGAAGTTAAAAAGTAGGAAATATAGTTATCGCAACCAAAAGTGTAAATACAGGAATATCCATAAAGCGATTTAAATTTAAATTGAAAAATTGGTGACTAGAAAATTAATATAAAGAATCATTAAAGTGACAGCAGTATAGTCATTGAAAATTTAAAAGACAAACATTTATACAATCTAGGCTTCAAACTAAACAATGCTGAAGTCATGAAGGTTGTCCCTGTGACCCATTTATCGCTCATTATGCTGTACACAGATATATAATTTGTTTATCATTTAAACAGACCCTAAAAACCTTCTGGTTCCATTTAAAACTCTCAGTCAGGACTGGCGGACTGACCCTTATGTCTAACACTATCATCTCATCATTACATCTGCCTCTGGCAGCTGGTCATATAAGCTATCTTTGCTCTTGACCTGTAGCATTTACACAATATAAACTTTACAAAGATTTTTATTTTGAAATGTAATTCCTCCAGTACTGCAGTAAATTTACAGACTAGAATATAAGAAAGGTTAACATTAATTGTCAAGGTTACCTAAGTGTTGTCATAGTTACCATTGTTTACAGCCTGAAGAAGCAGCTGATATTTCTGAGCAAGTGACACAAATGAAAGCCAATGTTGAACAATGTGAGTACAAAAGTTAATAAACTCCACCTTATTTATGCTCCATCCTACTAAATTTCATAATGAACTGGACATCTTAAAAAATGTATCAAGTCCATCTTAAAGAAATGAAAAAATTCCATCTTACAAAATTTGATAAAATCTAATATAGAAAAATTTAATGAAGTCCACTCCATTTTACAAAATTTAAAAAACCCATATTATGAAATTTTTAAACACCTTACAGAATTTTTACCAAATTTGTTAAATTCTATCTTACAAAAGTTGATAAGCTCCATCTTACAAAATATTTACTTCACCTAGCACAATTTGATGGACTCCATCTTACACAGTTTTATAAAAAATATAATAAACTCTTACATTAAAATTGTATAAACTCCCATCTAACAAATTTATTTCTGTTTTAAATACGCTTGTTTATTTTTTGATTATCCATTCATCTTTGTTGCGAAATTAAATCAATAATGGTCTATAATTTCAGTCTTTACAACTGTTGTAACCAAAATTACAAGTGGTTTAGAAAAGAAACAAATCGAGGAAGATGAAATAAAGGTTGCTCAAGAGTCATTTGTGAATGATTTACAGGTAAATCGTGAAAAACTTACCTTTTTAGGTGTAATTAAAAATTGACCTTTTTAGAACATGCATGGAATAGTAGGCCTAATTCTCTTGCATTATATTTATTGATTTATAGTAATGCTTCTTTCTAAAGAATTATGCCTTTGAGAAAACCTTCTTTTCTTTTTCTTTTTTTTCATTTTGCTTATCAGCATCTTATACTTGATTAATTGTGTCATTGTAAGTAAAACACTTACAGTAAAACAGCTGTTGTTTATATTAAAGAAATTTTAGAGAAAAAAATTTGTCAAAACCTTATGTTTTTTTGGGTGATTCCCTGGAATTTTATTGCAAATGAGGAAGTTTTTTAAATTTTATTTATCATGGACATAAAACCCGTGGTGCTTGTCGGTCCCTGGATAACACCTTTTTTATTTACTAGACTAAACTGGAAAAGAGTGAGAAAGCTGTCCAGCAAAAAGCGGCTTTAATGAAAAAATTCAAAGAAGCAACAGAACAAATTGGATACTTAGAAATGCAACTAAGGAATAATCAAAGGGAACATGTATGAAAAGTTTATTGTATTAAAGTCATACAATAATAATTACAAACTTCCCTTTATTAATAATGAATAATTGGAAATGATACACATCTGGAAATCACTCGAAGTCTACGCCTCTCGTAGATATAGATCTATTATTCTGAGCTGTTTCAAAATATATTTCTGTAGGAAGTGCAACAGAAAATGCTGACAGAAAAATACCAAACACTGGTGACACAACACAAGAATATTCAGAAGGAAATGATCGCTGTGTGAGTTTTATATTTGTTTTTCTCACCACCCTTTTTTGAACGCCAAAATTAATTGAATGCATGACCCCAGGGGGTCGCCTTCGGTGCTCGCTATCTCTGTGTCTTCCCCCTTTCACAAATATCTGCATCAGCCCCCGCCCTAGCGGTACAATTCAGCAATTGCAAGGCAATGGTAGTGATATCAGTTTATTTATATCAGAATCAGATTATTGTCCTTTCATGTATTACATGAAAAGTAAACAACAAGTAATGCATGAATATTTTAAAGGACTGGGGACCTCTTTAGAACAAGACTTTGTCGTTATCAAGTGGCCCCCATGGATGGAAGAGGAATGCCTGCATGCACAGACCTCTCAGACATTACAGAACTATATAGTACTATGTAAACCACACTGGATCATATTATTATTTCATAACCATTTTTCTGAAATGCCACGTTGTACCATGAAGAATTACAGCTATCATCAAACATTTCTGCACCTCATTCGTTGAATAAACTACTTTTCAGAAAAGGGAGTTATCAGGAGTCCATAAAGAACATGGAGGACATGCTACAGACGGCAAATTACCATCGACGAATGTTATCCACCATGATCAAAGAGCAGGAGGAAACTTTGGGCACTGTGGCTGAACGTGCGCAGAAGGTAAGTGTTTAATGTCATTATAAGGATTAAGGTTGTTATAGAGCAAAGGCTATGAAAATAGAAATACAGAATATGGATGACAATAGGAAAACTAAATTTATATATTCATGTTTTGAAAATTGTGTTGTCGAAGAATGGATTGAATTGTATTTAAGAACAATAGATTTTATTTATTCGATAGGAAAAACATTCTATGAAAGTATCTAACTTGATCCCCTTTTAATGTTAAATAGTTTAAATTCCTGTGCAACTTTAATATTTATATTTGTATGAAATGATTTCTGTATATTGTGTATTATTATGTATATTGTCTGAGCAGGAGCAGGAGCCCTTTAGAGGTTAAATAAAAGATATATATATAGAGCATTCAATCAAACTGACATTTCACGTATGAGATTTATTGAGGTGTTGATATGATGTCACGCTGTTATAAGAAGCTCTAGCCGATCTCTAAGTTTGTCGTTTGCTCAAATAATTGTTGATTCCAGGAAGGGTCTTAATTTACTGTGGCCCGGAAGGTATTCCAGCAAGTTTTATTGATATCAATTTAATGGTCGCCTCTCCACACTGTAGTTTACTGCTTGCTTTAAGCCCTGACTTGCATACGTCACATGATCAGTTAATTGTGGTGGGTTTCTTGGACCTTAAGTGTAGTCAGTTTGATTGAACAAGCAGTAATAATAGGTTACACTGAATAAATAATAATTAAGTTAATATATTTACAATAATCAATGATAATCCACAAAGATGGTTCTTAAGATGACTGAGTTTACCTCAAGGTCAATAAGGTTATTTCCACAAAACGCCTCAAACTTTGACACTGCATAATAAAGTCTGCCTTCTTAGTGTTGCCATTTTATTCAATAAACGCAACTTACTCAATAAGAAGCTGAATTCATAAAACATACGGCATCAAATATACATTAAAATGTACTAGAAATACTGCTGCTGGGGCCCTTTTGCTTCAACCAATAAGAATCTACGGCAGGAAGCTGTGCAACCAATGCGCAGCAGGAAATTATATACTCCTGAACCAATAGGATTGCAGCATTCTGCCTGTAGCCACTTAGCGGAAATATCAAGAAGCTTTATGGAAAATCCACTATTCCTAATCCATTGGTGTGTACACGTTCATTTCAGAGAACTAGACAAAAAGAAAAAGTTTTAAAATTAAATCTTCATGACAATAATCAGAACTTGGCTGCGTTGGAACGAGCCTTGGAAGAGAAGAAGATTAGTGCATCGATTTACCAGGTTAGTCATCGGAAACTTGTTTAATGATTTAATTTTTACCATTCTTGTTGTTTTAAAATATATTTTGTCAACCTAAAACCTTTTGCTATGATTTACATATTAATCTTTAAAGCTGGATTGTCACTCAATATGACAGTGGCCAAAATCTGTTGCATGCTTTAAAAATGCGGATTAAATCCCATCAGGGTCTTGCTAGGTTCACTATATCTCTATAAAATTAATAAACTTCCCCTAGCATTTAATTTTTCATGCCATCAAAAATTGCCTATTTGCTTACAATTTGCACTGTATTTTATGGCCATGAGATGAAAACGAGGCATAAACGAATGTCATTCGTAATGCATTTTATAATTCAGCGCCTTCAATTTTCGTCTGATTTCCAAAATTCTAAGTTTATTATGTACAAATATGTGTAGGCTTGTAGCATGAAGTGAATTCCCCAGATATTTATTAATTTAGCTCAATCTAGACGATGTGAGTTCTTGAATTTGACAGTTAGAAGCATTTTCTTTCATTTGGATAGCTTTTTCAGTGGTACAAAAACTGTTTGACAATCAAGCTTAAATATAACATACATAACCGTGTAAAAGTCTTCAGTGTAGTTAACTTTCATTCATAGCTGATGATGCCACCTGTGAACTTATGTAAATATATTTTTAAAAGAATGAATTCCATTTTTCGGACTGTGTAAGTTCTTTGGGTGCCATAATCTGTCATAATATACCAGTGAATTTGTTCTAATGCTCGCAAAGGCAGCAGTCATCTCGGTGGAGTTTTCCAGCTCTACACTGCTTTAATTTCATTACAAATTTGTGCAAATAGAAATAGAGCTGTCAAAAAAGTGTGATCTGAATCTGAATCTCACTTGATGGTTTCGCTGTTTCAGATGACGGCACAGATGATGATGAAACGCCAAGAGTTGTTAGAAGTGAAATTAGGAAACCTCATGAGGAGATATGTAGCTGTTTGCCGACTGAAACAAGCTCAGCGTAAGTGCTTTTGAAGTATAGAAAGCTTTTTGATACAGCAAGATTATAGAAAACATTTTGATACAGTAAAATTGTAGAAAATATTTTGATACAGCAAGATTATAGAAGATATTTTGACACAGAAAGATTATAGAAGATATTTTGATGCAGCAGGATTATTATAACCATTTTGACACAGCAAGATAATAGAAAATATTTTGATACAGCGAGATTGTAGAAAATATTTTGATACAGCAAAATTATAGAAAGTATTTGGTACAGCAGGATTATAATAACCATTTTGACACAGCAAGATTATAGAAAATATTTTTATACAGCAAGATTATAGAACTCATTTTGATACAGCAAGATTTTAGAAAACATTTCGTTATGGCATTACAGCAAGATTATAGAAAACATTTTGATACAGCAAGATTATAGAAAACATTTTGATACAGCAAGATTATGGAAAACATTTGTATCCAATTTGATACAGTAAGGCAACCTTTGCTCTTATTTATTTGACAACAAAATAATATCAAATTGTACTTTCTACTGGAATTATTCTTGAACTAAGTTCTCAGAAATATTTTATTGATTTAAATGTAAAATCCTGAAACATTTAAAGTGGAGTTCCCAAAGCATTTTTAAATACATTCTTATTGCAGAGGAACTGAAACTAGAGTCTGAGACCCATTCACATTTAATTGGAGCTGATTGGAGAACAGCGATAATGATGATTCTGAAGGAATGCGAGGCAATTGCTGAAAAGGTATGAGTAGTAGTAATAGTATTGTAATTTAGTAATTGTTTAATGGTATATATATGTCATTAATAATTTACATTTTAATATATTTACTGTTGCATCTACTGCTTTTACATTTATATTAACAGTACAGAAGTAGATATACAGTTAGTTTCATAAAATACGGTCGACTCTACCTGGCTGTGGTCTAAACATGCTAAAGCCAGCTGCTTCTGTCCACTTCTAGCTAATAATCGGCTTACATCTATAAATATAAACCTTGGTAAATGTAAGAAAATAATTGAATATATCATAAACATGTACTTTTAGATCCGGTTTTGAGTAGCCAGCTATGACAGGTTTGTCTAGTTCAATTTGACGGGCTGTTTTAATGAAACTAACTGTATATATGACTTATGAAAGTAAATGATTGGGAGATCTCTATAACCGCCTAATGCACACCCACACATACCAGCTAATAAAATAATTTGTTCAAAATATTAAAAACTCGATCAAGGTTAAATAATTACATCTAAGAAAGAAATGTGTCCGAATGAATTTACCTCACAGGAAAAAAATTGTCTGTCTGTTTTTAGGCGACTAAGTTTCCTTCGAAGAAAGCCAAAGATCTTGAAAAGACTCAACAGAAGCTGATGACTGATGCCTTTAAAAAGTATGTTTCATTTTCTACAGCAAGGATTGAATATCTTAATTAATTTTGTCTGTGACCCAAGTAACAATGTGACTCATGGTTATAAATGTTGAAACAAACCGGCAGCCTATCCGGGTATATATGTCACACTAGCGTTATGTAAAGTTGTGTGACTTTTGCCTTTATGCATTACTTAACCAAAAGATGTATCTTATATATGTAATATGTTAACTAAATTGATATATATTGTGTCATTACCCGCCAATAACGATCTGCCTAAAAAAGGGGGGGGGGGGGGGGGACGGGGGTGGACCTAAAGATTTTGGGGTCTGGGGAAAACTGATATTTGGAGAGAGGGGATGGTTGACCAGTATTTTCTTAATATCTTAATGTAGAAAAAAGCAGGAGTGGGGAGGTCTGTCAAAAACCAGATATCATGGCTGGAGGGGGGGGGGGGGGGGGTCTAAAAATGTTCAGGTCCACCCCCCCCCCCCTCTTTTTTCAAATGGAACAACCCTTAGATGCATACTTGCTAAATGCTAAAGATGCTTATGCCCAATATGAACATTGGCAACTGTATCGAGTGTATCTTTTGACTGTATTGTTTAATGACTAAAAACTACAATTCATGGCATTGAACTACAGATTAGATGAATACGCTAGCGAGAAAGCCATCCTTATTGAAATGGGAATAACTGAAGATACTTCGCCGTTTGACCAGCAGAATGTCAATCAGCAGCCCGGTTCCTGTGGTCACTGCCCTAGGAGATTTGCTATGCCCCCTAAGGACACTCGCTCCCTTCCACTACCTCGCGCCCTTATGGGAATAGGGGTGCACAATCCAGCTGATGAAGTGGAACCCCTTTGGAAGGTAAAACATAGACAAATTTTGTGTAATTTTGCTTTTATTTGAACACTGCAAAATTTAAGATTAAGCAGTGTTAAGTGTGTGCAGATTTGACACTTCTTCATTTGCATAAGCCTTTTGCAAGGGATTGTGGGATTGTCAGGGTAAAGAATACTGTTCTGTTTCTCAATATGTCTAAATACTTGGCAAATATAATCTGAATCTGTGTGGTTAGTAAAAATTAAAAAAGTTTTCCCCTTTTTTCTTGACTAAAGTTGCACACATTTATATGTAGAAAATGAACTGTTAACCTGATGAAAAATATTATGCACTTTTATTTATTCCCGCAGCCTGCCCAAGCACCCCATGCAGAAAAGGTTCATTTCACGGCTCCTAATATTCTGCAAATGGACGTTCATGAGAAAGTGCGGAAAGCTAAGCAGTAAGTAAAATTAACAGATAAGATAAGATACTTCGCTGTTTGACTAGATAAGATAAGATGAGATAAGATGGACAAAATAAGACAAGATAAGTGAGACTAATGACATGTTAACCACTAAGGTGTCATTCACATCAAAAAGATAAGACAAGACAATACAAGACAAGATATAGGATAGGATAAGATAAGTATGATAAGATCAAATAAGAGCTCTTCCATTTAAAAGAAAAATGGGGGGGTGAGGGGGCAGACCTGAAGATTTTTCAGATATCGGGAGGGGGTCTGGGAAAACTGATATCGGGGGAGGGGGGGTGGATGACCAGTATTTTTTTAATATCTTAGATGTAGAAAAAAGTGGGGGTGGGGAGGTCCTTCAAACCAGATATCGGGGGGGGGGGGGGGGGGGGTTCTAAAAATGTTAAGGTCCACCCCCCCCCCCCTTAAATGAAACAGCCCTAAGACAATAAAAGACAAGGCAAGATAAAATAAGACGAGACAACACAACGAAATAGGACAAGATAAGACAAGATCAGATAGCTTGTAAAAAGTACCTAGAACTGGATTGAATCTAGGATCATCATCGATCATATGAGCTAGTCCCTTAAACTACTAACATAATTGTGCTTATCTGTTAAACTTGGATAATAACACATCAATAATGGCCTGTGTAAAACTGTTCGTATAACCACAATAACTTTTCTAATGTAATATGTGAATCATATGTGATTTTAAAAAACAAAATTTTTATGAATAGAAGATAATTTGTCAAAATAGCACATATTTACAGTTTCCAAACTCTCAGCCCACAGCTGATCGTTTCCGTGTAACTGTAACTAAAGAATAAACCCGTTTAATTCTTATACCAAACATAACTTCTTTGTTTTGCTGTTTCTAAAGACAAAATATCTCATTTCAGTACGCTAGAGAAGAGAAAGACCTACGAGATGGCTATTGCGGCAGGATACGACTACCGTGAAGCAATTCCTTATGCTGTGAGACAGACGCCGAGCAGGAATTTGCAACTCCCGTCAATAAACGAAGGTAGAAACTCGCATGTTGATGACATGTAGATGATGAAGATAATGTGTTAGGAATAATTACTATAAATTAAAACAGATGTATACCTGTGAAATTGAAGTTTGTATTAATAGTTCTGTAAGAGTTAAAGATCTGTTTTATGAGATTTTTGGCTTTTTTGTTAATGGTGCTAATTTATAAAATTTACATATTTTTTTATCTGTAATTTTATATTTACATATATTTTGTGTAATTTTATGTTGTACATATTTATGTAAACTTTAAAAATTGCTAATAAAATACATTTATAAAAAACACGCTATTTGATAGTATTTCTACAAACGCCAGCTTAGTAGATTTTGCTGCCTTTTTTTTTGTAAGTCTTCTTTGGCATCACCTATTATAACTTCTAAAGTGCCATCTATTTAACTAATAAATCACCAACTATATAAATTAAACAATTTTAAGATCCACCTATTTAGCTTCAAAGGCACCACCTATTATGCTTCTAACTTAAATTCTAAGACCCACAAATTAGCTTTTAAGGAACCACATATTTAGCCTCTAAGCACGACATATTAGGCTTCGAAGGCATCACTTGGCCCGGGCACTCTTCATGAGCTACATCCCAGCTGGATGTCTTCAGATTAGACGTTAAATTGGCGGTCTCTTGTACTCAGCGTCTATGCTAAGGCAAGTAAAAGACCCCACCCATGGGGTAAATGTGTAACATGGGTGGACTCCTCTCACCCCATCAATTAACCCTCAATAGAGGCAATAACTTGCCTTAGAGGGCTGCACTTTCCATACCACCACCACTTGTGTAGCTTCTAAGGCACTACTTATTCTTCTGAGGCACCACTTATCATATTTTCATTGCACCACCAATGTGGTGGCACCACATATTTAACTTTTGAGGCACCATGCACCTATTCGACATCTAAGGCATCACTTATTGAACCCGGCAATCGCTGGGTCCCGGGTTCGATTCCCGGTCGAGCCTAAGTTAGATGGTTGTTTCATCCCTCATCTCATTGCCATGGTCCCTGCCTGTCCTAATTAGCCCAACTGGTGCAGAAATACAGGACATAAAGCCCTAATCACCCACTTATTTAGCTTCTAGATAACCACCTATTTAACTTCTAAGACACTTCCTATGATCCTTTGTAGCTTGTAAAGACCCACCTATAGAGTCCATTCAACTTCTAAGGCAACACCTATTTAACTTTTGAGGCACCACCCAGCTTCTAAAGCACCACATACTTATATGCATAGCTTCTAAGCCACCGCATATTTAGATTTAAGGCACCATCTATTCAACATCTGAAGCAGCACCTATCATAACTTGTATGACACCACCTATTCAACTTCTCACGGCACCATCTATTTCACTTTTAAAGCACCACTCATTTAACTTCTAAGGTACTATACCTATAGCCCTAATTAACTTGTTAGAGTCTAAGACACCACATATTTTGGCCCCTAAGGCACCACCTATTTAGCTTCTAATACACCACATATTACCTGCCAGAACACCACATATTTGGCTACTAAGACACCATCTTTTTAGCTTCTGAGGCACTAGCTCAGGCACTTTTCATGAGCTTCTTGAGGTAAGTCTAAGACCCCACCTATGGGGTAAATTTGTAACACTGGCGGATCCAGCCCTGACTCGATGGGGGGGGGGGGGGGGGCAAATGACAAAAGTCATGACTGAAAGATGTCATTTCATAGGCCACGATTAGAAATTAAGATTGGTACGTGGGGCATGGCCCAAATGCCTCCGCCCGTGGGTGTGAACTCCTTATTATCTCATCAATACATTTGCCTCTGGCAGCTGCTCATATAAGCTGACTTAACTAAAGACCCTGTAGCATTCTAGGCCAGGACTCTAATCCCAAAAATTGACGCAGTAGCTTTTGTGCAACACGGCTATCTAACGCATTTGAAATTATCATTGAACACACTTTCTTTTTGGTCATTCAAAAATCTTTAATAAATAGTAATCATTGATATTAACAACCATAAAAATTCACAGAAATAAATTGTTCACAAGTACATGTCTACTTTTGATAAATGCAGCAAAAAACAATTATGATATAGGTATCACAAAAGAAAATATACAGAAATATACAGAGTACAGTAAAAAGCAAATGTTGATGATAAATGCCATGTGAACTTATAATCAGTACTAGAAATGTGAAACTTATAACTTTGGTAACAAATGCAATTATAACGAATTTAATATCGATTCAATTCAATTTAGTTGTACAAGTGATATAATACATTTTCAGCTGAAATGTCAGGTTCAGAGTAATGACCAATTAAGACAAATTTTTAGTTTGGGGAGAGGAACCTCGAGTCATCACCAAAAATGTATTATTGTGTTTTATTTTTGGATAAGCAATAAGCGAATTATATCTTTTAAACGTGTTAAATGTAACTTCGTATATAAACGAGATCTTCCAAAGCAAGACTAGTAAGAGCATATTATTCAAAAAGCAATGTCAAAGAATTTTTCTTTTGGTTACATGAAATTCTGCACAGAATAACAGACTATATAACACATTTGACTAAAGACATATCAGAATGTAAAAATAATATACATCAGAGCGATAGACAAAATGAAAAATAGTTTCCATCTAATGAACACAAAATAAAAATGAAGCTAACAGCTACGTGTAACAACCTACAACTCATTAATGTTATTTCAAAATAATAATTCTAATAACAAAAAAAAGAATAAAGTAAATTGTAAAACACAACTGATCACATTTGATTTGATTTTTAAGGCACTGAATAACATTGACCTTGTAACTTTACATCACAATTATGTCAATAAGGTGAGTTGCTTTTCCCAGAAAAGAGATAAAGTACATGTAACAGCTAAATATATTTGCCATTTAGAAGTCTGCTCCACGAAGGCACTGAATTGTTGTTCATCGGTATTACTAAAATGTATACTCTAAGTAATGCATTAATTGGAAGCAATAGCACCGCTCCCAAAATTTACAAAAACTGTAGTTCATTAACATTTTACTAAAACAATACTACGTAATACTCTCAAAATAATGAATTTGGAAGCAATAACACAGCTCTAAAAATCACAAATTCAAAATTCTTCCAAGATTATGATCAGCAATGGAACAAAACCTTTGTAATGGCCCAACATTGGCCCACTGTCTGCCTACTATCCATGTTTTTTTGTTCAATATCGTATAACAAGGGCTAGAAGATGAGTATATGACATAATTGTATCAATTATTAAATTACACACAATACCGAATTAATGCTTTTCAAGTATGACGACCATATCACAAATATACAATGTTTCATGAAATTGAAATTTGAGGTGAACCTTTTACTTTATGCTCCCTGTGACTTATTAAGTAGCACTTAAATTGACAACAGAATTTGCAAAGCGTTCTTAAGAGTTGGTCTTTTTTTGCTAGTAAATTTACATGGAAGATCCCTATAATCCACCTGAGATTAAGTATGGTTAATACTGCTTATTTTACAGTTTGATCACTTTCTCTTATACTATAAACGTATACATACTTCAATATCTTAATCATTTATCTCTGCATTGCCTGTACATATATCCTGTACTGCAACACACAGATTGCCTAATTCACTATATCATTGGACCACAGAAATATCATTAAAACTTGAACTTATCCATGTGTCTAATATAATATCCAAAAATTAAATTACATTAATTACATGCAAAAAATGCGTTATAAATCATACATTATTGAGCTGTATATGATTATATTCATTGGACAGAAACACACATCTGATTCACTGTTATATAAAAACCATGTCAATTATCACTGTACACTAGATGGCGAATGGAGTGGTACAAATGTCTTCACATAAACACAACTTTACCATTAACAAACGGATTGTATCATGATACAATGTTATTGCAGCATTCACAATATCAATAACACATATACATTATGATATATACATAACACAGGCATCACGATCGTCCTCTGGTGTAGGAGACAACCTCCTTCGACCACTGACTGTTATATATTTATGGTAAGTATTAACAGTCAGCCGTCCAAGGAGGGGGAGAGGCGAGTTGTGCTACACCAGCGGGCGATTTGTGATGCCTGCAGTACCGAACACTTTCTGTATAATTCACTAAAACATTACCATACAACATATTTACACATATCATACAGAATATTTTTGGCATAATTCACTAAAACATCTCATACTGCATAGGGACATTCTCGCTCTTTAATTGACAATGTTATGGTAATACCATTTTGTCGTAATTATCACAACTTCACCATAAACGATATCTGTAATATTGACACCAAACACATTTAATACAATCAACTAAGCCTTATCGGACCTCAGAACCTAATTTTGGGAATATAGGTGATATAAATTGAACACATATATCCTCGTTAAAAAAAGTGGAAAACTTCAGTTCCAAACTATATGATAAAGTGAGCTAGCAGTAACTGCACTCAACCATTTTAGACGCATTCATCGAAATATGAGGTCATTAAATTAAAACACTCAATGACCTGATTGTTTATGATGTCATTTTAAGATGAGGCAAAGTTAATGACAGCTCCCTCAGTTGCAACATAGTACCCCATTGCAGCATTAATAATAATGTTATTTAACATTCATACATTAACTTCTATTACTATATATATCCTAATCCTCAGACGCTATACAAGAACTGCCGCGCCCTCTCGTAGATGGCATAACCAAGACTAATGGACGGAAGAGATTTCATCATGTTCGGAAGAAATCCTCGGTAAAACCCAGACATTCCCTCAGTCTTGGCAATATGGACAGCGAGTCGGAAGATATTCTTCTCGTCAATGGCTTTAAAAAGAAAAGATAAATATAATGAGTACACTGATGTAATGATAATGTAGTATAAGTTTGTAAACTTTTTGTTGCTTCAAGCTGTATTGTTGAACGGTTTTTGTACCACCGAAAAAGCTATCCAAATGAAAGAAAATGCTCGTAACTGATGTTAAAGTTAAGAAGTCATATTTTTTTAGATTGTAATAAATTTACTTCCTTGACTTTGTGTACATTTTAGCTAATTATTCATTCGAAAATAATAATGGAGAGCGTCGTCAATTCTTGATTTCAGAGTCATTTTACAAAAAAATTTAGTTGGAGTTATTTTAATTCATGTCATAATCGAAGTAACAATACATTTTGGTATATATAATAAACTTGGAATATAAAAAATTTGATGTAATATAAGCTTGTAACGTTGTTGCTTAAATCTTCGTCATCAGGATTCAGCCAACAAAAGATGTCAATTAACTCCCTCCAACTCAGAATATAACTAATACATAAACTTCATAGATGCATTGACTGTTGCAGTGTTAGAACACTGGTATATATTGATAAAATTTTGGAACGAAAAAGCTTAGTTATGTTATTTGTTAGTTATGTTACAAATCATGAACTTGCAAGGTATATATTATTAAGTTTTTCTGGGTGGCAAATTTTGATGTCGTGGCGAAAACATTGCCATTGATAAAATTTCGGAGACGTAAAAGCTTAGTTATGCTACAAAGCATGATCTTGCAAGGCAGATATAAGGGCATATAATTAAGTTTTCAGGATTACGAATTATGATGTTGTGGTGAAATTTTGTGTACAAGTTCGATATATATGAAGGAAAGTGCTAATGTTAAAGTAACTTAGTGAAGTAAAACCTTTGTCAAGCAGTCGCCCAGCACTGCCAACAAAATTAAATTTGGCCGTATGAAACAAGTGGCTATCATTAAAGAGATAACGAGATTAAAAGTGAAAATAAACTCACTTCCAGACTGGACCCTCGTTTTGAGTAGAAACATAGGATAAGCGACAACCTGGCCACAACTGGAACTGATAGACCCACATGCCAAAGGTATAAGGACACCGAGCTCTTGCTTTTCCGGATTTCTGGCAGCGTAGGCTTGTTTGAGCATCTGAAATGTATTAAATACAAAGTTGTATTGTTTTTTTACAGCTCAGAACTTTCCTTATCGAATCAATCAAGTCAACTTTTTGTTTGAACTGAAAAATTTGTCTGCCCAGTCTTTATTAATTTTTAAAAAAAGAAAAGGTCCTGTAATTTTTTAAAGCATTTTTCTCTAGATGATATCTACAAATATACTAGTAACACAAATTTGTT
The DNA here is from genome assembly GCA_932294295.1 of Alitta virens. Lineage (NCBI taxonomy): Eukaryota > Metazoa > Annelida > Polychaeta > Phyllodocida > Nereididae > Alitta > Alitta virens. Next base: position 15,275,981 of record OW028585.1, on the reverse strand, counting down.
GTGTGTGTATATCAAGAATGGTCCTAAATCATTATTACTGCTACTCACATGCCCTTATATGGCAAATAAAGTAATCTAATTTGCATAATTCTACCTCTATTACAGCTTACACGATGAAAATCTTATTAAAGAATATTTTTGGTTTCGTGACTATAAATGACACAAATTTGTACTCGTAAACTAATATTTATTTATTTTTGCATGTGGTACATTATACATATGTACTTGCCTGTAAATTTCAAACAGTGCGGTCAAAAGTAAAGCATTTACACACTCTTTATTGGTTAATTACACATACCTCATAGATGGTGAGATCTATTCCGGCCATAGGAACAATACCCATCATGTTGGCAAGACAACCTCTGTACAGAGAGAGGAACCCTTCTGATTTAAACGTCTGTATCCCGCAGTCTAAAATTCCTTTGTATTGACCGGATTTACTAATAGCCACACGAGTCTTGATGACCTGGAAATGGACAATGATGGACAGTGATGGACAATGATGGACAATGATGGACAATGACGGAAAATGATAGACAATGACGGACAATTAATGATGGACAATGACGGAAAATGATAGACAATGACGGACAATTAATGATGGACAATTTAATGATGGACAATGACGGAAAATGATAGACAATGACGGACAATTAATGATGGACAATTTAATGATGGACAATGACGGAAAATGATAGACAATGACGGACAATTAATGATGGACAATTTAATGATGGACAATGACGGAAAATGATAGACAATGACGGACAATTTATGGACAATGATGGACAATGGGCAGGTTTGCGATATCAAACTGGTCAACTGCACTAAAATAACATCATATATTCGTTGAGCAAATGATGGAGGCATGAATACAGTTTATCGAAACGCTCAAACTCATGAAATTAAAAACTTGCTTACGTCAAGTGGAAAGACAACACACTGTGCAGTGACACCAGCCGTAGCTCCCGCAATAAAACGTTGCACCGGTGTTATACTTTGCTCATCATCTGCTATCATCTTTTTGAACTGAAAACCATGAAAATGTTCATATTAAATTAAATTGGACCAACTAATTCTAGCATCTCAATACAGTGTACAGTCAGTGCGTATATAACATGCTATTTGAGGCTGCCAAAGTATCTGCTATAACCGTGTCTTGTTATCAGCTCGGCTGGTATAACAGGTGAGCAAAAATTCTGTTGGACAATGACCTTGTTAGTTTGTAATTGATCACAATTTTTCATTCGATATCGGTATTCAACTTTCGATATTGCAATATCGCAAAATCACGCAAATTTTGTATTATCAGCATTTCCAGTTAGAAATGGAAACACTATAGTCACAGGAATATAACTCCCAAGTCTTTGTGAATCCATTTGCCTTTAATAACGTAACTATTAGGCCAATCTCTCAGGTAATCAGTTTGCAGTTTGGGGCGGGAGATTTGTAGTCAAGTGCTCATCATGGCACAAATGCACAATTAAAAAAGATAAACAAAGGATCGAAACATAGATTTAGTCGATTTTTCTATATGGATATCAGTAGTTTTTCGATTCATCAATATACAGCACATCGATGACAACCCTAGACCTTATTATATAACGAACTGTTATTATAAGCATTATAAACGTTATAAGTGACCTCATTATAAATGGGTCAAACTGTATATGCTTAACATGCGCTTTGCCGACTGAACAATTTCTAATACAACTTCTTGACCTGCTAATACTTTAAATTTATTGCCTTAAAAAGAGTACTTCGAAAATTAAATTTGTAAATAAGAGGCCACACTTGTTTGATCTTTAGCTTCTAGGATCCTCTCATGGCAATTTTTAATGGGTTGGTCAGTCGAACATTCACTAATTATATGAAATTTCATGTCAAATAACATTGGGACATGCTATTATATTTTTATATCGGCACATTTCCCATCATATCGGAAGATTCGAGATGCTAAAAATTAAATAAGTTGAAGTTCAATCATTACGATAAGATTGATAACAAATGACACCAGACACAATAAATGCAAATACCTGTTCATAGAAAGCAAATTTAAGAGCTGCATCGGGTGCGATTTTCAGACAGCTGACGCCATTTCCTCTCCACAATGACTTGACCCCACCTTCGGCTAACATGGCTTTTAACGTTCCTGCGATACGGCTTTTTTCACCTCCAACGGCTCCATGTACCTGTGTGATTAATTAATAAGATTATAGACATTTTCACACCATTTCTTACAAAATTTTATGTTGAAACACCTGTTAATACATAATACAATGTCATATCCTATTATTTACCACTTGAAGAACAGTGCACAGTTCAGGCTGCGAGAGACGTTTTGATTTACAATCCATTAGATTTGTCACCACTTGATAAATGCCACTTTTAATATTTTCTCTCTACTATTTGAATTTATCTGAGTAATTTGTAATATGTGTCTATACCTGAATGCAGTGTATGAAATAAATATATATAAATATATATATATAACACTAAGCCTATTATTCTATCATAGCATCAAGATATTTAATGTAACTGTTCCAAAATAATGGTAGTGATGTCACGTAAACTAGTGTATCAGGTTTGTGAACCAGACACCTAATTATTTTGTAACATCAGGCATCACCATAATTCAGAATTGGTACATTGTAATGATTGTATCCAATGAAGATTATCCAGGGTTCAAGCAATTTTGTACCTGATAATGTTACCTGAAAACGGTCCAATGAATTGCCATGAATTCACTATATAACTAATATTATCAAAGCAAGCTGTTGTCTCCTTGGTTTATATATTATGTATGTGCTGCTAGATTAGGTGCAATAATCACTAAATATAGAATTTACGCAGCAGAAAAGCCCAAAATTACATACATATATCGGCTGGATGAGTTTGCTGAATCATCAACCCCGATGGGTCTTCGTTCTTTATCATTATCATAATTATGTATAACAAAAGTGGGATCACACTTTTGGATTACTTCTCAGCCATTTGGCTATGACCAATCTTCATATCTATTTTCAAATTAGAAAGGTTTACATACATGATATTTCAATAAACTAAGTGGAATAGGTATTGTAACACTAAATCTACCTGCAACATCGTCTTGATTCGGTCCAGAGGGGCTGTGGCAGATTTTGAGATAATTCCAGCTATGGCACCAGCACAGAGGTTCCTCCACCATAAACCCGTTTTCTTTTCTCGTTTCGTGAAATCTACCGGAATTCCCGTGTCTCCATTGCATACCATCTGAAACACAAAGTAGTTACCATTGAAAGGTGGTCATTAAATTTTCAACAAATATTGAACCTTACATCGACTTTCTTTGCTGTTGAAATGAGTTCTCTGAACATTCCCTTTGCCAATCTTCTAAGAAAGAGCTGGTATTTCCAAAATCCGACCAGTATTTACTAATCTTCATACCTAGTGGCTCAATTCTTGACCATCCTGAAGATCCCACACTCCCTCCCCAAATAGTGGCCGAACTACAACGGTACCAAAAAGCTCAAACTATCTCACCTTTCATGGCTGTCAATTAGCTGCCACGACAGAGAAAGCCCTGAAGGATTCTTTGTCCAAAACTTAAAGGCAGTTGAAACTATGACTGACTATCCCTATATTTGACATGTTGGCAAAGGCAGAAAAATACAAATTTTCTTTTTTTTCTGATTTGATCTTTTAACCCATAAAATAAATTTGGCCTTAAAGATGCAAATATAAAGTTTTACTCACCAAAGAAAGTAATTGATGAAACTTAAACTACATAATTTATTCTATCCTTGACATGTTGGCAGATAAACGGTCAACGTCAAAAATATCTTTTTTTCTGTTTTGATCCTTATCCATAAATAACTAGCAGTACACTCACCAAAGTCCCATGCCAGACTTTGACCAAATCGTTGAGATTTTCCGCCAACTCGAAAAGAAAGAAATCCCTCCATTGCTTCCAGGTTATCTCTCCTCCCTTGTGGATCCTGATAATTACAACAAATAGATTACCTATGAAGTGAAAGACTAATTGAGGCCAAATAATACATTAAGTATATAGATAGATATTTTATTCGTCTTTCTTTGTTGACAACATAAAACCACTATAATTATAGAGCTATGAAAGACTAAAAATAGTATACTATAAAAAAAAAAAAGTATAATAAATTGTGCAATTTCCATGGTCTACAAAGCAAAGCAGAGTAATATCTTTCTGACTCAGTCATGTTGTTCTGAAACCTAAATAGACAAATTCAGATAGTGTAGTTGTGCTTCACTATTCATTATCCCCAACTCAGAGGCATCCATTAAGTGAACAACGTATTTTCATTTGTCAAAGAATTTTTTTTAAACAGTTGCAGATTTAGGGGGGGCGCGGGGGTTTGGGGGTGGCAACCCCGCCCCCCTTGGCCTAGTACATTTTAATTTAATAATTTAAAAAAATTCATCGGCCCCTAATTACATTTTTATTTGAAAAATTTTCTGGATCCGCCCCTGATAAATAGTGCACAATGCATACTGGCATATACACAGTCAGTAGTGTAATGCTGCACAAACAAAATGAAACATTTACTCTTCAAACATACACTAAAAATAAACAATATTTATTAAATTTTTCTACAACAAATACACCAGGATATATGAGTCAGTAGGGCAAAATTTAATGGGATGGTGGATTAGGGCTTTTCATCCTGTATTTCTGCACCTGATGGGCTATAATAGTATGACCTAGTTATGTTTCAGAACAGCATCACTGAGGCAAAACGATATGACTCTGTGCTGCCTTGTAGAGTGATAAGATGTATACTGATGTTTAATACACACTGTCACTATGTATTGCTAACATTGCAAGTATGTTTTGTGCTTCAGACATTTTCATTAGTCCTTTACGCATTTACTGGTGTACATATATACTGTTACCAGTTGACATGTTTGCGATGCAACATTGTCTGAGTTTTTCTTGACATGTTTTGATCTTTAGCGGTATATAGTCACTGAAGAAGGCCTAATAAATTACGGGAAGTTATTGAAATTGTAGAGATTTTGGTAATTTTGGAAAAATATTTCTGAAGACTCGGCATACACAGGTCGGCTTAGAAAATATATTTAATGTCATTGAGAGATTTATTGCAGTGTCCAGCCATTCATAAAAATGCTTAAAACAAGTATGGTTGTAATGAGGTCATATCGTCCTGAAAGGGGGTTTTGTGCCTGTTTTGACCCTCATATGATTATATATATATATATATATATATATATATATATATATATATATATATATATAAAACCAAACCATTTTTGGCAGTCATAAATAGTTTGTTTACATAAGCCGGTACAATTGCATAAGTAATAGTTATATCCCGAATAGGAGGGAGATAACTAACATTTTTGTTGATCATATCCCGACACCAAAAGCAGAGGGATATAAGCAAATGATAAGTAACACAAATGTTAGTTAACTCCTGACTATGAGGGACATAACTAACTTATACTCCATTGGGCATACTTACTAATTTGTTTAGTTTTTCTGCCTTTATTATGCACGACAAGTTCAGTTTGCACTCAGGAGGGAGGTAGCTAATATTTTCGTTGGTTATATACCCCTCAGAACAATAGAAAAATAGTCCAAGTGAAGTATAATGAATTAGTTTACCTCTTCGTCAGGGCTTCAGCTTCCGCTAAAGTAATTGATACTCCTAATCTTCCCATGCATTCCTTGACTTCTGAGGGCACCACTTTTCCTGTAATTGATGAAATAAATAATTTTATTGTAATCTGGAAAAATTGCAGTATAGCGGACCCAGATTTATGACTATATTTAGCTAGCCTCGTTACCAAGCATTTGACGTAAAATCCTTGCATTCAATGTACGACATCACAAACTAACTACGGCTGTTTTCTTGTTCACGGTAAGGGAGCCGTTAATTTTCTCTTTTTCTTGAAGGCTATCCCCGCTACTCTTCATCAAATGTTACTCTAATTGTGCTGAAACTTAAAACTGGTAAAAGAGAATTTATATATTTCATATTTCGTTGACGCTAAATATGGGCATAAATTCGGGTCTGCTATACTGCACTAAACCCTTTATTTCCTAAAGTGCATGACACAATGTCATAGCTTGACCACTGGACACTCTTCATCTGTTAGAGAGCGAGTTAAATCGATTAAGAAGTGACATAGTCTAGGCTTCCCCCAAATACATTCCAGCCTTAGCCACCGTGGCTAAAGCAGTCCAAATTTTTTTAGCCACAACAGAGACAGTTTAGCCACCATTATTTGAAGCAGCTTTCATAAGTTTCTAATTCCCAGTTTCTCTTATAAGTGTACACTTGAGAGGCATTTTCGCCACTAAGTTTGACAGATTTTCGCCACTAAGTTTGACAGATTTTCGCCACACAAGCATTTAATTTAGCCACAGTTACATAAATTTAGCCAAGAGGACCGTGGCGAACGTTTAGCGGAAGCCTAGATAGTCACAAACACTAAATCATTGGTGTTAATCATAAATAAAAGTGTCGCTCTAAGCTACTCACCGTCCTTGTCTTTATCCAATGAGGAAAATGCAGCATACAATTTGGCTTCATGGCTTTGCATGAAAGCTATAAACTCCTCTAGGTCCAATCCTTGACTAGAATCTAAGTCTGCTTTCTTGATAATTGCCTGAAAGTATAGAACATATTTGCATTAATATTAGAGATTAAAACTGAAACAACTTTTGTAAGAATTGGTTTAAGAGAACGGAAATTATTTTATAGAAGAATTGATTATAATTATTAGGTGATAATTGAGAAATGAGTAATTAGAGATTCAATAGTGGATCACCCGTCATTGTATAATATAATGATGTTATTATTGGATAATTAATATGTGTGAACTAAAACTATTCATCCATGCAATGACAGACATTATGTATCATGTATATGTAGCTAATATAAAAGCAAGAAACCATAATTGAAGGACTAGGGTTCCATGGAAGATTTTATTTTATTATCGATGGTAATATTTATTTATTGGGAAGCAGCTAAAACTAAGCTATGACCAACCCCCCCCCCCCCCCTTTCTAAAAAATAAAAAAATTATGAAACCCAGAAAGTATTTCAGAAAGGAATTTAATTGAAAACTGAATGGACATTTAAAATTTGATTTTTGCCGGATTACCCTGCCAAAATGTTGAATCCTCCAGGAAAACCCTAGTTGCAAATGAATGTTAAGCAGGTAAGTGAGTGCACAAGTATATAGTCAGTCAGTCAGTCATACAGTTAGGCTGTAATGTTGGTCTGTTCATCACTGAGGTTCTTTGGGGTCTCCTCGCAAGTTTAACACTAATAGAATATATGTAATAATTTAATATTTGTCATGCCAAAAATAACAAAATATCATGCTGTATTCTAATTGCCAAATAAATTATTTTCAATTCAATTCACTCAGTTGGTTTAACTAGCCGATGGTCAGTCAGTCCATCTCTCAGTCACCCAGTGGGTAAATTTAGGAATCTCTTGCTGTGAAGCAAACACCAAAACAACACTGGCTATAGTCGTGTATGTTGAACCCGAGTAGGGATTCTAACCTGGAACCCTGAGAGGAACTGGTCAATGTTTTAACCACTAGTCCACAAGCAGAATATATATATTTTTTAAATAAAACCTGGTTATAAGTTCATAACTAATTAACAGTTTTTGGCAGTCCCAAGTATTTACTCCCTTCTATTTTCTTGGAGAGCATCGCAGCAGGACCTTAATTGAGGTGGACCTTGATTATGTTTATTCGACCTGGGCTTCTATTGGTTTAGGGTGAAATGAAGGACGTTAAAAAAATATTACCAACGTACGTCTGAAAGACCTCAAATTCTTGGACTTGAGCTCCGTTCATAGGATATAATGAGGTAAACTTGTCTGCTTGATGTGGGGGAAGGGGTGGGGGGGGGGGGGTTTCTATTTGAGAGAGACCTTTATTTTTTGGAGGAAAGGCAGCTACCCTGGGCTTCTATTCAAGGTTGGCTTCTATTTGGGTGGGGCGGGGGGTTTATTCCAGTAAATAGGGTAGCTTGTATAGCAGGCCCTATTGTGCTGTATCTAAATAAGTAAACCAATATGTTGTCAATATTATAAAATGTTCAAAACATTATTAGCAAAGGCAGTAGCAGCATGCATGTCATGTCTGTATGACCTCAGGGGATAAGCCGGTAGCTGCCCATAGCAAACGAATAGCACTGGGAATCGCTATAGTTATATTGCAGCTGCAGCACTTCACGTTTTAGTCGCTTAATAACAACTGTTGCTGGTAATTCGTCTATTGTGTAAAGAGTGTTCGACTTATAAAGTTAAACATGCTACAATTGGGTGCCTGGATTCAATACTAAACTTTTGATATCACAACATAATAATGCTTTTAAAGGTTCGTGCATTGCGTCATAATTGTGTCACATAACTTTTATTAAAGCTCAATTACTTGTGATCATCTTGTTCATGTTGCAGCTACTAGAGGCAGATGTAAAGATGAGATGACAGATTAATTAACATCCTGCAACATACAATATGTAGTTCCTTTACAATGGGGTCCATACTTGGCGGATCAAAATTAGGTCTAACATAGATTCAGTCATATCACTGAATAGATAGAGGAAAACCTTGCATAAAGCCCACCTCACTATTAGTCGTAAGACTGTTTATATAATATACATGGGCGGATCCAGATAAATTTGCAGGGAGGGGGGAGTTCCAAATTAAAGTATCTCGCAGGGACCATTTAATTTGTGTACTCTTTATGACTTACAGCTCAGCTGGATCATGATGTCACTTGCATGCCTTGTACTCGTTGTCTATGGTAGGGCAAGTAAAAGACCCCACCCATGAGGTAAATGTGTAACAACAACGTCAGAATCCAAGCTTTATCACCTCATCATGACATCTGCCTCAGGCAGCTGGTTATATTATAAGCTTAATCTTCAGACCAGCGGCAATAATACAATACAATAATACAATGCAATACAATGATGGTCATTCTTCTTTTAATGCTACAGGTGATCTTGATCATTTGTTGATCATTTGTTGATAGTGACACCCAGGAACCTTTGCTGGAGTGGATAGTGGGGGTCTGCTGTATATTTGTATCCCCTACTAGTCTAGCTGATAAAATTCTCTAAAGAGGTGAAGTGCAACAAAGTGTTATGCAGTGCCGCAGAATACGAGTGTCTACCAAAAGCGATTTGAGCAAATGTTTGTTAACCTTATCACATCATGCAATATGAATTTAAAACATGATAAGGAAAACAAACAGCCAAGCACCAGGCAAATATTCGAAAGCTAGACAGCCAAATACTGACTCGCTTTGCTCTTTACTAATACACTGTATTTTCCTGATAATACGCTGGGAACAATACACGGTCTGAACTAATGTCTCAGACCGGAATTAATAGGCCTAAATATACATCTCAAATGATTTTACTTCCCTACACAAACACTCATCATAAAGCTATGAGTTAGGCCACTCTCTAACTAGACTAATATTAATTAGGGTTGTCATTGATATCGATTTGTTATGCGATATCGATATCAGTATTCCACTTTAGATATTGCAATATCGCAAAATGGCACAAATTTTGTATTATCAGCATTTGCAGTTAGAAATGGAATCATTAGTCATAGGAGTATATATATATATACAACCATTTACTTTTAATGAATTAACTGCTAAGCCAATTTGTTAGGCAATCAGTTTGCAATTTGGGGATGGGGCTGTGTAGTCAAGTGCTCATCATGGCACAAATGTACAATTATAAAGGATAAACAAAGAATCGAAACATGAACTTTTCAGATTTTTCAATATCGATATCAATATTTTGTTGATTCATCGATATACAGCATATCTATGAAAACCCTAATTTAGTAATATTAATTAATATATATATATAATATTATAACATTTAACACAATTAATAAGTCGCAGCGTTTTGACAAGAAAATACAGCAATACTACCCATGCCCAATCCACATAACATTACTGAGTTTTTTGTTATCTATTATACCATACCTGTGCCCCAGTTCTGAGATCCTGAAAAGGATAAAATTTCCTCAACTTGTTAATCCGTGTTAATATTGGCGTGTAGATTATGTTATTGCATTCTTGTGTAAATCCTGATTTGCACAAAATATAATGCAAAGTAAACATAAAATCAACACCACAGAAAAGGATTGACCATAACTGGGGGTATTATCAACAGGGCAGGTATTATCAACACTAAAATGAGTTTGTTAACAAAATTGTTAACATTCTAATGTGAGTGTCGATAATACCCTCTGTTACGGTATATATGTAATATAGTGATCAAATTTGCTCTGTATCTGCTGTTCGGAACACATTAAAGTCATGTACATTTTGTGGAAGAGATTTATTAGGGGGGCTAGGGAAGGGGAAGAATTCATACGAGGGGGGAGGGGGGCAGAGAGAAGGATCCTGGGTCGTTAAACAGACAAAAGAAAAGTTCTGACATAGCAAGTGCATGCACACATCACAAACAAATAACAATTTAATTTTTTGAAATATCTATGTACAATGAATTACTGAATACTTAATATATGTTTTTAAAATTATTATGGATTTTTTAATATTAGCCTATGCATTATTATACATTTAACTTAATTACTAAAATATTCTATAATCTACTGTCTATAGTACCACATAAAATATTGCAATGCTGGTCATTCCTGTGCAAATATGCCAATAATATGTTTCTATACACTAATTAAATAAATTTACTTGAAATTGATTTAACTTAGCAACTATAGCCCATAGCCTAATATATATATATATATGCTTAGCCTACTTAAAAATCATAGACTTTGGTGTCCAGTGAACTTTTGAAGTATTATAACACTTTGTTTTTCACCTGTTAAGCTAAGCTCAAAGCTCAGGCAGTGGCAGCACCTAACATTATTTCCATCTGCATCACCTGCAGTCAGTGCAGACCCCCATCATTACATTCAGCTGCTGAGGCAGGGGCCTATAGTATAGGCTAGGGGGGGGGGGGGAGACTGTAGCTAAAAATAGCATCTTGAAGGTAGACGTTCGTTTGTTTAAGACCACGCCCCTCATAAATACACTGGTCAAGTAGAAACTTTATAGATTGAATGGATTATAAAATTGAGAGTTATCCAAGAAATTATGTCAACAAACCCTCGCTTTCGAAGTATCAACTGCAGCAGGCGTTCCACTCCCAACAACTTTGAGAGCTTCAGCGAGCTCGCTCACTTCCAATACACCGTCATTGTTAATATCGAATTCCTCGAACATGCGCTTGTATCTAGCTCTATCTTCTTGTGAGACATTTGTCCTCTCTTCAGTCGGTGCCATTTTGGTGTAAAAGTCTTGAAAACAGAAGAAAGTTTTGGAGGAAATGCGGCGTTTATGAAGTGCAGCCGACGATTGACATGCAGCGCCCTCAAGTGAGTGAGTGATGCGGAAAAAGTAGGTCACAGGATCTGAGAGGGATCAGGCAGGGCGCCGAAATATTGAGGGGGCGGGGGCGGAGGTTAATGGGATTGTGCATAGTTTTTGCAATAACTGTTGTGAAGAGTTGTACTTGTTTGTTGTGTTTGTTTTACAGTGCCATACAATTATAATAATAAAGGTAGTTATTAGGATATGGACCCCCATAAATTGTAACTACACCCAGATTCATTTCATTGTGATGAGGTTTGAACACTTAACTTTAAACTGACCTGATGTGTGGCATTATTTTCATCACTGATGTCAGTAATCTTTGACCAGAGGTTTATCCATATTCCAGATGAGGTGGCACTTTTCTGAGCCACATAGAAGGATTCCAATGCATTTTCATAGAAAAATATTAGCCTCTTCCACCATTATCATATATATTAGACATATATGAGTTTGGCAAGGAAAAGGACTGCACAAAAAATATGCATTGGTATTTAGTATGGTCTTTGTTTGTTATGAGGAATGTCCAATATAATATTAACGTGTAAATATTCAGTTCAGTTATTAAGCATGTATTCATACCTCTCTACACATCTCCAAAAAATACACTTTTTTTTATTATAATGTATGTTTGTGTGACTGCAATAAAGATTAACAGTATAAATTCTAAACAGTGCAATTGCTACGAAAACCTTTCATGACAATCCATTAAACTTGGAATGGTTTATACTATAACTATAGTATAAGTAGTCAGTAGGCCTACTGAAATTAGGCATTTTTCCATTCATGATACAATAACCACTTGGTGTCGCCGCTACAGCAAGTTGCATTATTGCGCCACCTGATGAATTTCAAATCAGGAGTACCAAACCATTTGTTCAATAATATGGTTCTTTGATAGTTATTACTGTGCAGTGTATAGTAATTTGCATGTTTTTTAATACATTATTTAAGACTATACTTTTTTGGTCCAATCTGACTTCAATATATTATATATATTTTATATATATATATAATTCAGCTAATTGATAATATTTTTTGCAAAAAATGTTTCACTGAAGTAGCCTAGACTTATAGGTTTCTACTAGGACTGCATTCCATTGATTTATTTCATATATATTTATATAAATAAATATATATAAATATCCTTGAGTGAGTATAGGGGGCGCCAGTGCTAGAGTTCAGCCATGTGTAACCGTGGAGGCAATAAGCAAAGCAATCAGACCATGACGGAAAAGCTTCGAAACAGGTGGTTGTCAACAATTGGGCAAAATATATCACAGCAATTCTGACAAGTGATATTATAAAATATCACTACTCATAAAATGGGAAGAGTTTCATTAACACTGTCGCCATAGCAACAGTGTCAACATTCTAAGCAGCTGCAGTACCGATTGCTGACCAGCACAATATCGATTTAATAATCGATTCTAGCACTACGATATATTCTTTCATCTAGCAACGTTCTACCCCAGCTAACAGGTGAGTGTTTTCATGATTTTTAGCTTTAATTGTTTACACTTTACCTTTTAATTTTTAGAAAAATACTATAAACATATTGTAATGGACTACTGTCAATGAATATGTTCTATATAAGGAAACTTGTCGAATATAAACAGCAACTGAAATTTGAACGACAATACCCATTCATAGACCAAGTTAAACATTTTATATAATCTATGATTTTATCATTGCATGCATGATTTGTGGGCAAACAAAATAATGATTCATGTAATTAGAATACATGGTTCAGTATGATTTCTTGATTATTATTTTTTGTGAGGGGTGAAGAGGCCCATTTTGAAAAAATAAACCAATTATAGACTCCACTGCGTTGATATAAAATATAAATGATATAAACTAGACACGTTTTACATGCAATATAATATATATAGTTTAATGACACTAAATCGAGACATCCTGTATGTCTTAAGTAGAGTCTATAATAATGCTCAATTTAACATGGAACCACTCCTATAATTTAACCACACAAAAAAAAAGGAAAAAATAAAAAAACACAATGTGGGGCCTGTTACTAGTGAGCTCATATGTAACAAATATCTGGTTATTTATTATGAGGGTACAGTCCAGGAATGCATTAATCTTTGCCAATATAGATATTTATAATATAATGAAACCTATCTATAGATAATGAACACTATATTAAATTTCACCCTCCCAAATTGGTCGTTATATCCGTGTTTCACTGTATAGGTATAGCAAATGGTGCATATCTGATGTATCATGCAATATATGACTTGAGTGCGTGCAATACACATGTCCACTTCATTTTATTTCAATAGTGATAAGTGAGTTAAGGAAGTCAGAAAATGTGTTCATATCAAAGATGTTGGGATGGAAATGCTAGACATACGCCTACAGCCCCCCCCCCCCCCTAAAATTATTCAGCCACTTTTGACTATTCACTATTAAATAACATTCCATAACTTGTAAATTACATTAGCAAATGCATTGCAATCACAGCCACTGACAGCTGTTGGCATATATGGGACATTCCACAGAAATGGTGCACCCCCCCCCCCCCTTGTCCCTCAACTTTAAAATGTGATAATAACATACAAAATGGTTTTAATGATGAATGTGTAGTATGAGGATGGGTAGATGAGTGTTAAGATAGAAATACATACAAGATGCAAGATGATTTAATATTTTGGCTCTTTTTGCAGCAAAAACGGCATGTCCCACACCTCATTTTATATATATGTCTTTACCCTGCTCAATGAATGTAAGTTACAAATCATTTCATGATATTCACATAGACATAATCAAAAGAAGTTGAATTTTGAACTGGTGAAGAAAATTGTGAAATATTTGCAGTTCCAGTAACATTACCTATCCATTTGTTAAAATGCCGCTAGATGAAAAACAAAAATTGTTAGGTAAGTGTACTTTTCAAGAAATGAAAGCTCTGGTATGGGGACTTCAGATGTCTCCTTATCTTACACATTTCAAATAATATTTTTCAATATTTAAAGAAAATAGTTTGTATTGGCAGGGGGTGACTTTTATGCGTGTCATTCCTGTTACCAAGTTTAATATAAGGAAGCAGAAAAAAGCTTCAAGGCAATTCTGAAAGTCTTCCTTTATTGCAAAATGGAATGGAAACTTTGGTAATATTACCTGCATTTCCCTTTCCCTTTCAGATATTGCATAAAGTTTGACTAATGTCAATCCTGTTACTGTCCTTCCTGTTACCGTAATGGCTGACATAACAGGTCACAAGACCAACCAATTTAAATATATTCAAAGATGAAAAATTGTTTTGTTGTCATGTTACAACACTAAAATGTATGGAAATTCATAATTGGATTTTTGAAAGATTGAAAATTTGTTTGCGCTTTAGGCCAAAAGTGCATGAGGATGACACTAGAAAATCATTAGTGTGAAATTCAAAAGTAAATATGATATATTAGCTGGTAGTCTGAGCAAATTTTAAATTGTATAGGCCAATAGATCTGTGAAAACCATGCAGATGCCTTATTTAGCCATAAGGTGCCTGGTCAGATGACCATGATATTTTGAATTCTCAAATAGGCTAACATTGAAGAAATTGGGCTTGTCTATTTTATGCCAAAAAATGTCTGAAAGGGGGCAAAAATAGCACTTTAAATTTAATTCAGCCTTATTATTAAAAGGTCCTTCAAAAAAATCACGGTAATATGAAATGTTGTATTTTGAGCCCCCAGTTTTCAGATTTAAACATCTAGGCCCTATTTTTCACAGATGAGGTTACAGAATCAAGGAATCATTAACCCTATTTTTCTTTATTTTTAACATTTCTTCATTGAATTTGTGTATCAATAACCTTTTGAAAATATATTGCAAAATTTCTAAAATAATTTTAGACGCTTTGGAGCTAAGGGCTCATAAATGTGCTCGTGACGTCATAAATATGACCTGGGTCTGCCTGGATCTTCCTAGTGACGTCACGCAAAGTGGCGTGCACGTGCTGTGGTGTTGTGATGAACCAGTGAGTTTGAAACTTGATTATTAGGCTTTTATAACCGAAATTAGTGCATTAAAAAACGCGTTGTTAAACCAATTACAATTTTCCAAGTTATTGAAGTTCAAAGCACACCTCGAGCTAAAAAAAATTAAAATGGGTCTATATAATTATAATGACATTGTCATTAGGCCTATTTTATTTTTTTAGACTGTTTAGTGTAAAATTAATTTATCTTTCAAATGATTGCCACTGACTCTCACTGCATGTCATTATAACTAATTATATAATAATATAATAATAAATATTTAATGATACAAATAGCAACACGTACGTGGCACGGAAATATATGGGAAATGCTGACATAATGTCATATAGGCCTATATTTTTATTGGAAACGTGTAGAACATGATAATCTACAGAATATCAGTAAAAATGTATGCTAAAAGCTTGAAAATTATATATATTAAAAACTTATCTATAGAGTAATATTGTTTTAGTGTTCATTGTTACTGTACTATAATTCTTGTAATTTTATATAACATGCAAAATAAAAACACACAGGAAATATTTGTAGCTTGTAAGTAGCAGTATGTCAAATTATCAATAAATTTATAATTTAAGAAATTGATCATTACTAGCAAAACATATTGAAAACAATTATGCGTCTGTGGGTCAAGAAATAACTGAAATGTGTATAATGATTTATTGTAGCTTGTAAGTAGTAGTATTTCAAATTATCAATAATCATAAATATATAATAGTCATTTGCCTGGTGGTACTTCTATTGTTGCTAGCCTGAAGCCCTGATTGATTTATTACTTTCTAGGTACAGTACCATTTTATTATTTATAACAAATAATTGATCAATTTTGAAACGCTGTAATTTTTAATTGGATGTATTTTGGTAGGTACCCTCATTTTTCATCAATATTTGTACCAACCTCCTAAACTTTAAAGTATTTAAAATTGAATAAATATGGAAAATAGATATAAACAAAAGTAAACATGCATTCGCATGGATTTCATGTATTGATAGATTAATGCAAATACCTTTCTCTTCCTTAGTGTTTGATGAATGCGTGCAAATATATTGATGTAATCATGTGAATGTGATTGATCTTCAGCCAATATCAACATATTTTGATGAATCGGGGCTTTATTAAGGCTTATTTCTTTGTAAATCCCCACCTGGGCGACCTGCTGGTGGTTGTGAAATTTGGTTGACACTGTCGGTCAAGTTTCTCTATCTATCTATCTATCTTTTTATCTATTTACCTACTTACCTATCTACCTATCTACCTATCTATCTATCCATCTATCTATCCATTAATTTATCTATCTATCTATCTATCTATCTATCTATCTATTTACCTAACTATCTATCTATCTATCTATCTATCTATCTATCTATTTACCTAACTATCTATCTGTCTTATCTATCTATCTAACTTAGATACTCTTTTTTTTCTCGACTGTATGTACTTACTATTTATTAGTGCCTTAATTAGCAATTGAATCATAAGAGCAGGGGGCCTAGCTCAGAGGTAGCGCTCTGGGCTTCCAACTGCTGGGTCTCGGGTTCAATTCCCGGTCGAGCCTAAGTTGGATGGCTGTTTCATCCTTGTTTCCATGGTCCCTGCCTGTCCTAATTAGCCCAACTGGTGCAGAAATACAGGACGTAAAGCCCTAATCACACACACACACACACACACACACACACACACACACACACACACAGCAATTGAATTGTGGACCTTCTAAGTCTCTCTTCTTTTGCTCTTAGTCATTTTGCTTTGCAGACCAGGAAGAGTAGTGCTTTATGATTAAAAAGAAACACAACTTTATAAATAAAATTAACACAATACACTAAAATATTAGATATCAAATGTACATTAAAATGCACAAGAAATACTGCAGCTTTGAGAGACTTGCCAAGCCAATCATAATCTAGGGTGCCAGTCTCTTCAGCAATGCAGTGTTACCACGCTTGCCAAGTGCTATAGGAGGCCCAGGATTTCCATAGAATCCAATGCCACCTTCAGCTAAATCACTTCTACTACAGGAACCTTGCATAACTTGTAAACTACATTGCCAAATGCATTGCAAAATCATTTACATCTATTACAGTCACACCAAAAATTATTCAAGACACTTTTAATCTTCACTAAAATTAACCTTCCACAACTTGTAAACTACATTAGCAAATGCAAATCGAAATCGCAGCCACTGACAGCTGTTGACATATACATGAGAATGACAACATAGAATTCAATGCCACTTTGAGCTAAATCACTTCTACTACGGTTCAAACTTGCATGGAATTTTCAATGTGTTGGAGTATTTTTTCCTGTTACTACACATTTATCGAAATCTAGATTACGAGTAAATTACATGAAGCTTTATGATGAAATAATAGTGTCAAAATATTGTATGATAACGCTCATATTTGACCTAAATACAGTCATGTGAATGTAGTTCAAGATAATTTGGACCCCAATACAATTGTTGTTTGTTTTTCTTTTTTATATTCATGAAATGTAGTGTATATTAATTTTACTTCGGCATAAGGACGATGAAGCAACATATCAAAAGTGTTAGAGTACATGGCTGTATTTTATATTGTATTAATGTGAAGTTTTTATATATGAATATGATATTACATATTTTATGTACTTATTATTTTATGTACTTGTTACTGTGAAGGGCCCGGATGAAAAAAGAGTTAAATGCTGATCTGGCAAACCTTCGAAAAGATATTCAAATAAAAAATATCTATATTAATATTTGGATTATATTGTTGCCTTGGAAACAGATTTGGGTGGTTTAGCATTTGTAAGGGACACAATGATAATGTTTGTAAATTTTTATATACTTACTTAAAAAAAATATATATTTTTTTAATTTTAAAATTTCTTATTTAAAAAATTATTATTTTATTTTTCCATCATGTTTGTTGGTAAGTATGTCAATGAATAGACCCTTTAAACTATAAATATATAATTGAATTATTTCATTTATTTATCTGTGTATTTACAGACGATGATTACACCAATATACCAGTCTCCTAAGAATGGAATAGCAAAATATTTTTGGTGAGTCATTTTCTGTTCTATAAAACTGAATGCCATGATTTCTGAGTTCAAATATATCATAACCTCACTCAGGCATATAATGGAGTTTTGAAGTTCACCTACTAAATATAGGGCTATTATGGTGCTATATATGGCTATAATAGATTTGTGTATGAATGGATCAGTTAGGGTTAACCATTTTTCCATTGGAATGTAGTTTGAAACTTTTTTTTTTATGGTATACAGAAGTTTGGAGATTGCAAAAAACAGTACACATGCAGTACATAAAAGTTGATATATTTGGTTCTGAGACATTACAGAAATTTTACAATTTAATTAGGATATATTTAGCTCTTGGTATTTTGTCTCAAATGCTTCTGGTTTGAAGCACAGAATGACCAGCAGCCAGTGGTAGATGTAATGATGAGATGATACCACGATAAGGCTGAGTGTTCACACCGTGTTCAATTTTCAGTGTCTCAATGTTACTGGGTTTGAAGCTAATATAGTCAGCTTATATGACCATTGCAACTGCCAGAGGCATATGTAATGATGAGATAAGTCTTGGGAGTCCACACCACGTTATGTTTACCCAATGGGTGGGGTCTTTTACTTGCCTCAGCTTGTTACGTATACATATTTTATTCCATGGGTAGGGTATTTAGGCTTCCACTAAACGTTCGCCACGGACCTCTTGGCGAAATTTATGTTACTGTGGCTAAATTAAATGATTGTCAGGCAAAAATCTCAAACTTAGTGGCGAAAATGACTATGAGCCAAGCAATCTGTTTGATCCTCAGAATGGTGTCACCATTTTATTATGAAAGCTGCTTCAAATAATCGTGGCTAAATTGTCTCTGTTGTGGCTAAACAAATTTGGACTGCTTTAGCCACAGTGGCTAAGGCTGGAATTAATTTAAAGGAAGCCTGGGGTATTTTACCTGCCTCACTTACTTCAGCATAGACACTGAATAAAAGTCACCACCAATTTAACATCTCATGCGATTGACATCCAGCTGGGATGTAGCTCATTAAGAGTGTCCGGGCTTCGTAGCGATATTTCATCGTGAAAGTGTTTTTTTTGTCATGGTGTAAAATTGGTTACATTGACAAGATAATTATAAACCGTGCACATCTGTACAAATAGTTGAATGTCTGCCTTGATTGTTTTTATTGACATTTATTGATGGAAATAATTATTGCAATTCTAGAAATACTCGTGTTGTTGTTAATTACATAGCAGGGCTAAAGATGAAAATGAAAGTGGGGAAATGACCAAAATGAGAATGAAATTTGGCAAAAATGAAATTGAAATTTCACTAAATTAAAATAAGGTTGGGAAAAACTAGAATGAAATCTCACGAAATTAAAATTAGGTTGGACAGAACAAGAATGAAATTTCAATGAAAATAAACCTGAAAATTAGGAAATATCGACAAAAAATAAGTTAAACCTGAAAAATAATAACAGGATAAGTGAAACTTGGAAAAAAAATTTAATAAATGAATAAAATGAAATTCGGCAAAATAAGGTTGAAGCTTGTACAAAATTAATATTGAGAAAATGTTCAAATCTGAAAGTTGACAAAACAAAATTAGAACCAAATATGGCAAAATCTGAATAAAACATGATAAAATTAAAGTGAAACTTTTGACAAAATACGTAAAGATTTAAACTTAACAAATTGAAATAAAAACTTGACAAACTGACAATATGAGATTTTTTTTCATTGATAATAGTTTTTTCAGTTGATAATTTTTTTCTTTCTCAAGCTACCCAAAACCATGATGATGACAGATTATATAGATAATTTTGGCACAATTTAAGTAACACTGGAATAAGTTTATTAGAAAAGTTGAAATAGTGGATTTTCACAGAAAGTTCTTTATATTTCCACAGGTGGCTATGACAGAATACTGAAATTCTATTGGCCTGGAAAAGTTCCCGCCCTTGGCTGTGATTGGCTGAAGGAAAGTGCATCCTAGCAGCAGTACTTTTAGTGCATTTTAATGTATATTTGACATCTTCTCATTCAGTTGATTTCTGGTATTTCCCTGAGAAAATTATATTAATGGAATCAGTTATTTACTATATATTATGTCTGAAAAGCATTATATATATATATATAATAAGAAGAGAAGAAAGACTTATGTCTTGCTGAATTCAGGGCTGCTCAGTGAAAAGACTCTATTACCTGTGCATTTTCATTAAACATTGAGAAAGGGGTCCACCCCCTAAACATACCCTAGACCCAGGTCCCTTTGTAATCCAATAACCCAAAACTCTTTGTATATGTTTACACTGTAAATATTATGTAATCAAGTGATTTATTTACTCAAGGTCTGACAGTAGTTGGTATATTTAGCTCAAATGCAATCTCAAATCCTTTATTTGCTCAAAGGCACCTTGTCTTTATTTTATGTGTCAACAGGGCCATAAGCTTACGAAATTAGTAGCTGAAATATTAGTTTTAGATGTGCTTAAACCAATTTATAGTTAGTAATATAATTAGTTTAATGACCTATTGGTATGGTTTATTAACGTAACATGTTTACCATTGCAACCAAATAAAATCCATAGTTATTAATACCAGGAAGTATCATTGAGTATATAAATATAGGATAAATCGCAGTTTTAATGGGTATTTATTAGGCTTGTAAATGGCTCAAATTTATATGATATAACCTCACCCGAGAAAAACCATTGGGAAAACTTTATGTGATTGAACATGGTGTGGACTCCAAGTCACTGACCTAGTAGAATCTACCTCATCATTACATCTACCTCTGGCAGCTGGTCAAGCAGATATTAATACACTACAATACAATACAGAACAATAAATGTAATACAATACATTACAATTATGCAGACTTGTCTTAATGGTGAGTTAGTCCTAATTTTGAGGTGAACTTAATAGTGAGGTGGTCTAAATATGAGGTGGTCTTAAAACTGAGGTGGTCTTAATAGTGAAGTAGACTTACTAGTGGTCTTAATTTTGAGGTAATCTTAATAATGAGGTAGTCGTAATAGTGAGGTGATCTTAAAAGTGAGGTGATCTTAATAGTGAGGTGGTTTTAATAGTGAGGTGGTCTAATTTTGAGGAGATCTTAATAATGAGGTCTTAATAGTGAGGTGATCTTTATAGTGATGTGATCTTAAAAGGGAGGTGATCTTAATAGTGAGGTGTTCTTAATTATGAGATGATCTTAATAGTGAGGTGTTCTTAAAAATTATGTGATTTTATTAGTGAAGTAGATTTAATAGTGAGGTGGTCTTAATATTGAAGTGGTCTTAATACTGAGATGATCACAGGTGTCATAACATATATCCTTAAATTAACGTGCTAATTATGAGCACTGTCAATTATGTCATGCTGTGCACATGTCACCTTATTATATCTACTTAATAGCCGTGTGTGTGATGTATGCCAAATTGTTGATGAATGCTTGAATGATTACTTTATGGGCAATAAGTGAGAGCCATGCCCTCTGGTGTCAAATGTGTGCAAAAGGGAGTCAATAGAGATGTGCACTGGAGTGTGGACTCCAAGAGTTCAAGCCAGCGCAACTCCAGACTTAAGGCAAGTGTTAGTCGACTTGGTATCAGTTATGTGAGGGACTCAGGTATGTACACTTGTTTTTTATTTGAAAGTCTGTTAAGGTGTTGAGATAGCTCTTTAAAATTGGTGCTACTATAGATATATTTAATATTTACACACACAATAGCTATAATATCTGTCATATACTTAATATCTGCCATATAATATCTACCACAGCTATATTTTATGGAGTTTATAGCTATATTTAATATATAATTTCGACAAATTTGACATTCACAAAAAAAAAAAAAAGCAAATTACAAAAAACATCTTAAGAAATGGGCGTTATTACATATAATATAAGGAGTAGATAAATAAATAAAAATGTAGAAATACATTAATATCCTTTGAAAATGGTTTTATTTCATATAGCGCTGTCTAGAGTTTAAAATCAATATATTTTCACAAGTGCTGTACAATATGACAAAAAAATGTAAAATTGAAATTGAGAAAATTAAAAATATATGTATGTCGTAAAATCACTTGATGTTATTTTAAAATTGAGAGTATAAAAATGTCTTAAGTCTTTTTTTAAAAAAGTCTAGAGTTTCTGCTACCTTTAAATCTGTTGGTAATTTATTCCACCAATTGGGAGAGTGGGGGGGGGGGGGGGGCATGGCACTAAATGAGTGAGCTGCAAAAGTCTGTCATTTATTTCTTTGGATTTTTAGGTTTTTTGTTCTAAGTTCTTATTTTAAAAAGCGCTGAAGTGGATGCCCCCTTAAAAACTCATATTTAAATTTGAGAAAATACATTAATATTTAAATAACAATATTCTAAATCTTTGATATAATGATGGGATGAAAATGAAAAGAAAGCAAACCAATTGCAAATTCAATAAAGATGGGCTTACAACAGGGAAGCTCTACATTGTTAATTATGATTGTGAGACATTAATTTGAGATTATAATCTTCATTCTTGCAAAATAACAGATTAAAATTTTGATTTTAAAGAACGATATTTACAAATTAAAATCAAGCATATGCAAAAATCTAAAATCATTTTAAACATTTATTAAAAATATCACAAACCTAGGCCTAGGTAATCAATATTAGGGGAGGTTAGACATTCATTGCATTTAAGGTTCATTTTGGGTACTTAAATTGCACGTGTTTTAATCAGATCAATCTAAGTTTGTATTGTCTCTTAATCTGGTTATAGTCATTGATAAAATATTAGCTGATTTAATGACAATATTTTTCGTAGTTAATTGCAGTTCAATTCCATACCCTGAAGCATCTAATAGTTTATTTGATGATTACTTGTGAAGTTGATTATGTTTGAATACCATATAGTGCAAAGTACAACACAATTAATTTAACTGTTATAATGCTATATGATAATATTGATAGCATATTATTTGGTCACGTGATGTCTACACATGGTTATCATGTAAACATATTTTATTCTAAACATTTTATATAGAAAAGTACTTTGGCACACGCCCAACGTAATGCTTCCCTATGTATCAATTGATATGTCTAAAAGTAGTGAAAATAGAAAACAAAATTGCTGGGGAAAGTGTTTGAAAATTTCTTTATAAGACAGTAATGTGTTTCTAAAAATTCTACCTTCGTATAATATTCACCTCCTCACAATTAAAGACCACCCCACTATTAAAGACCACCCCACAATTAAAGACCACCCCACCTCACTATTAAAGACCACCCCACTATTAAAGACCACCTAACTATTAAGGACTTCCTCACTATTTAAAGACCTCCTCACTATTAAAGACCACCTCACTATTAAAGACCACCTCACTATTAAAGACCACCTCACTTTTAAAGACCACCTCACTATTAAAGACCATCTCACTGTTAAAGACCACCTCACTATTAAAGATCACCTCACTATTAAAGACCACCCCACTATTAAAGTCCACCCCCACTATCAAAGACCACATCACTATTAACGACCTCCTCACTATTAAAGACCACATCACAAATTATTATTAAACCATCTCGCTATACAAAATAATAATGTTTAAAAAAAAACAAGTGTCCTTTGATGAAAGGTACAACAACAATTCATACTTATTTAAAAAATATTTCTAAAACATAAAATTTGGTGGTTACAAGTAGAAAAGTAACATAGGTGCACCTGCTGTAACAGCCTTGGCCAGCTCTGCTGAAGGTCATGGGTTTGAATCCCCAGCACAGGCACTCTTCATGAGCTACGCCCCAGCTGGGTGTCTGTTGCATGAGACATTTTAAAAATGGGGAGAAAATTTAACAGCCTACAGGGGGCACAAACCATAGCAAATAAAATAAAATAAAAGATGACGTCACTACACATTGTTACATAGATGACATCACAGAATAGATGACGTCATCCAACAATATCTGCTACGGTGGCAGTGACCTCTTGTGGTACTTTTTCTCCCCATTGGTGGTGCCTTGTACACTGTGTCTATGCTGAGGCAAGTAAACGACCCCACCCCATGGGGTTAACGTAACATGGTACTTGAATTTACTTTTTTAAGCAGCCTTATCATCTCATCATTACGTCTACCTCTGGCAGCTGGTCATAAATAACTTGACTTAGCTTCCGACCTGTAGCACCAATAAAATACAATACAATACAATACAATAATGGAGAGATAAATTCATATTGTGACTGATATTAATAATTGTAAGACAAATTTGGGAAATTTTGATAATGTTGATGGGATGAGGCTAATTAAACTGACCTGGGTTAAATTTGGTGTTGTGTACAGTGGTGCAGGATGTTGCTGCTTTGACATGAAAAAATAATAATAATGTTTATATAATGTGTGTCATAATACAATTGGACCCGTTATAACGAACCTTTTATACCACGTCCCAGATATAACAAAACCTGGTTAGAACCTGATTATAAGTCGAAATTGATTGTCAACCTCTTAGGATTCAAAATAAATTTTCAACCGTTTTTCTGTCATTTTCCCAAAACTATAAACTTTAAGTTGCTATATTTTTCATTGTAAACTCGGCTGCTACTAAGACTAGGCCTACTCTGTATTCTGATCACACACGACTCAAGATTTTAGACAAATCATTGATATAACAAATGGCTATAATGCTGACATGAGGGAAAAAAAAAATTTCTTTGGAAAGACAGTAAACTTAAAGTTCATTAGTCCAGAGAGGGTTTTTTTTTTAACTTTTTATGAGTCAGAAAGTTGGGATTAGATTTATTAGTAACATTTCCTGTCCATTTTGTGTGACATTTTTGACAGATCCTATGGCATGGTAATATATAAACCATACATGGCCAATTGTGCCACGTGCGTTTTCCATGAGAAGGATAAATGCATGTAAAACCAAGGTTTTTGCCTCATTATAACTAGCTAAAAACCATGCGTTTTCCGAGCGTATATCCTTCTCATGGAAAACGCACGTGGCACATTTGGTCACGTAATATATAAACCATACAGGGCGTATATCAGTTACTAACATTGTATACTATAGAATATCAAACTCAGCCTTTCTTTTTCTTATTTATCAACGGCACACTTAGAATAAGGAAATTTTTGGTTGGTGTTCATCCACACTATAAAAAGTGCGGGGTAAATACTTCTAGTCAGACGATCTGAAGTCCATAAGGAAATTTACTTATTCTATATTCCTTTATTTTCAGATGGAATGCTATGGTATGTGACTGGGTGACTGGGACACACCTGGATCTATTGAACCCATGAACTATATTGGATTGTAATCAAGGAAAACCCACATATTGGATTGGCCGCTATCAATCCATTTCAACATGTTGGCCCGGATTACTGTCAGTATTGAAAGTGGATATTATGTACACACCCGAGTCTGGTGAGAGGCAAGATGGGTTTGCCTGCAGAACGCTGAAGGAAGGTTAATGGATATACGTTGGATGTGTTCATTGTGATTATTTGACACGGTTTAGAGATTATTCCACTTAAACCATCTTACGGATATTAAACATCAACTATGGATAATTACGGTTAAAAAGAGTAAGACATTGGACCGTAAAACCTTAATTAAGCACAACTGAATGGAAGTCATATTTCGCTTTGGTACGGGTGTCAGGACCTCATAACAATGTGGGGACTGAACAAGTGTCGAGGGCGCCTGGCCGCTCTTATGCTCGGTATCCTCATGGCAATTATGCTGGCCATGGTCGCCTCTTTGTTTACTATAGTATCATTGGACACGCAGTTCGAGCCGCAACCGTGTAATTGCCCGGATGGTGCTTCCCATAAGGGTTTGATAAGAAGGTTGTTGAGAGGTAAAGACGACGCAATAGTTGCTCTCGCTGAAAAGTTTATCGAACGTTTAGACAGAAATGATCCTTTAATAGTTCTCAATATTACCAATGTAATGAAAGATGCAGGGTCTATAAGAATAGCCGGTGACCAAGGCAAGTCAAACGGTAAAACCGATGAATTATTAAGTTACTTCAAACCCGTTATGGATACTAAACAAAAAGAAGCACTATTCAATGCCTTGGTTAAACTTGCCGAAGCCTCAACTCTCAATAACTTTACTTACATGATGTATTCAGGGACCTTACTCGGCTCCTATCGACACCACGACATGGTACCCTGGGATGATGACCTTGACATTTTCATGAATTATACCGAAAGGAAAAATATTGTCGCTGCTCTGGAAAAGTACGCTCCTCATTATGAAGTGCGCTCGGCTGGAGCAAGAGTCAAATTCTTCTCCGTTGCTGGGACACAAACCAGCAAATACCCATGGAAGTGGCCTTACATTGATATCAGCTTTTTTAAGCAAAATGCCACCCACATTTGGGACGGTTCAATGGAGGATGATTACGGTGACCGTTACTACCTCTATCGAAAAGAAATTGTATTTCCCCTCCATGACCGCCCGATGGGTCCGTACTTCTTCAAAGCACCAAGAGACAGTTACTTGCACATTAAACGTACGTACGGACCCGGTACATTTGACGTGTGTTCCACATCTCACTATAGTCACAAAAACGAAGCCCTCACTGACAAGATACATAAAATACCATGCGAGTCTTTAGCTCAACATTATCCGTTCGTGCACAGAAGTCCTCACAAAGGTGGAGTACGAGAGACGCTCATGCAGGATGGTCGAATAATTCATACAATCATAGTGCCTGAGCCGGAGTACGCCATTACCAGGCCCTACAAGCTAGAACTGGTATGATATATCCACACTTACGTGTTCTGTAGTCTCATGTTATACTTAGATTTAGGTCCTACTTAGTTGTAAGAACGTTAGCTTTAGCCGATCTAGTATTGATCCATAAGCTCAATTTTTCTGCTATTGAGATCTCCCCAAACGATTAACATGTCTCGTTGTATCTTATTGACATCTATAATTATGATCTCCCTATATACGCTTGCGAACTTGTAATTTGAATGTAGGTTAAATCATTCATCGTATTATTATTCCAAAGATGAATTATTGCAGCTTGTCGTAGATGTAGATTCTGTGAAAAATTAGTGATTCTTTCTAAATCCCTTGGTGACAGTATAATGGTCATATTTCCAACATCTTAATGTTCGTTGCGTTTTATCATGGGATCATTTGGAATCCATGTGTTTGAATTCAAAATATGTTGTTAATTGCGAAGTTGATGCACTGTTGGTAACTGGCAATTGAATAAAATGTTGTGTAACTTTAATTTGAACTTAACAGCGTCTTGTTATATCACGAATAACTGCATTGATATAACACATTTAAAAAAAAATTCAAACTCCGTAATCCAGCCACATCTCAGTCCCTGTCCCATCACATTATAAACTGGGATGTATTCATTATCATCTCATCCATGGTGGTGACTGTGGGTGCCTGGGTTCAATGCCTACTCCCTGCACTGTTCATGAGCCACATCTCAGTCCCTGTCCCATCACATGGGATGTACTCCTCATAATCTTGATCCAATGCAGTGACTGTGGGTGCATGGGTTCAATGCCTACACCCTGCAGTGTTCATCAGCCACATCTCAGTTCCTGTCCCATCACATGGGATGTACTCCTCATAATCTTAATCCAAGGCAGTGACTATGGGTGCATGGGTTCAATGCCTACTCCCTGCAGTGTTCATGAGCCACATCTCAGTCCCTGTCCCATAGATGTACTCATCATCATCTCATCCATGGTGGTGACTGTGGGTGCATGGGTACAATGCCTACTCCCTGCAATGTTTATGAGCCATATCTCAGTCAATCCCTATCCCATCGCAAAATATGAACCTTAGAGGTCTTTGGTAAAAGTAGATATTATCCAGTTTGATTTTAACCGTCGAACCAGAAAGTATTGTCGTTAAGAGTCCATCGTCTCTAAACACCAGATTTCAGACACGTATACAAATTTCCATACGCACAAAAACACACATTCTAGTTAAGCTTAGACTTGAGATGAATTAGATATAGTTTTATGCTTTGATAACTTGTGAAGCTTGCAAATATATATGAAAAATAATTCTTGAAAAGGAGAAATAACCTATTTCAATGACTGGATTGCAGATACAATGTAGAAGATATGTTCAGTTTAACTTCAAATGTCAAAGTTTCTGGCAAGCCTAAGAGCCATTATTGTTATTCTAAGGCGTAAGGTCATCTATGGAAATGTACTCTGAGCAAAATGTCTCAAAAACGGGGTATCCACTGGACAGGGAAAACCGGGAAAATTGTAAAAAAAAAAAAATCCCTGCAGGGAAAATTCAGGGAATATGATGTTAGGCTATGAATTCAGGGAAAACACAGGGAATTTTGTCATTATATGTATAATAACATGTCAAATGCTAACAGAATTTTGATCGGAAATGAATAACGCTGGATTACAGTGTGGCTTATTGTAGATATTAAGTTTCATAGGTTAAAATGGACTATGTTGATTTAATAATTACGCTAAACTTAGTGGTATTTTGGTGGTGAAGGTACAGCTATTGGGTACCAGGAGGCCGTATAATCACCTGGGAAAATATCTAGTGAAACAGGGGGAAAAAAGGGAATTTTGTTTTCAAAATTGAGTGGATACCCTGAAAAAAAGAATTTAACATAGTGATCAGGACTCAATTCACATATGTAAAGTGTGCTAAAGACAACATTTATGCGATTTGAAAAAAAAAATGGAGCTCAAACGGGGCTAAGCAAACACGCTGTGGAAGTCCTCCTTAACAAAAAATATCTGGTGGGGTGCATGACATAGCATTTGTGAAATTCTTGTTTATACGTGAACATTGGTGTGTATCCAGAATATCAATTTTTTAAGAGAAATTATCTCTTCGGAAAGTGTCACATAATGTAGACATGTATTTTGTCTGGCAATGTTCAGCAAAAACTAATTTCATACTTTGTTACTCATCCTATAGAATCTTTGGACCTGGTAGCAATTACAGTACTACCACTAAAAGCCCCATTGTACGTCTATTTCACTGTACAAATGGATAATGTATATCTGAATTACCTGGGAAGTTTCTAGTTCTTTGATGTTTTGACACATTAATTACTTACCTGTTCATTTGATCAATTCACTTTATCTATGCTATGATTTGGCCTTGCAATGGGCCATTTACAGGTTTGATAATCACATGTCACAGGATATTTTCATTTTGATATAAGGCAGTGACTCAGAACAGTGGTTATTGCAGAGCCCCAAGCAGACATTAAAAGTATGAAAAATGACTGATGTTCACATCACATTGCAAAAATTTGTATTCCCTCATAACATAAATGATCGAGTTCCTACACGAATAAATGCGTTCCCTCGTGATGATCGCATTCCCTCATAAAGATTGTGTTCCTGTGCGAGGTTTTCACGTTCTCTAGATCAACATGTTCCCTCACAATATTCTGCTTATTGTGAAGGAACGCAATCATAGAATTTTTTTTAGGTAATATCACCTCATTAGCAACAGACGTGTGTTGTAACCTTGTCAGATATCTTGAAAATTGTGTGCCGTTAATTGTGTTGAAGAGCACACCTCATTAAAATGCTCAGCCACACTGTTGTCAAATAGTCACCAAATTTAAACCCTCGTGCTTACTGGAATTCAGGAATGTATGTTTGCTCATTGTTATGGCATTGTGAGAAACACGTTCCTCAATCATGACCTTGTAAGGTCACGTGACCTTGACCTTGGGTCACATGCATAACAACTTGGTCAGGGTGCCATGATTTCTGTGCTGAAGAATAAGATCTTGTGTGCTGTATCTAAAATAAATCAAAAAAAAGGAACCCTACTATAGTATATAGGCCCACCACCTGAAACTGGTGGTTGCAGATAGTTTAGCCACCCCCCCCCCCCCCCCCAGCAGGTAATTAATTGCACTATTTATTCCCCAGGCAGTTGAGAAAGACTTATGCTTGAACAGGTCATATGCACTGGCAGGTTCAGTGCACTGATTCACTTGCCTTTATCTTTGTCCTTGTAATTTTACATAACAATCAAATCTTGTTCTGCTAGAGTCACCAAATGTTGTCTGCAACTGCATGTATCTCCAGGAAATCCTGAAAAGAGAGAATCAGATTTGAAGCATGTAAAGTGAATGCTCCTTCTAAACATAAATAATAATTCTTATCAATCACGTGATGCTTGTGGTATATTTCATATCTTGTAATGATGTTAATGTGATTTGAAATATTTTAGGCCTAATTGTACCACCATATTTGATATAACAACTCTGCATGTCACGTTATGCTAACTAATGTATTTAACGTCAATGTATGCATGGTACATCCATGGTTATAACATGGAAATATGCCAACAGTGAGTGCAAACATTTATCAATATTAATAACTTCCTTCACCGGATCCTCTTTGAAATATGAAAGAAATCTTGGACATGATACTAGGATTAAATATTTAAACTTGTTCTGAGAAAACCTTTGCATTGTAAGATGAGCATATTTATCAGGGGGTTTCCCTGTGAAAACAGACGTCAGATTTGACAGTCATGAGTGTAGCGTTGGAAATGCATTTGATCCAAACATAATATTGTGGTAGAAAAAAAATTCGGCATTTTGGTGGGAAGTTCTGCAAATTGAGCATACACGGTGTATAACCCATAGTAGTAAAATAGGACCAAAGTTTAGGCCTACATCTATAGTATGAATTTGGACTTAGATGGTCCATTGATTGCTATATGGTCATAGTATGGTCATAGTATGGTCATAGCTCCCAAGTTTTAGAAACTGGTTTGCAGGGTGAGGACCGGGGTGGACAGGCAACCCCACTGGTTTGAAACTGGTCACCAGGGTGAGGACCGGGGTTCGCGGGCGGCAGGCCCCTGGAAGCTTTGGCATCTAAGGTGCTCTGTGGTGCATTCTGAGCATTTTAGAGGTAAAGTATGGTTAGATTTATGGAGCTTAAATTGTATTGTTCAATTTTGATACCCACAATTGTGCAAAAGACAATATTACTACCTCTAAACGCCAACCATAACCATGTAAAACTGGGCATAGTGCCAAATGAGTGTTTTTGGTTAATGTTTGCTGGTTGAAGGGTTTTAGCGCTCTGGGCTTCCAACCGCTGAGTCCCGGGTTCGATTCCCGGACGAGCCTAAGTTGGATGGCTGTTTCATCCTTCGTCTCATTGCCATGGTCTCTGCCTGTCCTAATTAGCCCATCAGGTGCAGAAATACAGGACGTATAGCCCTAATCACCCACCCACTCCACCACTGGTTGAAGGGTTTTGAAATTAAATGCTGGTCAGACCCACCAAATGACGGTCACTTGGTAGCTATGCCATGGTTCAGTGGATAAAATGTTGAGCAGATCCTCCTTGAATCACTGCTCCACTCCACCCAGGTGTAAATGGTAACTGCAGTGATGGTGGCGATAGTAGAGTACTTGCCCAAAGGAGCACTGTTATGGCTACACATTGGGTGTATACTCCCCAGGGAGTTGAGAAATGCTCAAGCTCGGGCAGGCCTGCCAGGATGTAAATTTTAAGGTCAACCGCGCTCTTTGAGGATAGCAGACGCAAAACCCAATAACATTAAAAAAAATTTGCCACAAAATGTGTCAATATTGCAAAATAAAATCATACTTCTGACATCTATTGTAAATACTATTAAATTGTTAAAAGATGAAAACCACACATGTAATATGGCTCCACACTGGAGTTGCCACCATCTTGGTTTCTATGGTTCTAACAACAAATAAAAACAGACTTTCTATGGGTCAGTGGCTTCTCACACAGATCTTGCCTAATTAAACTTGAATTACTTTTTGCTGCCAAGTTATAACCCAAGGAGGAAGAGCGAGGTGGTTATTTTTCCCCATGAAATTTGTACCTGCATGATACCTGCCAATAACAGAACAAAATAAGCCTGAAATGCATTGATTTCTAGAATTAATTCATTATTGTGCAAGAATTAAGATATTAGAACTGATGTATGAAAGAGTATATAGTTAAAAATATGCATGTCGTGCTCTAGAGTGATCTTGATTTAAGACTTTACAAATTTTGCACTGTTTTTGTATACATCCATGAATTAAAACCACAACTTTGCAAGCATTTGTGCGGTCTGCAAATTTTTTGAGGCCAGCAAATCCATGATCATGTCATTTGTTAACAAATAGCACTGACAATCGTCAAAATACTATTTTTCTATACTGGTTTTTCACATGGCAATTGCAGCAGAGGGTGCAACAGAATCGGGAGCACCTTGTCCAGTGTCCACGCTAATTTCGCTGACCGCAAATGTACTAATCAATTACCTCAACTTCAGCAACTGACTTGTCTCTCTGGTCGTAAGGCATCTACAAATTCTCTGTAGTCCAATTCACCACTTTGGTGTTTTAAATGTTATATTAATGCGAATCAAGAGTAGACCAAAATTCTTTCTCAACTCCTGGGTGGGTGGGTGGTGGATTAGGGCTTTACGTCCTGTATTTCTGCACCAGTTGGGCTAATTAGGACAGGCAGGGACCATGGCAATGAGATGAAGGATGAAACAGCCATCCAAAAACTCCCAGGGGAGTATTTAGCCTTGAATAAAGAGGGTTAACTACAGAAGCTTGTAAGTGTTCAGTGCCATCATGGGTGGGTGAGGCATGGCACCCATATTAAACTCTAGGTCCCATCACATGGAACGTTATCTTCATCATCTCATTCCTTATCGCAGTGCAATTAAATTATTACTGTGGTGGTTTCTTCTGGTAAAAGCAGTCCTGATCCATAACCAAGTCGTCCCAGTGACTTCCTAAAAAATATGTTATTTCCATATGTTACTAAAAAATATGTTATTTCCATATGTTACGGATGTCAAAATTGTATTCCCAACAAATCAAGGAAGTCTTGGGATATCAATATAATCCTAACATGAAATGTCAATGGTCATAAAATAAGCTTGTAACAGCACACTACAATAAGGTACAAGATCTAGATTTGTATGAAGTACTAAATATAAATGGCAAATATGCCACAATTGCTGTAATGACTAACTGATTTTCAACATTGTTCAATGATGAAGAATTTGATAATTATAACTGGATATTTCCAAGGCAATATTAGCTAACACTGGATGGCATATTTACTGCATGGAAAATTGGTTGTAAGTGATCGTTACAAGTGTCCTCGTATCTCATTTTGAAACATTCTGTATAAGGCAGACAAATTATTTCATCAGTAGGCCTATGTGATACTCAGTAGGCCTATGATGAAACGGCTTTCCGATAGTACTGTCGCATCAAAAATTATTCACTTTTAACTTTTCACTGATACATAACCTTGCATAACTTGTAAACTACATTGGCAAATGCATTGCAATCACAGCCACTGACAGCTGTTGACATATACATGAGAATGATACCATAGAATCCAATGCCACCTTAAGCTAAATCACTTCTACTACAGTATCCTTGCATAACTTGTAAACTACATTGGCAAACGCATTGCAATCACTGCCATGGACAGCTGTTAATATATACATGAGAATCATGCCGTAGAATCCAATGCCACCTTAAGCTAAATCAATACCACATTGTCAAATGCATTGCAATCAGAGCCAATGACAGCTGTTGACATATGTATGAGAATGATACCATAGAATCCAATGCCAGCTGTTGACATATGTATGAGAATGATACCATAGAATCCAATGCCACCTTAAGCTGAATCACTTCTACTACAGTATCCTTGCATAACTTGTAAACTACATTGGCAAACGCATTGCAATCACTGCCATGGACAGCTGTTAATATATACATGAGAATCATGCCGTAGAATCCAATGCCACCTTAAGCTAAATCACTACCACATTGGCAAATGCATTGCAATCAGAGCCAATGACAGCTGTTGACATATGTATGAGAATGATACCATAGAATCCAATGCCACCTTAAGCTAAATCACTACCACATTGGCAAATGCATTGCAATCAGAGCCAATGACAGCTGTTGACATATGTATGAGAATGATACCATAGAATCCAATGCCACCTTAAGCTGAATCACTTCTACTACAGTATCCTTGCATAACTTGTAAACTACATTGGCAAACGCATTGCAATCACTGCCATGGAAAGCTGTTAATATATACATGAGAATTATGCCGTAGAATCCAATGCCACCTTAAGCTAAATCACTACCACATTGGCAAATGCATTGCAATCAGAGCCAATGACAGCTGTTGACATATGTATGAGAATGATACCATAGAATCCAATGCCACCTTAAGCTAAATCACTTCGAATACAGTAACCTTCCATAACTTGTAAATTACATTGGCAAATGCATTGAACTCACAGCCACTGACTGTTGTTGACATATACATGAGAATGATACCATAGAATCCAATGCCACCTTAAGCTAAATCACTTCTACTACAGTATCCTTGCATAACTTGTAAACTACATTGGCAAACACATTGCAATCACTGCCATGGACAGCTGTTAATATATACACGGGAATCATGCCATATAATCCAATGCCACCTTAAGCTAAATCACTATCACATTGGCAAATGCATTGCAATCAGAGCCAATGACAGCTGTTGACATATACATGAGAATTATACCATAGAATCCAATGCCACCTTAAGCTAAATCACTTCTACTACAGTATCCTTGCATAACTTGTAAACTACATTGGCAAACGCATTGCAATCACTGCCATGGACAGCTGTTAATATATACATGAGAATCATGCCATAGAATCCAATGCCACCTTAAGCTAAATCACTATCACATTGGCAAATGCATTGCAATCAGAGCCAATGACAGCTGTTGACATATACATGAGAATTATACCATAGAATCCAATGCCACCTTCAGCTAAATCACTTCTACTACAGTTCAAAGTCGCATGGAACTTTGAAAGTGTCTGAATATTTTTTGGTGCGATTGTATTACCTGATTTTGAATTGTGTAACGTAACTGTTACTGGAACTGATGTATAGGTCATTAATTATTACACCTTCTTAAAATGTGGAGAAATGAGATTTGAGGGTTTGGTATAGTATGATCAGACCTGCTTTTAATAATAAAATGTCAGTCCTGGAACGGTTTTTCAATTTATACACCAGACCTCGGTATAATGAACCCATTATTACGAAGACATTTCAGTAGTCTCAGTTATGTACGAAACCAATTTTAATGACTTTGGATAGTTCCAAATAGGCTTGAAATAGTGTGTTATAAGCAGGTCTGAATGTAGTGACAGTTCAAATATACATACACGATAAAATTACATGTATATAATGCTATTACACGCTGCATGTTGTCTTGATTGCACGCTTGACTTTTCATTGCGATTGGCTTAAAGAAAACACTAGAGAACACTGTGAGGGTGAGGTACAGTTAGTTTCATTAAAAAATGGCCCATCAATTTGAGCCTAGCCAAAGCTGTAATTGCTGGCTAATCAAAACCGAATCTAAAAGAACATATTTATGCTATATTACATTAATTTCTTACATTTGCCAATGTTTACACTTTTCTGGTGATATATGTAAACCGACTATTAGCTATAGAAGTGGACAGAAGCAGCTGGAATTAGAATGTTTAGATCACAGTCAGGTATAGGTCGCTACAGCCGTCTAGAGTCAACCTTTTTTAATGAAACTAACTGTATGGGTGCACATTTAACACGTTTAAGCTTTGTTGTATTGAACATTTGTTTGTGTTACATGGCTTTTACACATAGATCTACTGTATTCTTTTACAATTGCACACTAGAGTTTATCTGGGCCAGAAATTTGCATCAGTTGAAACGGAGGAAGCTTCTAAACTTGCATTGACCAACCCCAATTCCTGAATTATATCAGCACCACTAACTTACAAGAAACACTTGAACTACAAGCAGGATGCTCTATGAATAAGTCACTCAAAAATTAAAGTTAGCAATGAGTTCCGTTTGACACTATTTCCTCAGTTTATATAAGAAAGAATTCCACAACCATCTCGAATAAAAGAAAAAAAAATTGAAAGTGTTTTAATGACCCCTTATCCAATTAGACATCTTGAATTTTCAAGACATATACTGTAAGTTTCATTAAAAACGGACTGTAAAATTGAACCTAGTCAAAGCTAGATAACTTCTGCTATACGATGCTACCTGCCACTAATTGGAACTTTCTGGCTATAGCTGGCTACTCAAAGCCGGATCTAAAAATACCTGCATCACCATCTGGAGCGTAAGTTGAGAGTAACAAATATTTGTCATTTCTTATTGAAAAGATGCATCTCTATTTGCAAATAAATATTTATGATATGCTAGATAGATTTTTTACAGTTACCAAGGTTAATATTTTTTCAGTGGTGATAGGTGTGAGCCGACTATTAGCTAGGAGTAGACAGAAGCAGCT
This sequence comes from Alitta virens, assembly GCA_932294295.1. Lineage (NCBI taxonomy): Eukaryota > Metazoa > Annelida > Polychaeta > Phyllodocida > Nereididae > Alitta > Alitta virens. The sequence continues at coordinate 15,239,155 of OW028585.1, read as the reverse complement.
GGCTTTAGCCAGTTATAGTTTCAGCCAGGAATTGGTTACTGCAGCTGTCTAGAGTCAACCATATTTTATGAAACTGCTCCCAAAACATCTAAGAGGAGTTGCAACAAATAAAATGGAACCGACATCTTTTCAGTGTGATGATGCTTCGGGAGACATGGTTATAACCACCTAAGATTCCATACCACATGGTTTGTGTACGATTTGAAACTTCCACTAGCTCAACTGCAATAGGCCTATATGTACAATACCCGCCGGCAGAGTTTTGCGCAGACAACGCAGTTATGGGCACTTACTAATAACGACATTGATGGCAGGCCCGTAGCCAAGGGGGGGGGGGGGGGGGTCGAGGGGGGTCGTTTAACCCACCCAACTTAACTTGGTCCATGTCCACACGTTGGTCCACATCAGGGAATGCTATTTAAAAAAATTGTATCGAAGGTCTACAATTTATTGAAAAAGACCCACCTAACACCAGCTGGCTATGGGCCTGGATGAACGGGGTGAATCCGAAACATTCTGACTGACAAGACAAGAATTATAGATATAGGTCGGATTAGGTCCCTCACCCGCAATAACTCTCCATCAGAATATTTCGATCGATCCCTAAATGTAGTTTTTATAAATTGCCAACTCATCGATTGTGTAAAGTTTGCAGACAAAATTGATGTATGCAGTATGTTTGGATTCTAGCGTATACAGTCAACCCTCATTTATCCGGTTCCCTCGACATCCACACGCATATGGTTGGACACGTTTCTATGTAGTGTATTTATCCCTCAATTAACCGGTTCCCTCATTTTCACCAACCACACAGCCGTTTTGGATACGAACCCCTACCCTTCCCATGTTACGCTACTGACCAGCATCATTGCTTTTAGTGATGTGGACCAGACTGCTTAGCCAGGGGTGGTCCAGTATTTCCAAAAACAGTCCAGTCCTGGTCCGGTCCAGGGGTGTGCAGTCTGGTACTAGAGATCAGACCGGTCCGGACGCGGTCCATCAACATAACAGTTGTTTCACCAAATGAAATAAACTGGTTCTTGTTTAACATAATTTGATGTATGGAATTGTTTAGTACTGACAAGCAGGATAGACAAATAATTTCATTACTGCAATATTTATTTATCTAAAACAAAGAAACCATCAATCAATCAGGAATGATTTATAACTGAAACAAAGCAAGGTGACCAACATCTGGTGTATAAAAAATTCAACATGCAATGCTTGGACCGCCGGTTCGGAGGCATCGGACCAATCCGGTTCCGGTATTTTTGTAGTGGTCCGGTTTTTCAGCGGTCGGGGATCGAATCGCAGCAGTCCGAGGCGGTCCGAGGCGGTCCGGTCCACATCACTTATTGCTTCTGTGTTTGATCAGGGGAGCCTGGCTGTCTGTCTATCCATGCATCATTTCATTGCTTTTTAATCAGTTAGTTTGAATAATAATTAGGGATTATACTATTGTTACAAATACAGAACTTCATTGCAATTAACAAGGGTTTGAATTTCTTTCAACAACTGCAATTAGAAGTTATTACAAAGTTAAATAACGAGTTGATTGATTCAGCCCTAATTTAATACAGAAGTGTCCCCTAGTGGGTATTTGTGCGGATTCCGTTATCCGGACATCTCATTTAACCGTACAGTTGGCCAGGGAATGAAGTTGTGCGGATAAATAAGGGTTGACTGTAACAGTAAACAAAGTGTTTTTTTACAAGGGTGTTATAAATCTAACGCGTAGTGTTCAAAGATACTAGTTTTTTCATTTCCTACATATTTCAGGTTTTATGTAAGTGTTACAAATATTTTGACTTTCCTTGGTTTGCAGTATGTGTTAACACCTGTTGTAGTTTTTTAGTGTGTGTGGTTCCTTCACCATCCACACATTCTGTTTTATAATCATAAACATCTGCCTTTTAAGTTGCATTCTTAAACAGCTTGCAATCTATGTGTATTTGCAGTGTACAGTTCTTTTTATTTCTTCACACCAAAACTCTTTTGATTTTATATTTAGTAGTGTAGAACTCAAATGTAACAGTGTGTCTTTACTGTATGATATAACTACTCTTTTTTAGTTGATATGGTTCATTGAATCTTTGAGATTATCAATTGTGAGTAATGTATCTGACACATATCGATGTAGCTGTAAAGATTGTAATTATTAATTAATCAATTTATTTAAATAAAATAAAAAGAAGAATATTTGGTGATATTGGTAAAATAGGAATCCTGTGGTAGTTATAAGTAAGCGTTCTTTGCGGAACTTGTACATAATTTGCCGAGAAGACTTTCTACGTTTTTTTATTGTTACTGTTTAAATTGAATGTTTTGCTCTTCTATTAGAAACTTGATGTAAATAAGCCTAACTTTAATATTTTTTTCATTTTTCACTTCAGGAAAAAAGAGAAACTCCAGGGTTACCGTCATTTACATCACCCAGTCCCTAGCGGAATGTTTTGTGCACACGAAACTTAGGAATTTGATGAACTGTGATGGTTGATAAAGCATTTAAAAAATATGGTTCCGCAAGATATTTAAAAAAAAAAAAATGTCCAAATATAATGATTGTAAAATTGCATCTTAATTGAAGCATTTAATGTAAAGTATTACGCTTTTTCAAATTCTCAGAACGCTAGGATGTATCACAAAATGTTCAGAACTTAAAGTATCTCACGAAATGTTTGGAAGGTTTGGACGTTGAGAAAATGTCTCACAGAGTGTTTGGAACTTTGCGAAAGTGTCGCCCGGAATGGCTGGAACTCTATGACAGTGTCTCATGGATTCTTTGGAATTTCAAGACTGCATCTCCTGGAATACATTTTTCTCTTATAGAATATTGTACGCAACGAATGTGATGTGGAATGTTTGAACTGTAATAAAAAATATATCATGGAATGGTAAAGTTTATATGTTTTGTATCTATAATAGTTATTTTGCTTGACCCAACGCAAATTTAGTTTTGTAGCACATGGTTATTTTAAAAAAAAAGCAGGAGCAGTAGCCTATTTAAAAAGGAAAAGGTTACTGTAATGATAGCCTTCAGAATGGCATTCATGGGTATTATAAACGTATATTTTATCCTAAGTGTTTAAATTCGTAATCATTTCCTGAGTCTAACTTAAATAAATATATCAAAGATGCTGGGAAACCGTTAATTTTGTATAATTCAAGATGCCCGTTTCCTATTGTACGAATTGTATAAATTATAATTTCATACTTTTCTGCTTAATTGAACGATATAATTTGCTCAGCAGGATATGAAGTCATTGTTGTATTATTATAACTATTCCAAGTGTCTTCACCACTAAATTAAATTTGTTTCTTCTATTGAGATTTGTGCCTTTTTGGCCGTGTTGCCGTGGTAACATATAAAATATAAATGAACGAATTTGCAAAGCTCCCGTTTCAGAAATGATTTACACTAACTGGTATATTGGATTAATAAAGAAGCCTGTCGTTCATAGGAAGTTCCAAATAGGTCTAAAAGAGTTTTTAACTTAAGTTAGTTATTAGAAGACATTGTCAAACCCCAAATGTGTCGCCTGACACTGTAGGTCGTCACCTCACAGCCCAGCGACCTATTATACAGTGTATACATGGTTTGCTCGTTTACTCATCTAAAGTAAATTAATAAATTTCTTTTATAGACTATAGTCTATAGGTTGGCTTATGGTATTAAAAGTCGAACAATAAAATTACAGAATAATTAGATGTTCATGTTCCGAGTTTACGTTATGCTTGTTCTGACAAGCAGGCAATTTTGAAAAATTGCCTAAACTAAAAAAAAGATATGAATCCATTTCTCTTGTTTTATTAAGAGATTTCTTAAGTCTATAATCAGCCTATCGGCTACATAGTTTTACCAATCATTTTGTTCAACCAGGTAAACTAGCAAAGAACGTCCATAATTAGTGTAGACTGAGACTGGATGAGCAAATTATCGTCATGGCATCTGAAATTGTTTGCTGAAGCTTTTCATTTGTATCTAATAAAACAAAATTCTCTGTAAAGTGTCAGAACTACATTTATTTCCAGATTTCAATAAGAAAAGGTTAAATTAGAGAAAAAAAATATTATTCATACATATAAGGACCTGTTATCTGAGGCCATCAAATGCCACAAATTAAACCTATAGCACCTACATATAACATTATATGCTAGTGAAAATGAAATTTACTTGGAGTTTGGCTGGTGAATTGACAAAAAAAAGTTAACTGCATTTGCGATATCTTGTTCAATGCGAATGTATTGTTCAATAATGCAAAAATGATTTGGCAAATTGGTTTCAGCAAGCTTGAAACTCCAACGCAAACTTTCAAAACTGATTATGCCATGTTGACATCTCTGGATGTGTTTATTGTTGTCAAATGTACAAACAGACATCTATCAAGAATATGCCATGGAAATCTCAAGTAAACGACCACTTAATTCTAACTCGCCTCTGCCACCCCTCCCAATATAATTTTCATTGTGTCATTTAGCTATAATGAATGGCAACTTGCCGGTAACTGCCAAATTTATCAATTTCCTGTATCGCAGCGAAACTTAGTTTTGACTGTAAATTGTATTACAAATGGATACCATCAAATTTTCAGACTGCAGTTGTCCTTGCCTTTTGTTTGGGCATAGTTTTCGCCAGTCGAGACCAGAACTTCTTTTGGTCTTTTTCAGTCGAAGGCCATGTCATGTATGTAATGGATGACAATATTATCTGCAGATTTTCATCAATGTGTTTCATGTCAAATTCCCGAAATATTATTGGAATTATGCGTTGACGTTCTCTCAGCATTTCCTGTTGCACCACCTGGTATTCAAATTTTGTCCATTCACTTGTGACAAAATCAGGACTCAAAACGAGGATCATGTGACGACTGTTTTTGATAGCCCAGATGACATTTTTAGCTAAAATGATAGAAGTCAATTGTTATGCTAACAAAATTGCAAACAAAATTGTGTCAGGGTTGGTAGTTTTATCTGGTTTAAGGTTTAACCTGGATTAGTTTTATCCACTTATTTGGACAAAACCGTTTGATACTCAAATTGTTATTCAATTGTTGGCCTTCAATGGATAAACCTTGTAATTCTGGTCCATGAAATGCAAACGGGATTCCATTGCACCACAATACACAAGAGGGCACCTCAAATACCACACTACACTGAAACTCTAGTGGTTATTTTAGGAATTGCAACATGCACACCAGAAAATTCCCAATTTTGCACGAGCCAGTTTAGTTTTAGTGAATTTAATTTAGAATCCATTTTGGGTTATCCATTTTATTATATGGTTTAAAAAGTTTTATGAACTACTTTTATGCCAGCGGTGGATCCAAAAAAATCTCAGACGGGGGGGGGGGGGGGGGGTTCCGTATATTATTGGTCTACAGGCTCTCTCCGACTGATGCATATTATGGCAATGAAAAACTGACCCCGAACTGGAGCACCCTCCTCTGGATCCACGCCTGTATGCGGATAAATATATGATTGTGGGAGCAGTAAAATACTGTCCGCTTTCGGGATTTTAGCTCCAAAGCTTGCTGTCTCGTGCCCTTCAGGGTATTATTAAATAATCATAGGTGCAGTTGCTGTTAGAGGTATTTAGGGCAGTTGTGTGACAAAAAAGGGTTGCATTGATTCTTACAGGAAGACATGTCAAAATACTGATGAGAAAGCTAACTAATACGCTCCATTATTGCTGATTATATAAGCTCCTGAGAAACTTACGTGCTCCAACCAGAAAATCCCTGAAGTGAAGACAAAGTTTGTATCCCATCTCAACCTCCAGCTTTTGGTAAATTTGACGAACGACAAAGCGGTAATCTTCATCACTGGCTTTGTAGGATACAAAAGCATCAAACTGGTAAGTTTCTGTTTCTGCAAAGGATATGGATATAACTAGTGAGACGACCGTCAATTACCGTGTATAGCCAAAACATATTTGACCACAGAGAGATTATCCCAATATGTAAGTGTGTTTTCAGGGTTGTTTGTTATTCGATGGCCTTTCACACGAACAACCAATAATACATAGCTGAGGCACTTTGAAAGACTGAAAAAAAGGAGCATTGTTTGCCAATGTAACCAATTTTCTGCAAGGCACTGAAAGTGATTTATTTAGAATTCCAAAAGTTGACTCCTCAATTATGATTCATTTGCATCAATATTAGGGCTGTACACCGGTTCTCGATATACCATGTGCACCGGTACAAGGATAAGGATACGGGTATTGATAATCTTTATTCATTTGCTACCCAGATGTTTTGAGTGCTTTCAAAGGAAAACAGACTCTGTCTATGATTACATAAGGACAACGCAAGAATCTGAAGTTATAATAAAGATTTCTCCATTAATATTATTAGTCTCTTTCCAAAGGGGGGGGGAGGGACTTCCCCCCAAAAATCCTTCCCCCCCCCCCCCCCCAAACTTTAGGTACATAATTAAGGACTGTGTTATAAATACTCCTGCACATTAATCTACAGCCCCCCGCCCCACCCATTAGCCCCCCCCCCCCCCCAAATGAAATATCCTGGAGCCTCCACGGCAGTACAAATACAAGCTATTAAGACTCAAGATGCTTCAATATAATACTGTCTAGCCAGATAGATTTTTCATGAAATAATCATCATTCAAATCAATAATGATAAGAGCACAAACGAATGGTATTTACCATCAAAAAGATGGAATCTGTGAGCGATATCATGACCAGATGGGTTTTCCGATGCCAGATGTAACATAGCAATCCCAGTGTTACTGCGCTTCCCAGGATTAGAGGCAGCAAAACTGCTGCCAATACCGGTAGGGTTGGTTTGACTTCTGAAACTGTTAAATAAACCGTGCAGCTTGCTAGAAAAGTTTACCTGAAATGTCAGATTCAGATTTCAGATTTCTTAAAAAACAAAACCAGTTAACCAAGGATACAGCAGTTTTTTGAGGGGGCATCGCTGACTGAATCTTCTGAACAACATTTGGAGACTGATCAAAAAGTAGATAAGGCAATGTTTATGTCATTAAATTGACATAATTAGGACCCTCAGTTTTACCCCGATTTAGAACGTGTTTATCCCACAACCCAAAATGGCCCAAATTGGATGCTATTTTCATATTCTCCTATACCAGATGACCACAGTAATTGCACTATATGTCGGTTAACAACATCACATATGTGGGACTTGTGGTTTTACCCTCTTCTAATCGAACTTTTTAACTGTCTCTAAATGGTTTTCTGATGGTCCAGTCAGCGAAGGTCCCTCGAAAACTACTGTAATTATCCAAAGAAACTTTTTTCTTCAGATGTAACCCTGATCTATTTAACTACTCTCTTTGTTTATATGACCTCAATTTACACAAGTAAGATTCATGTCTATCAATGGAAACTAAAAGTCTCTCAGCAGTAAGAGGTCTTGATTAAAAAAATGTATCGCAAAAGATAAGAGAGGAGTTGCAATGTGTAACAGTCATTCATTGACTTGGAAACTAAACTCCAGAGGACCTCATGTGAATTAACCAATGGGAGTCCTGGATTCACATGATGTCCTCTGACGCTTAGTTTCCAAGTCAATGAATGACTGTAACACATTGCAACTCCTCTCTTATCTTTTGCGATACATTTTTTTAATCAAGACCTCTTACTGCTGAGAGACTTTCAGTTTCCATTGATAGACATGAATCTTACTTGTGTAAAAGAATGGCATGAAAAAATTGATATGAATGCTCGTGGGGGCTGGTAATTCTCATTGTTTATATCCTAAAAATTCTGGAGTGTCAGTTATACTCACCAAACTTAACGACATCCACAGTACCATTCGTGAAGCTTTTGTCCATTGGATATATTCTGGCTGTGTGGGAGTAATAAAGAAAAACATCAGAATCGACCTATCTATGCCCCAATACCAAAATATCTGTTTGTGCATTTCTTTTCTTTCTTTTATTGTAATTGTTTTGGTGTTTTTGTAAGGGGGGGGGGGGGATCTTGCACCGAATTTTTAACCAAAAGGTAATAGATTTGTTCAGAGAGGTTGAATCAATGAAATACTTGCAATCGAACATGTGTGTATATATATATACATCATATATATATATATATACTGTAGTTGAAGTCAACATGTTGGAGAGCCATAGGGTAGAAAACACGGTGCATTATGAATTTGGTTTATATCAATGAGATTTAATGAACAAATAATTACCTGGTTTTGAAATGCATTTCAGTTTAAATTTAGGAATGTGTCCTTCTGCTGATAAAAAAATAAAATAAAACATATATATAAATATATTTACAAATAGATATATATTTTTTAATTTGCTTACTTCTTCAGCAACAAACAAAAACATAGAGCGCTATGGTAGACCCTCGTCAAGACTTCAATGGTCATCTGTTCGTATCCGTGGGGACTACCGAGCTTTTCCATCATTGCTGGGGAAATATATTGTCACATCTGGGAGTGGTTGACGTAATATTTAAGCTTAAAAATCCTGTACACTCAAAGATGAAATTCATCGGCAAGTCGTGAGTCTGCCGTACAGCATCCTGGAGTCTACCAGCATTTAGATATATCTACATACCATAGCCCCGAAAAGGCATCCCCTTGTACAAGTGTGGGGCGGGGGCCTAGCTCAGAGGTAGCGCTCTGGGCTTCCAACCGCTGGGTCCCGGGTTCGATTCCCGGTCGAGCCTAAGTTGGATGGCTGTTTCATCCTTCGTCTCATTGCCATGGTCTCTGCCTGTTCAAATTAGCCCAACTGGTGCAGAAATACAGGACGTAAAGCCCTAATCACCCACTCACCCCACTTGTACAAGTGTACGTATATATTAACTGCAATATAGCTACTTACTCTAGTAACAGATAAATAATAATATATATTCCCTAATATTGAACTTTACCATATTTATATCATACAATCCCCATAATATTGTGTAAACAAAACACACTTGCCTGAAAATAGTAAATTTGGCATATATATGTATAAGATGTTCTAAGGGGCATCATATGATATTATGTGGACGACTCTCCATTGCTGTTAGGGAAAAAGGATGGCTCTAGTAGCCTCTACAGCAATAGTGGATTTTCACGGAAGGTTCTCAAAATTTCCACCAGGTGGCTAAAACAGAATACTGCAATTGTATTGGCTGAAAATGTTCCCACCCTTGACTGTGATTGACTGAAGCAAAGTGCATCCTAGCAGCAGTGTTTTTAGTGCATTTTAATGTATATTTGCCATCTTATCATTCCATTAATTTCTGTTATTTCACTGAGAATGTTATATCTCTTGGGTCCCTGGAAACTAGTTTTGAGCCACTCACCAATGCTCTCACTAACTAACCCAGGCAGTTTTGACCTATAATCCAACAAATCCGCCAAAATTAGGATATTAAACGCTTTTTGTGAAGCGATCCAGAGCAGTTAACAAAGGACTATTTTGTGCGATTTGACCATTTGAATGTGCGTAGCGATATAAAAGTAGGTCACCAATTAATTGATTTTCACTTTCGGAAGACTGCCCGCAGTCGATCGCACATTATTAAGCAGACTACTTGTATACAGGGGCTAGTCTGAAGCATGTTTCTGCCCCAAGACTACATATGTGATATGGGTAACATCTCAAATAAGATGACATGTGCCCCAATTTTCTTTTCTTTGGCCTTTTCAGTTGATGATTATATTTTATATTTCATTTTTACAACTTCCACAATCAATATTGGGGCGGGGGCCTAGCTTAGAGGTAGCCCTCTGGGCTTCCAACCGCTGGGTCCCGGGTTCGATTCCCGGTCGAGCCTAAGTTGGAAGGCTGTTTTCTCCTTCGTCTCATTGCCATGGTCTCTGCCTGTCCTAATTAGCCCGACTGGTGCAAAAATACAGGACGTAAAGCCCTAATCACACACACACACAATCAATATTGAACAGTAAACACAAACGAAATTCAAAAGTGTAACGCCTCAATCGTTAACACACAGTGAATGTCCTGACAAAAAAACTGGAAAAGAACATGACAATGAACCAAGAAACATTGGAGTCGTTCAAGTGTGGCTTGTTAGATATTCAGAAGTTGTTTTAACACATTCTGTGATTTAAGATTACAGTTAGTGCATTACAACAAAAGACATAAGCATACTGTGGGGATGTGCACTAGCTTACGAAAAAGCTGTAAAATTCTGCACATCCCTTACATTATAAATGAAAAGAAAACAATGCTATTTAAATACGATTGAAATTAAATTCATACAGTGACAAATAAAATATGAAAAAAAATAATAAAGTGACATATTTTGCATAATTACACTGATATTAATTGCAAAGTTGCTTTTTTAATGTAAATTAATTATTTTATATAGCACAATCTTTAATAAAAAAAACAGATCTTCAGAAGTGCTGTACAATGTAAAGAAAAAAAGGAAGAAATAGAATGAAATTTAAAAACTAAAATAAGATATCGAGTAAAGACATTTTTAATAAGACAATTTAAAATTTTAGTTTTCTTTCATCAATGGTATTGCACTGCTCGAGATCATTCGGAGCTGGTTCCATCATTGCGGGCCAATGGCGATATATATTATGTAACAGTCCATTGTCCTTGTCTAGCAGATGGCGACAGATGAGCATATATGCAGAAAAACTGTTCATGAAATATTATGCATTGGTGTGCCTCAAGCAAATAGCAAGCTGTAAACAGTTAGTTGCACCATGTCTTAGGCCTGCAAAAAATTTTGCAAGCTCAGAAAAGTATGCATGATTTAATCCATAAAATTGAATTGAAAAATATTCAATAAAACTCTATAAACATGCTGAAATGTATCACTCAGTGGGTCAGCAAGCTTATATGATTGATGAGATAAACAAATCTTTGTTGGAGCAAGCTTCAAAGGTCTCAATAAAAGGGTAGGGTATATATTGAGGTACTGTAAATTCTACAGTTAGTTTAATTATAAACCACCCGTCAAATTGAAGCTAGACAAAGCTGTCATAGCTGGCTACTCAAAACTGGATCTAAAAGTACATATTTATGATATATTAGATTAATTTCTTACATTTACCAAGCTTTATATTTATCTGGTGATATAATTATGTAAGCCAATAATTAGCTGTAGAAGTGGACAGAAGCAGCTGGCTTTAGCATGTTTAAACCACCTCCAGGTACAGGTCGCTACAGACAGCTAGAGTCGACCGTACTTTATGAGACTAACTGTATTTATGGTGGTTTTTATGGATATTAAATTTTCTTATTGGACTACTGTAGCAATGGAATACCACCACAATACCATCTTATATCCTTAGTTTCATATTAAACTCTAATAAATGGACCTTACAGGTTGAATACAATCCAACCTTTTCATAGTCAAAGATTTGCTTCAGATTGATAAATGTCATTCCTCCATCACAAGCATGTCTTCTAATGTATCTATTATATAAACGTCAGTTGTACCTGGTGAGTTTTAAATTGATGTTAAATTCTAAAAATTGATTAATTGTATACACTGTTGTGAGGAGGGGGGGGGGGGGGCTTTTGTCAGCGACAGCATGGCTGAGTTAGAAGGGCCCTCCTGATCTTGTATATTTTTATATACTCTGAGAAATAAATTTGTTCTGAGTTCTGAATTCTGAGTAAGATAAAAACAACCACAAAAACCAGGAAATACCAAATACCAAATGGAAAAAAAATGGTGAAAAAGGATTGATATTACACTCACAAATGGTTAATAGGGATCATAGTAGGAATCACAATAATTATTGTACTCTCTGATGATGATGATTACCCTCACATATGGGACATTAGGATCATGATAATTGTTGCACTCTCAAATGGAAAAAGATCATCATTACACTCACATATGGGACATTAGGATCATTATAATTGTTGCACTCTCAAATGGAAAAAGATCATCATTACACTCACATATGGGACATTAGGATCATGATAATTGTTGCACTCTCAAATGGAAAAAGATCATCATTACACTCACATATGGGACATTAGGATCATTATAATTGTTGCACTCTCAAATGGAAAAAGATCATCATTACACTCACGGATGGTGCATAAGGCTCATAGATGATAATAGATGTTACACTCACATGGAGCTAATCATAAATGTTACACTCACAGTCTCATAGCTAGTGCATTAGGATCATAGATGATAATAGATGTAACACTCACATGGAGCTAATCATAAATGTTACACTCACAGTCTCATAGCTAGTGCATTAGGATCATAATAAATATCATACTCACAGATGGGGCAGATGAAGGCAGCGGAATGAGATATTGAATTAAATCCAAGTAGATGTCACCTTCAATGAACAATTTGGACACTCGTTCCATTTTAATGCGATGGTAGGACTCGCAACAATGCTGACCGTTCAGTGCAACCTGAAAATAAGATATTTTTTAATCTGAGTTGCATAGATAATATATACCCAGAGGCGCCACTGTAATTGAACCAATGTAAGCCTGTTCAGGATTGGTTCATCACAATATGACAAGCCCGCATAGTGACCAAGTTTCATAGAAACATGTAGGATTTATCTGTGTTCCATTAAAAATACGCTAAAGAATTGCAAATAATCTTTAAAATGTTTGGATGGGAAAGAGATAATTTCATAAATATTTACTAATGGTTTAGGGTGAAGTTTTCACATTATTTCAAGCTCGAATATGACGTCACAATAACAGCTATCACAATGACGTCACATGCCATTGTTATGATTATGATGTCAATATAGCAAAGGACCATATTTTCGCCCAAAATCAACCCTGATATTGCTCATAAAAAAGTATTAAGTTTCTTTATTATCTCTCCTCTTTGTCTGAGAAGATTTAATATCACTCGCATGTGCATGTTATAGTTGCGAATGAATATGTTAATGTAGCAGTCACAGTATTTCATATTCTGTTGATCATCTTTAAATGCAAGTTCTGCTGACTCGAATCTAGTTAAGAGGATTAACTATGTAAGACCTGACACAACATAATATTTGGTGACATAAATAATTGCTGATACCATGCCTGGATACCGGGATAAATAAATAATTTGTCAAAACTGAGTAATTGTGAGTAATACCAAATATCCTTTCGTCATAACAAATAATTTCCGGTAATGTTTGTAGTAATTTCTAGCTGAAAGAAAATTAAATGGTTTGTGTAATTTTCCCATTATTATCATTACTATTTTATTTTATTTTTGTATCTCAGTCATCTTCAATTATGAACATATCCTGAGTGGAAAAAGCATTACAACAGCTACTCTCCTTTTCTAGTTAATTTTAGAAGTACATCAACTTTGCTGACCTTATATGCAAATTTTGTTGCAATGACAGCCAATTCAAACTTGGATCCAGATACCAATGTCATCTGTAGATCCAATTCCTGTTCATTACTCCACTTTCCATCAACAAAGGCATTTCTAACCAGGACAGATGACCTTGAGTTTTCTTTCAATTGCAAAAGAACCACAAGAGCTGCTTCACCCGGTCCAGAAAACAAGGTCACCTTGAAACTTGAAGAACATAATAGATACAGTCAAACCAAAAATTATTCAGACACTTTCATGCAACTTCAAACCTCAGTAGATTTAGAGTAAGGTGGCATTTAATTATGTCAATAGCTGTCTGTGGCTGTGATTTCAATGGGTTTGCCAAAGTAGCTCACAACTGAGTCACAAGTTATAGAAAGTTGTGTATTTGCAAAAAGTCATAAGTGTCAAAACATTTTTGGTTTGACTGTATTTTTTTCTGAGCAACATAGATTATTATAATCTAGCAATTACTTGCCATACACACACAAAAATATGTATTAGAGAAGTTTGCAAGCTGTATGTGAATGTGTGAGTGCTCAGATTCAGACTCAATTCTTTATTTTGTTTATTAGCAATAACAACATATATTAATTACAGTAAAACATGAGGACACATGCAAGGTAATACCATTATCAATAGATAATGCTTGCAATTATGTTGATCTGATGTGTCTTTAGGGGGTCTTCCCAGGGGGTCTCCCCCCCCCCCCCCACATAGAAATTTACATATATACATATATACATATATTGTCTTCCTATATTTTGACACAGATAACTTCTTTGTAATATTGCTAAATTTTCCTGTAATTATCAAGTTTCTGTAAAAATCTAATTGCTGTGGGCAGTAAATAGTTTCTGAGTCTGAGTCTAAACTGACTAGCACATTGTGCAATTAGTAAGGAGTGCTGCATTCTGGTATATGCATGTATGATAACAGCACTGCATTTAGAACTATAAATCCTCCATAAAATCAGTCACCTTTTGCCTCTTGATGGTAGATTTCCTTGGAGTCTGATGATAGATCCATCAACCAGAAAAGGAACTGAACCTATATAAGGGATATCCTGAAAAACAAAAACAAAAATCAAAATGTATTGTACCCTTCATCCAGATAAGAGATATCCTGAAGCACAAACAATTTAACATCTAATGCAACATGTAGCTCATAAAGATCCCTAGGCCTAAATTAGAATATGGTACCGTCACTACCTAATGGTTAAGACATTCGCCAATGCCACATTTGCCAGCTCTGCTGAAGGTGCACGCTGTACTCAGGATCAATCCCATGCCCGGGCACTCTTCATGAGCTACATCCCAGCTGGATGTAGACCGCATACAACGTTAAATTAGAGGTGCCATTCACTCGGTTATCATGCTGAGAAAAGTAATATACCCCACCCATGGGGTAAATGTGTCACATGGTGTGGACTCCCAAGCCTTTGTCATCTCATCATAATGTCTGCCTCTGCCAGCTGGTCATATAAGCTGACTAAGCTTCAAGCCAACCCTCTAAGAAAAAAAGGTTCTTAAAGGTTCAATATGGAACCTAAGGGTTCCATATGGAACCTGAAGGTTCTATGGTGCATGTAAAGGTTCCGAATGGTTCTTAAAGGTAAGAACCATATGGTTCAATCACACACCAAAGCCAAGTACATTAGTTATCCATACTTAAATGGATTGTTTAAGAGCAGTCACTTAATTGATGAGAACAGCCTCAATGAACAACTGAGCATTACATAAATATTTTACTTGTCAAATGCTTCATGGTAATTAATATGTAAATAATTTTGTTTAATCAAGACATGAAAACATGTTTTTTATTATTATTAAGTTGTATTGTTTTTGCAGATATTTGAGTAGGAAAAAAAGCCAAATGACTATGAAAACATTCAGGACTTGATGAAGAGGACTGTACTACACTATAGCTTTGCTTGTCATGGTGAGTTTTCATTACAAAAATATAAAATTGCTATATTTCACTTACATCAATCCGTAAATGTCATGTTTAACACTACTTTTGCATATACAGTAGATTGCAAAAGTACTTATGCCTCTAGATTTTGCAGGCAGATATATCAGCTACAAATCTATAAAGGACAAAAGTGGTACATGCTATCAGCACAATATTTTTGGAGGTAATAATTTACCACATGTTGTCAATTTTCAATCCACTTTGCAACTGTTATGTAATGTTTCGTTTGAAATTGATGAAAATCTAGTGCAACAATGGAAATATTCACAGAGTTTCTCTGAATTTGCTGAAATTCACATAGGAAAACATTTTACTTAAAATATAAAGGAATATCAACTCGCTGACTGAAAATATGAGGGACTTAAGTATTTTAATACATTTGTAAAAAAAAAGCATTTAAAATTACATCTTATTTTTTGTTCTTCAAAATTTCATTGTTTATTTATCAAAAACAGACACCAAAATATTACTATTGTCTCAGAAGTGGAATTACATCACACGGTAAGGCCACTTTAATTTTGAAAAGTGCCATTAATATAGGTTATATACGTACCATAACAAACAATGAATATTTATATTTGACACCCAGGAGAATGAATACTTTTGCAACCCACTGTATTCTTGTGACAGTTTGTTAACTGATGAATCTTTAAATTCAGATTGTCTGACAATTAATGTTATTCCAATAATAATTTTGCCTGTTTTATTTTTTTGTATTTTTTTTCATTTCTTTTAAAATTGAAATATCAATAATTTTTTTGTTGTAGACTTCATGAAATGAAGCCTTAATTGTATTTTTTCAAAGAGACTTGAAAATGTGCAAGTCAGCTTGCCAGGGTACATTAAGGAGAAAAGGAAAGGTAAATACATTTTGTTTGGTACTTTAAAATTTCTTTCTTGAAAAATCAAAGATAACACAATTTTTTGTTTCAGCATCCATAATGCAATTATAGACTGTAAATGACTCTGTGGTGTTGCATATTCATCTTGATATTTTCAACAAAGAACCACCCTTATAGACAGAATGCAAACAAGGAGAACATAGACCTCTGTATATCATGGAAACTTATGGAGAATGAGAGACTGGATGAAATGGGCAAAATTTACATTTACATTTACAACAAAGAACAAAACCCACCAAGTGGGCAACAAACAACAGTAATCGCCCCAACAACATAAAAACAGTTTTGTTGCTACCTTGTTAATAAATATGCAAAACTTTGACATCTGTAATAGTATATGTCTGATCCTTATAACTGGTGATGTTATATAAATAATGTCTTTGATGCAACCATCTACTGTCATGATTTTTATAATAACACTTCCATTCTTTATTTTAACAGGAGTCAACACCCACTTCTTTGTTCAGATCAAGCACAAGAGAGAGTACAGTCTATGTGGAAAAGGTTGAAATATGGCATGATGGTCATCCAAGACAGAAAAACCTGATTTCACTGGCTTTTGAATGTTTAATTGCTGTTTGTTGCACAAAAGTACACCGGTGTTATGTGGAATTTTGCATCATTGATTGTGGTAAGGTTAATTTGGTAAACTGGTACATTGTGTGTGAAGTGATTTAATCCTTAGGTTGTGTTGAGCTCAGTCCAAAATACCAAAACAATGTTTGTTCACATCAAAGAAAATAAATGTATTGACCAAAATTTATTTTGTTGCTCTGTATATTTTTTTCATATCTAAAAGAACCTTTATTGAACCAATATATGAACCTTTAACTGAACCTTGTTAGGTTCCAAATAGAACCACAGGGTTCTAAAAAGAACCCTAAACAGAACCATAAATGCACCTATAAAAGTTCGTTGAAGAACTGTTGAACATTCCAAGGGTTCTTTACAGAACCATTTGATGGGTTTGTTCATGAACCATTGGGTTCCATACAGAACTTTTATTCAAGAACCATTGGGTTCCATCAAGAACCTTAATAAGGAACCTTCAGTGGTTCTTTTAAAGAACCTTTAGAGAGGTTGTTGTGAACCATATCAGGTCACAACATGAGTTGTGTGGCTTAGGCAATTCCTAGTGCAAATAGCTCCATCTATAATTTAGGCTACTTGGGTTAATCATGCCTCTATTGCTAATGAAAATTGTAGTTGACCCAATTAATGCTCTAGAGGAAGTGACCTAGTTAACTAGTTAAAATATTTGTCAGTCATGAGGTTTATGATATGTCAAAGTCAAACCGGTATGTAAACCATTGTATTTCTCAGTATAGCTCTTTTCTTTGTATGTATTGATAGATCATTAAATAGCTGTTTATTAGGTGCTTTAGTGAATCAGTTGCATTCTTATTTGTGTCAATTTAATTAACATTAATCCAACTGTCAAATGCAAATGATGCACAATTTCTATGATCTTTATATTGATAATAATTTATAATTGTGCTAGAATGTATGTATATATGTACTGAGTTAACATTTCTGATATATAATTAAGATTATGTTATTAATTCTTGATTTATAGGTCACTATACTATATGAATGCTATGTGAGTATTTCTAGCGATAAGTCATTCCATAGTTGATTTGATTATTTGTATATAATATTGTTTCATCTCTAACATGCTTATTTTTGTTCAAGTTATGATTATAACATAAGTTCATTACTTTATATATTGACTGAGCCAATTAATTGGTTTTATTTATATATGTTTAAATGTTTGATAATCATATGATGAGTTCTCTCCTATGTTATGAACTCCATTAGTGTTAAGTTCCTGTTCATTGTTTAATTGTAGATTCACCGATAATACTGATAATGTTACCATACTGACATCCGTGTATAAAGAGTGGCAAAATACAATCCTACTGCGTGTGAGTGTGAGTGAGTTATTGTTTAACGCCTCATCAGCACCTGAGTGGGCTATGTAGAGGCTCTCTAGGTTAAGATTGATTATCTATATTTGGTAGTAGAAACCAGAAGCATATAAAAAATCAATAATTGTCTGGGTTGGATATCTAGTAAAGAGATGTTGTAAGGTAGTAGCTTGAAACAGAGGTCTTCTAATGCGTTGTAAGTGGATGCAATCTAATAAAATATGTTTGATTGTTAGGGGGCGCCGACAACTCTGGCATACCGGTGCTGGTTCATTGACTAAAAGGTGTAAATGTGTAAGTCTTGAATGTCCTATGAGGCATCTGTGATATATTCCTTGATCTTTGCGAGTATTGAACCTACTCGGTATTTTATTTTGAATGCAAGGTAAGATTGAATGCAACTTGTTGTTATTACATTCATTCCATTGTCTTTGCCAGCAAGACATGATAAAAGATTTTATAGTCATTTTAAAATCAGTGTATGGAATGGTAAAATCAGTTATCTCTTTTGTAAGAGCCCTTTTTGCTGCCAGGTCTGCTTTTTCATTCCCTTCAATGCCAGCGTGTCCAGGAATCCAGCAGAATACTATGTCTTTGTATTCGTGAAGATAGAAATACTTAATAAGAACATCTAAGATCCCAGGGTTATCAAGTTGTTTATTTTGGATTGCTTGAAGAGCAGATTTGGAATCAGAACAGATAACATAACGATCTGATTCTGAGTCCTCGATGTTCTTTAAGGCAAGGTAAATAGCTGTTAATTCTGCAGTGTATATTGAGCAGTGGTCTGGAAGACGACATTCAGCTATAACGGTTTTATAAGAAGTGACTGCACAGCCTACTCGTCTTTCCATTTTTGAGCCATCTGTGTATAGAAATTTGTACGATTCGTATTTAAACCTAATACTATAAAATAGGTTTTGATAGTCTACCGGATTGGTTTCGCTTTTCTTAAGCTCTGCCAAATCCAGTATAACTTTCGGGACTGGGAGAATCCATGGCGGAATGGGTGGTACTTCCGTCTCGGCAATGATTGTAGTATCAATTTTTGCAGCCTCAAGATAGAATTTCATGCGTAATCCCAGTGGTCGAATGGCGTTTGAACGAGATTCATAATGATGCATGTATTTTGGATGAAATATTACATCATATGTTGGATTTGTTGGAGTTGAAGCTACTTTTAGTATGTATTGCATGGATAACTTGATACGACGAAGGGAAAGTGGAGGTTCCCCTGCCAGTACATATAAGCTCTCTACAGGAGATGTACGAAAAGCTCTTAAGCTTAGTCGCAACCCTTGATGATGTACAGAATTCAGGCATTTTAGATAAGATGGTCTGGCGGAGCCATATACCACAGAACCATAATCAAGTCGAGAACGAGTAATTGCTCGATAGAGACGAAGGAGGACCGTTGTGTCCCCACCCCAATTATATTTGCTCACTACTTTAAGGAGGTTCATTGATTTCAGGCACTTTGCTTTCAATGCTTTGATATGCGGAATGAAAGACAATTTGGAGTCAAAGAGTACACCCAAAAATTTTGTTTCATTCACCACTTTTATTTGACAGTTGTCAATTATTAGTGATGGATCTGGATGGTTTGATCGTAAGTAATAGAAAGGCAGACAAACTGTCTTCTGTTTAGAGAACTTGAAGCCATTTTCGAGTGACCATTTGTGAATCCTATTCAAATTTAATTGCAGTTGTCGTTCTATGGTTGGCATATATCTGGAACGATATGCAATGAGGAAATCGTCAACATATAGGGACGACATGAGATTTTCTGAGATGGAATTTACTATACTGTTGATTTTGACGTTAAAGAGGGTGGGCGAGA
Organism: Alitta virens; assembly: GCA_932294295.1. Classification (NCBI taxonomy): domain Eukaryota; kingdom Metazoa; phylum Annelida; class Polychaeta; order Phyllodocida; family Nereididae; genus Alitta; species Alitta virens. Next base: position 15,219,235 of record OW028585.1, on the reverse strand, counting down.
GAATACTACCCTGAGGGACTCCATTCTCCTGAGAGTAGGGGCTTGACATCGTTGATCCCACTCGGACCGTAAAGAAGCGATCCTGTAGGAAGGATCCGATGAAAACTGGAAGGCGACCTCGAAGCCCTAAGTCGTGGAGATCTTTCATTATTCCATATTTCCATGTAGTGTCATAAGCTTTTTCTAGGTCAAAGAATATGGCTACTACGTGTTCTCTGTTAATGAAAGCATCTCTAACATAAGTTTCCAGTCTGACTAAATGATCTAATGTGCTCCTGTGACGGCGAAATCCAGATTGGAACTCTGTAATAAGCTGGTTCGACTCCAGGAACCAAACCAGTCTATCAGTAACAATTCGCTCCATTGTCTTACATAGACAACTGGTTAAGGCTATTGGTCGATAATTCATAGGATCACTATGATCCTTCCCTGGCTTGGGAATTGGGATGACCGTGGCTTGTTTCCACAGGGATGGAAGACATCCCTTCTCCCAAATTTGATTAAAGATATACAGTAATGTTTTTAAAGAGGATTGAGGTAGGTGTTTTAAGATTTGATAATGTATATTATCAGGGCCTGTTGCAGAGTCAGTCGCTTTTAAGATGACCTTCTGAAGTTCTTCTAAGGTGATGTAGGAGTTATAATCTTCGCTGTTATCAGACTGTATATTTAGGGTTAATCTCTCAGCTTGAGCCTTATAACATTGAAATTCTCTCGTATAGTTCTCCGATGAGGAGTTGTATGCAAACTGTTCTCCTAACCCGTTTGATATTTGTTCTGGTGAGGAGAGATGTTCTCCATTCACTTCGAGAATGCTTACATGCGAAGCTAGGTTCTTTCCTTCAATCTTCTTAATCATTTTCCAGACTTTATTGCTAGGAGTTCTTTCAGTGAGTCTGGAGACATAGTCTCTCCAGCAACTACGTTTTTTTTGCCTGACAATTCTACGCGCTTTGGCTTTCAGGCACTTAAAATTATTCAGATTGTTGATGGTCGGCTGTGATTTAAAAATTCTGAGGGCTTTCTTACGGTTTTTAATAGCTTCTCTTACTTCGTCATCAAACCAAGGTCTTGCACTACGTTTAGAATTTTTTTTTGTCATCGGTATTGTTTTATTGGCTATATCAGTAATATCATCAGTAAAATCTTCAACGAGATTATTACAATTCCTATAATGAGACATAGTAATTGTTTCTAAGCAGTGCTTTTCGAAGGAGGTCCAATCCGCTTTATGCAACTTCCATCGGAGTTGACCCACTTCTCTTGTACCTTCTACGTTTTGTAGGACAATAGGAAAGTGATCACTGCCGTGAGTGTCCTCTAATACTCTCCATTCAAATTCCAGAAATAACGCTGGATCACATATACTAAGGTCTATCGCTGAAAATGTTCCATGACCTGGGTGAAGATATGTAGGTGAACCATCATTGAACAAGCAAAGGGTGTGGTCATTGAGAAAATCTTCAATGGTTTTTCCTTTGTTGTTGTGGGAAGTGCTTCCCCACAATTGGTTATGGCTGTTAAAATCTCCTAGGATAAGACGCGGTTCAGGCAGTTGAATGTAAAGGTTATGCAAATCACTGGCTGTAAGGTGAAAGGGTGGAGGAATATATAAGGAACATATGGTGAATGTTTTATTCAGGTTCAGACGAACTGCTGTAGCCTGAAGGTTAGTGTTAAGAGCAATATGGGTATGAATGATGCCATTTTTAACTAAAATTGATGAGCCACCAGTGGCTCTATCGTGGGCAATATTACCATATGTATTATACATATGATAGTTTCTCAGTTTAAAACTATTTGGAGGTTTCAGAAATGTTTCCTGTAGACAGAAAACACTAGGGTTTAAGTCTTGGACCATGCAACCTATTTCATCGAAGTTGGCTCTGAAACCTCGACAGTTCCACTGAATGATACTGTCCATGAATTAGTTAAAAGAGTTTAATAGTATCATAGTAAAATCTGTAGTGCATGGTATGAATTTGTATGAATATTCACTTTTTCTTCAAAGTCGCTGCCTCTTTTGGTGTTAAGATCTTTTTGAGGGCCCCACCATGCTTAGATGGTGGTGTTATGAAGCTCAGTGCACTAGATTTTTCTAGTGTTTTTCTGATGAGGGGGGGTCTTTTGGGAACAATTGATCTTTTATCAATTGCCCCCTCCCGTTGAGGCCTAGGGATGGTGGTAGTCCCTGCCTCCTCTTCCATCGGCTGGTGTATCTCTTCCGACTCAACGCCGGAAGGTGCACCCTGTGAGGGTACACTAAGTTGTGACGCACTAACCGATGGAGCTACAAGATGTCCTTTTCCGACATCTATAGCATGCTGCTTTATTCTTGCGAGGTGATCGTCTGCCTGTGAAGTCTTAGATTCTGGTTTCTCTTTCTGCGTGCTTTGGCCTGCCTTTGAATATTTATAATTAGGATCTAGGTCAATCCTTCGCCTGGGCGATGATCTGGGTGAAGGAGATCTAGGTCCAGCCATCTGAGACAGGACTAAGGCATAGCTTGCCCCAGCAGCCTGTTCAGCTATACGGCGTGCTTGGGGAAAGGAGATATCCTTGGTGGTCTTTAACTTCAGGATCTCTTTCTCTAGCTGCCATTTGGGACAGCCACGGTGATAGGCTGGCCCATCACCTCCACAATTAACACAATATGACTGTTTCTGACATGGTGAGTCACGGGAATGAACGTGTTCCCGTGACCCACAATTGGCGCAGGTTGCTTTGGCGCGGCAGGAGCCGCTAAAATGGCCAAATCGCTGGCAATTATAACATCGTTTTGGGTTCGGGATGTAGGGACGTACCCTACACCACTCGAACCCAATGCTGACCTTGTCAGGCAAAACTGTGCCATCAAAGGTCAGTGTGAGAAGCTGTCGTGAATATCTTGGGGGCTGGCGATGAATGTGGATGACATTGTAGTCATCCAGCCAGTCCCTCAGTTCCTCATCAGAGCAGAGACTGCTCTCGTGCGATGTTATAACGCCCTTGCAGGAGTTGAAAAACCGATGGGGCTCCACCTTAATAGGGGCACCCGCAAAGGCCTTCCACTCCAGCAACTTCAAAGATTGGTCCTTGTGTGCAACCTGCACCAGCAAGGAAGAATTCTTTAATCTCCTTGTATTTTCAATATAACCTACGTTTTCTTTCAAGGTCCTGCAAATTGTATTGGCTGAGAGACGGGAAAACCCATCATCACTGCCAGTAATTACAAGAAACTTGGGCCATGTCTGAAATAGAGAGGCAGATTGAGAGCTTTGATTTGCGTCATCTAATGATGGACGCAAACGTTTACCAAGTCTGGAACCAGTAGCCAATTTTTCGACCTCAGCCTGGTTTACCGCTGAGGGACGCGCACCTTGTTCACCCGGGGGACGTGCGAGCCGGTCTGAAATTGTCGATTCGGACATATTCATTTTTGTTTCCCCTGTATGGTAGGGGACACACCCTCCTGTAAAGCTGGAGCAGCTTGTGCAATGCGCACTGTCCTGTTTTAGCCACTGGGGATAGAGGACTTCACCCCAAGTGTTTCCACCCTCGCCGCGTGGAGGCCCAGGACCTTCGAGGGCCCTACTGCGTGTAGTACTCATTAGAGGTTCTAAAAAGAACTAATGAAGGTTCCAAATCTATACCGGGCTTTTGAACCTTTAAAGGTTCCATATAACACTTGAAGTTTTTAGAGTGCAGTAGCTTTAAGACATTAGACATCAGGCCATCACACTGTTCTAATCATGATATACAGTCTTTTCACTGAGTAGCCCTAAATTCAAGTCTGCCTTCTCCTCTTATAACTCATTCTGCTTTTCAGACATAGAAGATAATCACTGACTTATTCAATAAATATAACTTTCTCAGAAAAATAACAAAAATCAACTGAACGATAAGGTGTCAAATATTCATTAAAATGCACTAAAAATACTGATGCTAGGATGCACTTTGCTTCAGTCAATCACAGCCAAGGGCGGAAACTTTTTCAGCCAATAGAATTGCAGTATTCTGTCATAGCCACCTGGTGGAAATATAGAGAACCTTGCGTGAAAATCCACTATTCAGGAGTAATATTGTATGTAAAAGTCATTTACTTATTGTCAATTAGACTCTAAATATCAGCGTTTCATAACTTTTATACTTCAGCACGGAAGTTTTCAAATGGTTCTGAGAGGGATATAACCAACAAAAATGTCAGTAACTCCCTTCTGAGTGAAAACTGCTTTTCTTGCACAATGGATGGGTGATAAGGGCTTTACGTCCTGTATTTCTGCACCAGTTGGGCTAATTAGGACAGGCAGAGACCATGGCAATGAGAGAAAGGAGGAAACAGCCATCCAACTTAGGCTCGACTGGGAATTGAACCCGGGACCAACGGTTGGAAGCCCAGAGCGCTACCTCTGAGCTAGGCCCCCGCCCTTTTCTTGCACAATAAGAGCAGTTAAACAAACCAAGCAATCAAACAAATTTGTAAATGCACTCGCTGACAAGACTATGACTTCTTACAATTAAAAAAATGAGAAATATTGTAAGGTTGGGATGTCACTTGACTCCCTCAAAGTCAGAATAGAACTATTTACAAAAAAAATAACAAAATCCACTCACAGGCTTTGTAATGATGGAGTGAGGATCACATGAAATTCCCAAGGTGGAAGGTGAAAATGCTGGTCTATCCATGATATACAACATTTTAAAATCCATTACTAACATGATATTATGGCATTAGTTGTAGCAATGAAACATACTATTCGACTGATGAACCATCTTTATCAATAAACAACTTCTAAGTGGTTGATAGGACTCACACATATGAAACTGAAACCACATGAACATAGATTCATTGTGTTGTTCTTATGGCATAAATACTTGTTGCCATGTGTATCAAGTATGTATTGTATATTATTGATGCAGCGTACAAAATGAAACTACTGTAAAATATTGATCCTGTTAAAACGTTTCCTGTTCATGGTATCGACCGAAATAAATCATTGTGCAAAACGGGACAAGTATATGTATTCAATATTCTGTGAATTAAATTCTAAACCACTGAAATTATTTATATTGACTGTTCCAATAAATTATCCTTTCACAAAAAGTAAAAAAAGAGAGATTGTATCACAAACTTTACAAGTGTAAGTTGCCTGCTTTCCTAAAAAAATTAATAGGTTAAGTTAACCCTACACATAGAGTAAAGCCCTGTGTCACAGAGAAGATATTCTATTTCTCCTTTTTGCCTGTTACTTCACACTGGAATGAGTTTCCATAGTTTTCTGGCAATTTAACTGTAGTTTTTATGGTAAAATACTATTAATTTGATATTCATGCCATAGATTTATATTACCTTCTGGTAATCCATGCTGAATTCCGAAATAACAGTATTTTACTGTGTATAGTAGTAACAGTGGTGGTAGGTTGATTTAATGAGATGTGGTCAAATGGGCAAATTCCCAAAACGTTGACCTTCCATATAGTCGACATTATTTTTATAGAATGTCATTATGTCGACATACCAAAAAGGTGACGATTGAAACGGGACAAAATAGTCGACATGTGTACCAGAAGGGCAAGTCCCGTAGTGAAGTTTAAGCTCTAACCACGCAGTTATTAGTTTTATTTGTGTCCCACAATAACCCCTCTATTTTAATTTTTTTTTGGGAACAATTTTGCATTTTTGAGTAGGGATCTTTTGTTTGTCTATCTGTTCTGCCTCACTCTGAATACTTGCCATGGTGATGACGTCACCATTTCAAAACATTTAAGCAAGCAGACTGTCAACAAACTGAAGCATTGTTGGCCTCAGAAGACTTTCTGAAGCTAATTTGTTTATTTTATTGGTTTTCTAGAGTTATCTGGTTCTACTGATGACGTTCATGATCTTCACTAAGTCTTAATGCTGCCCTGTGATTGGCCAGGCTGTTTTCTGTATAAGGGATAATTTATTTTTTATGAGGTTCACAACAATGAACCTCATATTGTGCACCTCATGGTTTTTCTATGAGGTTAACACTCTATTGCGGGATATCAAGCTAAACAACATCCTTTTTTCGTTAACCACATGGTCTATAAATAGAACTTACAGGCATGATGCCCAAAAAAGGTTCTGGCATTTCAAGCCAGCAGCAGTGGCTGAATACCCTATATTTTATATATATATCAATAGTATGTTTACATGTCACAATAATATCTATTGTCAACTACATACAAGTCTGGTACATCTTTATATTGAAGCTTTTTTTATGAATTTTGTTATTGTATTTGCATTCATTCCATTTCACACTGAATTAAACACTCCCATTTCTCTGCTTAGTGCCATATTTCCTGTACGTTGACATCTGAATCTGCTAACATTGTTCACACATTGCCAGATGTCTATTCTTTTTCTTTTAAAGAATTTTCCTGGTTGTCTCCTTTTTGGTAGTCTCCTTTTTCGATTTCTCCTATCTGGAGGTCTCAGATTTGGTTGTCTCCTGTTGGTTGTCACGCTTTTGGTACTCCCCATGTGCCATAACCTGAAAATTACCTGTCGACCTCTTGGTACCAAAAGTATCTCCCTTATGGTTTTCGACCTTTTGGTTGTCACCTTTATGGCATTCTACCTTTTTGGGTGGAATAGGGCTTTACGTCCTGTATTTCTGCACCTGATAGGCTAATTAGGACAGGCAGGACCCATGGCAATGAGATGAAGGATGAAACAGCCATCAAACTTAGGTTGACCGGGAATTCAACCCGGGACCCTGTAGTTGGAAGCCCAGCGCGCTACCTTTTGACTCGCAACCGATTTAATAGCTAAGTCTTTTACTCTTGAGTGTGACAGAATCACATGAAAGCATTGTAAAAATGTCCTGAAGTGAATAAACAAATGTCCAATGCAAAATAGTTCAAAAGGAGATTTAATCATAAACATGATAAACAACTCACATTGCTTGATAAGTTTAATGTATTATCTGTAATAATCATTGACTTGTTTTGCTGCATGTTTTCCGAAAAGATATACGTGGATAGGTATCTATCATGCCTTCACCTTTAACTGCAGATAGCATCTTAAGTAGAGTCTAATCAATGATATATTTCCGATTGATAAGTAAAATGGAACCACTCAAATTAAATGTAGATACATTGTACTTCTAACACCTTCTATGCGTAGGCAAACGTGACAAGATCATATCGTAAGTATGCCTATATTTCTGTTATTAAATACAGAAAATGTTATAATAATTTGGCAAACGGTTGTAGTCTATATTCTAAACATCGGTATCAGTCTGGCAAAAATGTCTTGTGCTATGCTGCAATTTTGTGGTTCAATTTTTTTTTCAGATTTTTCATTTTTGTGGTTCAATCTTTTCAGAATTTTCAATTTTGTGGTTCAATCTTTTCAGAATCATGTGATTCAATAACTCATACAATCTACGAATAACATTTGGAAATCGTGAAATAGCAGTATACACCAAGCATAACTTACTGACTCCATGTTTCAGTAAATTAATTGGGGATGAAACAAAAATATCTTCTTCTTCTTCAGTAGGTACTTCGAACCAGTTGGTGGATCCTCATACCGTCTCTATGCTAACTCAAGATATTAATTAATATCAAAGTGAAAAAATATCAGCAACAATGAGTGCAAAGATCGTGATCTCTATCATTGCTTGATCTGTCAAAAAGGAGGAACAAAATAGAGATGGATCCACCGGCAGATAAAGAAAGGTAAGTGAAAGACCTTTTCTGATCATCTTGATATAAACACACACTGAGTATAAATGTCCATACAATACAGGGAATCTGCTACATATTTGGAAATAGGTAAATCATAGGTTTTGCTCAAACTATCAGACTTCGTAGTTTAAATGTAACATCAGTGCAAAACTTTTTTGCTCAGGGGCAAGCAGTTCTCGTGGTATTTACTGTGATGTCTTGATAACTTCATCAATTTTTCGCCCAATACTCCATATGTAAAGTTCAAAAGATTTCTGTGCCATCTCTCTATTTGAATCCATCAATGTAATTGATCAAAGCTTGGATGAACTAGAGAAGGATTGGACGAATTGATGATGTTATAACATGACCCAAGTTTTACAACTCCCCCTCACTCATTCCACTGGGAAACAAAGAGGGGTGCAAAATATGTATTCATATGTTCGATCATAGGCTGACATGCAAATCTTTCCTCTACACTCAGTGTAAGCTTGGCAATTTTCCTCCACTGTTTTTCAGACTTTAAATTTTATATCTGTAGGTTTATCAATATTTTGATAAATAACTAACCACAACGATTTATACTATGAGGTCAAATATGTAACCAAAAGCAAAATTCACAGAAAAAATGGTATCATACGTGACTCTGTGCATGAACAGGGAATAGGACATTGTTGCATTCTGTATTGATCATTTAGAACAGAAAAAATATATATACAGTATAGTATGACTTATCTGGGCACATCAAGAGAAACATGACACATCTTTAAAGGTCTGTATCTCAGTTCAATGGTCTCATCTATGGATATTTACGGCTTCTTGTTATTGCAAGATTGAGATAAGATATTTTACAAAACAGAACTTTGAAACTGACACATTTTTTTACCATAACTTTCTTAATATTAGGCCTAGAAATTTGGTAAAAATTCCTTTCTTGAATCATCAAATAATGGATATTGTTTTATTACTTTCGAAGTGTTTAGTCCTTCTCTGGTTCATCCAATATCAAAGTAAACATTTGTAACTGTGATGTTATCTCTGCATTGAAATTTCATAAACCCTGTTTCCATGACAACCATTCGGATTATTTCCACAAATTCACCCTTTGTATATATATTCTCCACAATGCAGGATGTGTAACTTAGAGAAGATAATAGAGGGTTTGGACTCCCGTAAGAAGCTTCAAGAAGAACGAGCACAGATTCTTGACATTTTAGAAAAAGATGGACAAAAAGTCATCCACGAGGAGCCTCAGATCTTCATGAAAATGGTTCAGAAAGCCTGGTTTCTTATGGTATCACCAGCCTATCAGGAAATTGTGCAGGTAAATCGACTGCTTTTATTTAAGTGCACCATTTGTAGGTTCGTGATCAAATGAATCATACAAACAATATCCCATTGGCAATTAAGTCTTCCTGGAAAATAGGTTTAGTTGATTTAAGTTTGCTAATCAAAAAGCAAACTAAACACTTATGAATAGTAAAAAAGAAACTATTATATCACTGCTAATTCTCTTCATTTTTATGACAATGGCCTTGCCTGAAATTATCTTTTGATAGCATGACAGGCTGCAAACTATTTCGTGACGAAAAGCACTTAATGATCTGACATGTTTATCACTACAGAAAATGGCTGAAATTTACAAAACCATCATAAACAAGCCAGATGAAGGACCCTTAAGCAGTTTTGTGCCACAAGTGCACTTCATTGCTAACCTAGAAACGATGGCTGATGGAAACCCCGAGGCAAATCCAGGGCAGCTGAAACACCAAATTGAGGAATTCTACCAAGAAGAGTTTCTAAACTGTCAAAGGAATCTGTTATCTCTTGCACAGGTAGCCTTATCAGTTGTAAAGTAAAAAAAATAAAAAAAAAGCCAATAGAGTGGATCACTGTGATAGCATATTTTCTATTAATAAATAAAAGCATAGATAGATAGATAGATATGGAAAGTCTATTAATAAATAAAAGCATAGATAGATAGATAGATATGGAAAGTCTATTAATAAATAAAAGCATAGATAGATAGATAGATAGATATGGAAAGTGCAGCCCTCTAAGGCAAGTTCTTGCCACTATCAAGGGTTGATTGATGAGATGAGAGAGAGGAGACCACCCATGCTACACATTTACCCATGGGTGGGATATTGTACTTGCCTCAGCATAGAAAACATTCACGATACAATGACAGAATTCCAAGTGATCAGTGCTTATTTTCATTGTCTTAATAATTTTTAGTCTCTTTTGTATGGCTCTATGTTAACTGCTGTTTCACTCTATCTTATGCTAGCTCATGTTGAGGTGAGACATTATTATTTGCAATCAAATCGCTATTCTGTCACGCAAGAAAGCAAGCCAAATACATGCAAGATAGATGTTACGTAATATCTATACGGTGGTAACTCTATATAATTCTATTAATTTAATAATGCGCTAACTCTATATTATATGAATTTTACTAGATGTTGCTGCTCACAGACAATTCTGTTTACGCACGGTGAGTATTCATTGCATTTAATACATTTGTAACTGTACTCTTCCCTAAAGAGTGGCTTTGTTCAATAAACAATTCAATTCAATTCTTATATCACTGTGCATCTTAATTCATATAAATTGTTCTTGTATATTTTTCATAATCCATATGTAATGTTCTTAAACAGGACTGAGCTGCTGGGAGCCGTCATCTTGAATGCGAAGTACACATCGAAACAAGGCAAATTTCAGTGGACGGAGCAGTTAATTGACCTTTTGAAGATACTACTTAAGGACGGAGCAGATCCAACATGCAGTTTAAAGGAATTGCTGTCACTTCCTACAAATATGGAAGAATCATATCGATCATCTGTAATGTTCTGCTTGCTTAAAAGCATTTTTCTTATCATCGGACATGATGGTCTGGTTAGTGAGGTAAAGGAACTCGTTCGCATACTCCTGACTGAGAATTGCTTGAACCATAGAGAACCTAGAGGCTCACTTTTGCATGCACTCATCAGCTGTGATTGGGCTAGTCTCCCCACTACGTTGACCGATGATAAGGTCAAGCAGTATGAAGAAATCATCTCTGAAGTTGTTGCTGCAAGTACAGCATTGATTGATGTACCAAATAGTGATGGGAAGAATCCCTTGCAGCATTTTGTATGCGGAATCACAGAGCACCATCAAATGCTCAAGATTGCAATTAACATAACACCAGTTTTGAGGTCTGAGAAAAGTTTGAACGCCACTGACCAAAATGGGCGAACCGCACTCCATGTACTGCAAGCAAAAATAACAAAAATCAACAATGAAACATTCCAGGTGGTAACTGGGTACCTAAGATCACCCACAAACATTGATATGCAGGATAAAATGGGACTTACCCCTTTGCATACGCTGTTGAAGCACATTTCAGAAGTTGACGCAGAGGTAGTTCTAGAAGTTAACACCGGTCTTCGATCACCGGTAAATGTTAATCTTCAAGATGAAAATGGACAAACAGTTCTTCATACCCTTGCAGAAAACTTTGTAAAGATTGGTCCTGCAGCATTTGAACAGCTTGTACACTGTCTCAGATCTACAGAAAATGTTGAGATACAAGATAAGAATGGAGCAACTGTTCTTCATCTCATATCTAAGGCAATTTTCAGTCATCCAGAAATTGGTAAGGATCTCCTGAGAGTTTTGCCTTCAATCACAACAACCACAAATGTGACTTCTTTGGACAACGATTCAAAAACACCACTTGCATGGATCTTATCTGCTAAATCAAAGTGGAAAGGCAGCGGTATCGACACAAACAAAGTGCTGTCAGAAATTGAAGACATTTTTCTGAGCGAGATTGCCACTACAAATTCTGCAAGTGCTGAGCACACACAACATAGGTGAAATTCACATTTTCAACTTCTTTAATTTTTCTAAATGATAGGTAACATGAAGGTTTATGTAAGTTCTAGGTGAATTTAAATGAGAAGAGTATGGTTATGTGAGAAAACAGAGCCTTGAGTCAGCATCCGTTAATTGATTTCAATGCCCAACAGAATAAACAAACAAAATGTTCTTTATAGGCTCAAAATGTACTTTATAAGGCTAATAATATATAAGATATTAACAATATTACGTTTCCCATGCTTTTTACTGTTGAATTTGATTATAATCTTCCACATCTAATGAGAAATCCTATCACCTTGTTCCAGAGTTCCAGAACAACAGGAATGTGCAGCATTGCCAGAGGACAACTGTGATGACCAAAATGCAATGTAATCTAACATATATTTATCTAATATATAAGCTATTTATATAAGATATATTGTCCATTTATATTCTATTCTTTTAACAAAACGAGCAGACATAGTACCAATTCATTTGTAGTATATTTATAGCTAGTCAATAAAACAGAAGTCCTCTTGCAGAATTTATAGATTAATGTCACTGGCTGCTTACATACATGTGTGTATGACAAAGAGTTCACCACATTCATCATTGCAGTTTTGAAGAGATGGTACATTGTATGCATTCTAAGAAGCTGCCATCTATTGGTATATTTCTGTTATCACTCATGTTATTATTCAGATATTCTGAGATGAAAGACCTTACAAAGAACCTTGGAAAGGCAGAAGACTTGGATCAAGCAAGAAAAGATCGAATATTACAACTTCTTGAAACTTCGGGTGCTTGGATTCTCCAGACAGATCCATCAGTCTTCTTTAACTTGATTAAAAAAGCCCACTACATGATAGAATCAGAGGGCTACTCACTTGTTATTCAGGTAATTAAACAGAAGTTATACTTATACCTATGGATTGCACCAAATTTGGCTTACATAGGTGGCAAATATCATCAGAAACTGGACAGAAAACTCAATGATTCTTAGTAGATGCATTGGTCACAGTGGAACCCCACTTTCCAAAAAGCACTGCAATGAGTTTGATAAATAAAAAAAGAGAAGTATAATTAGCTGTGTTGTCCTGTATAGTTGTTATAAAATCCTATATAACAAACATGCAATATTTTGTATGCAGAAAATGATGGCCATATATGAGAGCATTGACTCCACACCAAAGGAAGATCCTCTGAAATACGTGGTACCTCAAATAGAGCACCATGCTGCCTCCCTTTGCAAAGATCAGACAAAGTTTCTGTCTCTCATAAAGGTGAGTGTCTATATTTTCTTACTAATTGTGGGTGGGTGGATTTAGGGCTTCACGTCCTGTATTTCTGCACCAGTTGGGCTAATTAGGACAGGCAGAGACCATGGCAATGAGACGAAGGAGGAAACAGCCATCCAACTTAGGCTTGACCGGGAATCGAACCCGGGACCCAGCGGTTGAAAGCCCAGAGCGCTACCTCTGAGCTAGGCCCCCACCCTATTTTCTTACTAATAAATGGTACACCAAAAATATTTTGTTTTCTTCAAACGTCAGGACATTTGCTGTGTTTTGTGAACATGTGATTTGTTGAATGCCTGTCTCCAAACAATTGATGACGTCACCAAGGATCACTTTTAAAAGGAGGTCGATGACCATGTTACATGCAGCTATTTGCACAAATGAACCCAGTATCAGTGCAACTGACCAATGGTTAGTTAAGTAAAATAACTGACCATTGTTTGATTTCTTTTTCAGTTGATGATAGAATCAGACTGCAGTGTACATTCAAGGTATGAATTCTTTATGCTATTTGAATGAAATGTCAGTTGGTAAAATATATATATAGACAAGTCTCTCCCAGATAGCACTCCAAACCAGGACAACATTGTTATAATTTTGCTACTGTCAGTACAATATCATATTAACATCTTCAAAATCACACTAAGAAAACCTTACCGAAATCGCATCCGTGCCTCAAACTTTTCCACACTATGTTCTAAAATATTCTTTTTTTGTGTGTTATGACATGTACAGCAGTATGAAAGTGGTAGAAGCACGGAATCAAAAAACAATCAATTTTCACGGCCATTCAGCCAATCAGACATAGCGACTCATCAAAAGATGCGCCCGTTGAACAGTGCAAAGCCAATGCAACCACCTTTTTTCAGACCGCAAGTTTTCTAAGTGCATCACACCAATGTCGATCTGGTCTTACATGTTATCTGGGCTTTTGTGGTTGATTTTGTTATGGCAGATACGCACCAACATAACAGCATATAAATTACCGTTGAATTTTCTTAAATATTGCAGAAGCAAGTGTCTGAGAGCCCTTGTCATCAATGCTCATCTAGGATACCCAATCCAATGGACAGAAGAATTCATTTCTACCCTGAAACTACTTCTTGATAAAGGTGCACATCCATTGTGGCTGCCAGAGGAATACTTCAAACTCAAAACAAGTTACCATCATACAGCTCAACATGTATTTGTCACTATCCTGATCAATTTTCTTGCACAGAAGAATGACTTTGTAACGCCATTGGTGGAGCTCTTACCGATGTTCATATCCAGGCTTCCAAATTGTGAGAAGCTTGAAAGCTCTATACTTCATTCCCTGGTCTCGCTTTACTGGAAGTATATCTCAGAGCAATTGAGCAAATTGCCAGCTGATTTCTTCAAGCAGTATATCGGCATTATTTCAAAAGTCATTCAGCTCGAACCTTCTCTAACTGACATGGTTGACTGGTGTGGAAGGACACCATTGCAGTTACTCATTCATTCAGTAAATCTGAAGGAAGAAATCTTGCAAAGTTTCATTGAAATAGCACAGCATTTGAAGTCAGAAATCAATGTTTGCAAGAAGGATCATGAAGGCATGACAATCCTTCACTACCTAGCTGATGCATTCCCCAAATTTCGCAAAACAGAATCACAAAAGACGCAAGAGGCATTTTGTGCAGTTTTCAAACATATGGCATGTCCTCAAAACACAGACATCCAGGACAAAGCTGGTTTAACTCCACTGCACATATTAGCAGAGACATATAACAAAAAAGTACAAGATCATGAAATGTTCACCGAGCTTTTCAAATCCATAGTGACTGATTCTAATATTGATGTTGGAGACAACAAAGGACGCACTATTCTGCACATATTTGCAGGAAAGTTTTGTAATGAAGTTTTTGATCGTAACCTCTTGCACATCTCTTCTGACGAATTCCCATGGGAGGTGTTGGAGAATGTAAATACAGCACTGTCTTCCGTAATGGATCTTCTTGCTTCGCGGTCCAAATCTGTTGTTCAAGATGATGAAGGCCGTACATTTCTTCATATAATGGCTCAAAACTATGACATAGATGTTCCAGAATATTGCCAAGAGGTAGTGTGCAACCTTTTCAAGAAACTGTCAGCAAAATCAAACATTGATGCTCAAGACAACCAAGGACGCACTGTCTTGCATGTGCTAGCAACAAAGTACCCTGACAAAGTTACAAAACAAAGTCAAATGGTGCTGATTGATTTGATGAAATATCTGGCTGATAACTTCCTCATTGATGTCCAAGACAAAAGTGGACAAACAATCCTGCATATTATAAGCAAAAAAGTTTTCTGGAATCCCCATATTGGCCAAGATCTCCTACCCCTTCTTCTGGTCCTTACAACAACAAAGAATGTGAACTTTGTCGACAAGGATTCACTTACACCTTTTAGCTGGATTCTACGAGGAAAAGCTGAATCAGAGAAAAGCAGGTCAGATGCCCTCGAAATCTTCACAAAATTTGAAGAAATCTTCCTTCAAAATGGTGCAGATTCCAACATGGCTATGAGTGGAAATCCTGCCTTTGAGTAAGTTGTACATGTTTGACTTACCTATTTGCTTGTGTTCAAACTGACCATGAAATGACTATCGTTTTATATACCCAACAGAAGCCATAACATGAAGCAAAGCCATTGTTTTTTTTTTAATTTATATTTTTAGGCAACATACACAAGAAGAACTACCGTCAGTCCAACCAAATCATGAGCCAAAAACAAGGTGATAATTATGCAATTTACTTTTGGAGGAAAGATGATAATGGCAATGCTTAATAACAGATTTTTGTGTTTCACTCAATGCTTCTAACACATCATGGAATGAAGCAGTACTATAATAAATTTCCATTGCAGAGAATCTGATGAATGGAAATTGGTGAACAGCAGTCAAAGGCTAAAAACGGATGATAGGTACGATGCATTGTAATACATTGTTTTTTTTTTTTTAAATCATTCCGTTTTATATAACATGCATGTTCCTCTTAAATGTAGGCATTTGGAGCTTAAAGAAATTATTACATGCCTTGGCGAGCCAAAAGACCTTACCAGGCCAAGGAAGGAAAGAATTTTAGAGGTGCTGAATGCAGAAGAGAACATACTGCAAAAGGGAGACTCCAATGTTCTCTTTGAAATGATCAGGAGAGCTTTTTGTTTGATGGAATCAAGACGTTATCAGGATATCATACAGGTATGCAGAAAGACTTTTATTTACACTTCTTTTTTTTTTTACTGTGTATTTCACACGTTATATTCCTTCATTAGTATGATGGATTACAATCATTTTGCACAACCCCAAAATCATCTTGTTTTATTAATTCACTTGAAATAACTTAACAGAGCATCTTGGATGCCACCATAGGTCTCTGCTTCGGAATTTTATTTTTAAAATTTATCGAAAAGATGAATAAACAAAAAAATGGATTTAACTTCCTACTTTGACTTGTATTCATACTTTTCAAGACACTTCATCCAGATAGTTCCATATATTGAAAATTTTTCTTTTTCATTCGTATGACTTGTATGACATAAAGTTGCAACTTATAAAATAATTTCTACTATGAATGTTGTACTTTTTCTTCAGAGAATGACAGAGTTGTACAAAGATTATAACAAGCCTATGGAAGGACCCTTGGCTTTCTTGGCCAAACAGATTGAGCAATATCCAGAGGCAACTTGCAAAGACCAGGGAATACTCCTGTCAATGGTGAAGGTCTGTAACCCAGACATCTTGTCTTTTTGATGTCCTTTGCACCAATACTATGCATACCTATGGTTATTTCTTACAACCTTTTGTTTTTAATGGTTTGTCTTTACACGAGTTAACACCAAGATATTTTCAGACACATTCAAAATTTTGTGTAGAAGTGATTTAGCTTAAGGTGGCAGTGAATTCTATGGTATCATTCTCATGTATATATGTCAACATCAATGCATTTGCCAATGTACTTTATAAATTATGGAAGGTTATTTATTAGTGATAAGTCAAAAGTGCTAAATAATTCTTGTTTGTTAGGATTCTCTGGAAATATAATCATTTTAATTACCAATATTTATTTGTATATTATAAACCATGACCTGTAACTTGTCATGCATGTGTGTGAATAATCATATTTAAAGAATAATAGTAAATGAATGAAGTCTACGCAAAATAAAAAAAATTGCTGTTGCATATAGTATGGCAGTAGTATGGACAGCACTACTGTTTACAAGGCAAATGTAAAGATGTGATTTATTTCAACAGACCTTTGGTTATAACTCGTGCCATGGCTCCAAATATTTTTCAGTTAAACCCTTAGCAGCCATTAAAATATCAGAATGAAGGGGTCAACCACTCTCTGTGACAAAAAGTCTCTATAACTCCGTAACATTACACGCAGGTTTAGGTATAGTGCAAAAGAAAAACAATAAATTGTCATTCCTGGACATTAACATACTTGAAGGATTTATATTCTTTTCTTTCAGACATTTGCAGCAGTAGATGAGAGTACCAGTTCAAGGTAATGACATTGTGTCTTTATGCAAACATAGAACAAAGAAATCCTGTATATGCTAAAGACACATCTCTCAACTACCCCAGGAATGCATATTAGAATTTACATGAATTATTTATTTCAGAACAAAATGTCTCAGAGCTCTTGTTATGAAGGCTGAGATTTCGTCAAGCTCAGAAAACCGGATCAAATGGACTGATGAATTCATTTCCACTTTGAAACTTTTACTACAAGGTGGGGCCAATCCAATCTGGATACCTGAAGAACTACATCAACTGGAAATATATGTACACCACTCCGCTCAGTACCAATTTTTTGAGATGGTTTTCCATGTGCTTGTGACTAACAATCATCTGTTTGACCCGTTGATGGAACTTTTGAAACTATTCCTATCGGTCAAATGTCCTCACCAGAATCATCAAACCACAGTTCTTCATATACTTACATCATTACCATGGAAATGGATCAGCGAACAACATCCAAATTTACCACCAACAATATTTCAGCAGTATGGTAGAATTATTTCCGAAGTTATTGACCGTGATCCAGCCATTGTTGATGCAACATCCATTTACGGAAGAACACCGTTGCACTTACTGTTTAGGGAAATCAAACTGCATGAAAATATCACTCAATATGCATGTGATTTGTCAGTGCTTTTCATATCCAAGAAAAATGTGAATGTGCAGGACTACGAAGGTAAAACTGTGCTGCATTATGTTGCAGAAGCATTTCTCATTTTTGACAAATCAGTCTCTCCAGAGGACCAAAAAGCATTTTTGAGTGTCGTCACAAAACTGGTGTCATCATCAAACATTGTAATTCAAAACAAATTTGGAAGAACACCATTCCATACATTGGTAGCAAAGTACAACAAAAGGTCACCTAAACATTGCCATGAAATGTTTTGCAAACTTGTCAAGATTCTTGCATGTCCGACAAATATTGATATCCAAGACAACAGCAGACAAACGGTACTACATATACTAGCAGTAAAATATGCTGAAGAGGCTACAGAATCTGGTCAAATCATGCTACTACAACTTCTGAAAGATCTTGTACTCAAATCCAGCAATTGTGTTCAGGATTATCAAGGATGCACAGTTCTTCATTTACTGGTTGGAAATTACAAGCAGAAAATATCAGAGAAAGGACGAAAGCTGTGTAATGAACTTCTGTTGGTTCTTGCATCGCCACTAAAAGCAGACATCCAAGACACTTTGGGACAAACTGCTCTGCATGAATTAGCCAAGAAGGTTTACGAGTACCCAGATTTAGGTCACCTTTTATTACCCCTTCTGCCAACTCTTACAACATTGCAGAATGTGAACATTAAAGACAACAATTCAGTGACACCATACAGCTGGATTCTCGGAGGGAAGCTTGACTGTGATGTTAATGATTCAAATTCCAAGGAGATCTTCTCAAAATATGAGTACTATCTGGTAGAGAATGGTGCAGATGCTGGTGTTGCAAGATTGGGATTCCCCATTGTTCAGTAAGTCTTTATTAGTAAACTTAACGCTGCGCAATGAAATCGTAACCTTTGTGTGATTCAGATTTTAGATTTAGATCAGTTAATTCATTCAACACTAAAACGTACATGTGGTAAGATGATACTAATCATATGAGTAGATGCATTATAATGGAGACCTCTCAAACTAGTAGTGCTAGTGATGATGGAGACCTCTCAAGCTAGCAGGGGCTAGTGATTGTAGGGGGACACCAATTAGATGAGAGATGAGATGAGTGAAATGGAATGGAGGAAATGAGATGAGAATAAACAATGTAGGTTATTCAGTGGACTATGAAATGTAAGTGAACCTATGTGACAAATGAACTCTTTCATGTGAGACATATATTGCTAGATTACACCCGGAAATATTTGTTGATAATTTAGGAAAGTGTGTGTGTGTGTGATTTGGGCTTTACGTCCTGTATTTCTGCACCAGTTGGGCTAATTAGGACAGGCAGAGCCCATGGAAATGAGACGAAGGAGGAAACAGCCATCCAATTTAGGCTCGACCGGGAATCGAACCCGGGACCCAGCGGCCCCCACCCCAATAAATTAGGAAAGAAGAGAAATCGGAGTCACACCAATTAAAGTTTTATCAATAGCATAGTATTCATATGTATATACATTTCCTCTTACAGTGCAACAGGGCTCGGGAGAATACTGTTAAGTGTGGAGAGCAAAGGTGAATTGGATTACTGTGGGCCAAGAATTCTGAACTTAATCCAAGAAGTTGGTGAAATATACTTGGAATTCTTTCCTAGAATGTTCATACAGATGATTGCAAAAGCAAACAAGCTGATAGAATCCGCTTATTACAACGAAATTATCATGGTACGAAATAATATTTCCAGCTGATGAAAGATTTATTAAAAGACTGAGAAAAGTAAAGGTTAATTATTGTTTAACTTTTGCAGAGAATGGCAAACATCTTCAAAAGTGTTCCTTCTTTGCTTGATGATGAGCCCTTGAAATGTTTGGTTCAACTTATGCAAAGTCAAAAAGAGAAGTTATTCAAATATCAGGAGAATTTTTTCCCCCTCATTAAGGTACAAATACTACCATCTTATTCAATTTCCAATTTTTGTAAACACGGAGCTTCAAACTTAAATTCATCAAGGTGTATTGCTCTTATCCTTTCAGATATTGATGACTGTGGATGATTCAGTTATTTCAAGGTAATCAATTGCTGTTTAAATATACTTATTCTTTGAATTAAATGTTACTTTTATTACTAAGTCATTACATACTTTCAACAGGACTAACTGCCTAAGGATTCTCATCTTTAATGCGGAAACCACTGAGGCAAGCAAACTGAATTGGTCAAATGAGCTGATCGACATTCTGGAGTGTTTGCTAAAGGAAGGAGCAGATCCAACATGGCTACCGGAAGGTGGCGATGAATCAGCTTTGTACAACTTTCTGAAGAAGATTTGTATATATGCAAAACACAGCAATCTCCTTGATGCACTTAGGGATCTACTTTCAATTTTCCTGACTGAGAAATGCTTGAACCACAGAGAACCCAAAGGTGGTATCTTACATGCTTTGGTAAACTGTGAGTGGGATCAACTCGAAGAAATGCCTAACTATGTATTTGAGCTGTACGAGAGAATTGTCACTGATGTTATTGAAGTAAACCCTGAATTGCTAGACATGACTGACAGTCAAAACAGGACTCCCGTCCACTGTTATATCAGCAGGAACACAGGGTGGAAATCCATGCCCAGAATTTTAAAGCAAATATCATCAGACACAAATATAAATGCTGTTGATGACAAGGGACACACCGCCTTTCATCTACTTGCTGAACGAGTTTCAGTCCTCGGCATTGAGAGGTTCTCTGAATTAGTAACTGACATCAAGTCACCTTTCAACATTGAAATACAAGACAAAAGTGGCCAAACTATCTTACACATACTTGCCAGAACAGTCTTTTGGAATCCAAGTTCTGGACATGACTTGTACACTGTCTTTCCTACTGTCACAACATCAAAGAATGTCAATACCATAGATGAAAATTCTGTCACCCCATACAGCTGGATTCTTAGAGGAAAACAGCAGAGCGAAAAACTTGGGTCCCATTTTGGTAGCCTTTTCTCCCGCCTTGAAGAAATCTTCAGAACTAATGGTGGTGATGCTGACATTGCAAAAGGAGGATTTCCTTTCATTGAGTGAGTCTTTTAAGTTCCATAATGATTCTAATCACTGCTTATACGGGTGATTTTCCTTCAGCCAACACCGAGTTATTTTGATATAAACCAAATTTTAGTATGAAGATGGCAGTATAAGTGAAATCCAGTTTCTCAGGGTGTTTATGGAATATTCTTGTAAGGGTGTTCATTTATATATATTGTAACGTGCGTTGAGAATTTCTGAAGTCAATTAAGCAAGCAGGTTTTACCAGTAAGTTCTTCCAACCGCTGGGTCCCGGGTTCGATTCCCGGTCGAGCCTAAGTTGGATGGCTGTTTCATCCTTAATCTCATTGCCATGGTCTCTGCCTGTCCTAATTAGCCCAGCAGGTGCAGAAATACAGGACGTAAAGCCCCAATCACCCACCCCACCAGTAAGTTCTTCAACTGCCCATCTCCTAATGTAAGAGTAAATAAAGTATAAGCCATGAGAGTACGTAAAGCCCCAATCACCCACCCCACCAGTAAGTTCTTCAACTGCCCATCTCCTAATGTAAGAGTAAATAAAGTATAAGCCATGAGAGTCATTTTGATAAATATCACACATTCTTTATATCTTATGAAATCTGACAAATACACTTAAAAATTTGATCAGAATTGTACAGTTCGACCAGTTGGCATATAGCTGAATATCAAGTGTTATTATTTCCAGATCTTTAGAGCAAATGAAGTTATTTGAAAGTCTACAAACAAAAGAAGATTTGGATAGCCAGTGGCAAAACATCTCAGACTTACTCCAAGAATCTGGAAACAGGATCGTTGAAACAGATGACCAAATACTACAGAAGTTGGTTCAAAAAGCTACCAATTTAATAGAATCATCTTACTACATACCTATGATTGAGGTACAGTTTGAAATTAGTTGTGGTTTGGCAGATCTTTTTTTTTATTGCTATCAAAACACACTGAAAATCTGTCAGGACTAAGTCAGTTACATACGAGCCACCTCCTCACAGACTATTGTGGTATGTCTAACCACAGGCCCAAATTACCGTTCGCCGACTTCGGCACTCGATCTATTATAATAACCTCAAGGTAAACATTGTTCATGGCCCAAAGCGAGGTCTACGGCCCAAACCAGCACTGACGTCACAAATTTACCGCATTTCGGCCAAGTTTAGTCAGGAATTTCCTCTTGTAGCAGCACAGGAAGGCCTAAAACAACTTTTGGTATGTGAAGATTAGTTGTAAACCGTATTTGGGACAATTCTGTGCTTTAACAGTCTACGTCATGCTGTATTTGTCACAGAAAAACATCTACAAAGTGTGGGCAGAAGTTAGGGGGCTGCATGGCCGATGGGATACCTTTAGGATATGTATAATAAGCCGCCGGGTTTTCGTAGGCTGAAGTTGTGAGATTGGTAATTTAGGCCTGTGGTCTAACCCAGTTAGCGAAAAAAAAAAAACATATTCAGGGTGTAAGGGTCCTTTATTACGAAAAGAGATCTCATGAGCTTATAGCAGTCTAAGTTTTCAGTCACAAGTACAGGCATGCCTAGCTCGAAAGGCCTTTTCGAATATGGAAGGATAGTCGCGGACAAGTCAAAATGTCAGAGAAAATTATCCATTTTATTGACTTTCTAGTCTGGGCAGATGTTTTAGTAAATGCAAACTTGGAATAACTTTAGGTACATTTTTTTTTATGCAGAAAATGATAGACATCAGCAATGCTGTCTTGGCGAAACCAGAGGATGGAATCTTGCAATGCCTGCTTCAGCATATGGAAAATGTTCCTGAACGTAAACGTCTGTTTGACAATAGGGAACAGCTACTGTCACTGATTGAGGTGATTTCCCATAATTTTTCTTTATTTCTATGTGGTTGTCTGATCAGTCATGACAAAGCTCAGTTATGAGCAGCATTGGCAGTAAGTTTAGCTGTCAAACACTTGAAATAGCTAATGATAATTACCTTTGCATGAGCCATCTGCTCATGATTGTGGAATTGTTAGGGTTGGCTGATAGCATCTCTTGCAATTGTAATGTCATAATTGTCAAATCACAAGCTACCTTGTGATTGTTTATTTATTGTTGCCTCATATTTCTGCGTCTACACATTTGTTCAATTACACTGTGCTGGGTGCTGAATACAATTCCGTATTTATGTTAATAATTTTTGTATTTTACAGGTATTATGCAATGCAGACAAATCACTCGATTCAAGGTAACTCTTTGCATGTTAATAGTCAGTGCAAAATCCCTTTTAAAGTATATTGAGATTTTACCAATTGCAATGTATATTGTTTTTTTAACAGGACAAAATGTCTTTGGCTCCTCATTGAAGTTACTTCTTACACAATTTATGAGGACTCCTTGTGGACACCCCAGTTCGTTGACATAATAAAACGACTGCTTGATGAAGGTGCCGATCCAACATGGAGACCAACAGAGATGGAAGGCCATGACTCTGTTTTGTTAACCTACTTCTTGGGATTGAGATCAAAACTTATTTATGGCAGCCATCCTGCCTTAGAACTTCTACCACTGTTCTCCAATAAGAAATGTTTGAACCACAGTGAAGAGCGAGGTAGCATATTGCATGCAATTACTGATTTCGGAGGGAAAGAGACTGGATTTGTCGGAAAGGAGCTCTTTGGGATAATTCCAGAAGACATAATTGAAAGTTTGAAAGGAATTGCTATCAGTGCAATCAACAAAAACCCTGCTTTAGTTTGCTTGACCGATTCCGAAGGACGCACAGCTTTACATGTCTTCGCAGAACGATTTCACAACCACTTTTGCGATTATTCAGAGTTATCAAATTCAATTGGATTATGGGAGAAGTATTTAACCATCTTCCCAGTTCTTTCATCGAAGCAGAGTGTGAACCAAGAAGATGTTTCTTGTGTTAACATCAAAGATAAACATTCCATTACTCCATACTCATGGATTTTAGCTACAAAGGCAAGATGGCAAAATGACGGTGAAGAAGCCATTAAGAAATTGTCTGAAGTTGAAGAAGTTTTCCTGAAAAATGATGCAGACATCTCTCTTGCAAAAGCTGGATCAGCAGTTGTCATGTAAATACTACCGTAACAAATCTAATTAAAAAAAATGTTTGAGTGCCAAAACATTTAATATAAGCATATTTACCCGTATACTACAAATTTTTCATAAAATATTTTTAGACATAAAAAAACCTTTTTACTACTTAATATGAGTACGTTATATTTATTGACTATTACTACATTAAAATGCTTGTATGTGCATAAAAGATACACAGTATACATGTGATCTTTCTGACAGCCTCTCATGAATATCTCTTATTCTTACAGATGGCGATGGGCAGTCGAAGAACTTACCGATAAAACCTGCACGATTGATCGACTTCAGAAGTTAATCAGTTACACAAAGACCCTCACAAACTGGAAGTCTCATCCTTACACAGAAAAACTGAATGATGACATGAAGAACAATCTAACTAACATCAGCAATCCCAAATTCATGCATACAACATTAGAAATAATGAAGGTCATGGCGTCCAATCCTACTACTGCTGAACACGTATGGAAATTCATTTTCCCTGATGATATAAAAGAACTTACATCAAGTGTAGCAGAAATCCTGTGTTATTGTGCAGAGAGAGGAGCACTGCCAGAAAATGAAGAGCAAATGGCAAAGCTGTTATCATGGACTAGTGCTGTTAACAGAGATGAGAATCTTACTGAGACTTATCTCAAGATCATGTTGTCCATTCGTAACAGGAAGGATTTCAACTTACCAAACGGCTTCAATTTTCTTCAAGATTTCTACATCGTTAAAGAAGAAATTCTTAAGCTGGTAATGCAACTTGCACATGACATTCATGGGACAATGGATAACTGCTTAAAAGCTGAAAACCTCATCACATGTTTACTGTTTGTTTCACATGGGTATGAGGGGCAGATTGTGCTCAATGAAAGTTTGTTTGAAAATGTTAGCTTCAGCAACTGGTTGCAAAGAAGTCCTTTACATCTGGCAGCAATGTTCCTTTACAGTACAAATGGATGGAAGAGTATTCCTCAAAGTGTAATTGAGAAATACTTGAATGTAACAGATGTGCATGGCAGTACTGCTTTGCATTTGGCATACATGCACAAAAATGAATGTGCAATTGATTTCTTGGTAAAGTATGGAGCTAGCGAAGATGTTGTTGATAACTTTGAAATGACACCAAACTCACACAAAATCAGCTCCAGCATGGTCAGCCCTAATGCAAAACATGAAAGATTGTGCTCCAGCATTATAGATTCTCGCCCCGAATCTGATTTTCTGGATGTTGTTCGGCCAATGGTTGTCCTGCCAGAAAAAGAGGCCGAAGCATTATGTAATGAGTTGAAGGAGCTTTTCGAACGACTGCTGAAAGAAACCAAATTCAGAGAAGCTAAGGTAGTCATTGTTGGCAGCATGCGAGAAAGACTGAAGGCGGGTCGTTTTGACAAGGGCGATATACAAATACGCTTCCAAGACATTTATCGTTTAGAGCATGATATGATGATATACCACATTGCTGGAATTAAGGGAACTGTGGGACAGGTCCTAGCAGAACTGTCAGATGATCTTATAAAAAGTATGACCAGAATTAGTTGGAAAGGCATATATCTAAGACCTGTGTCTGTCAAAGGACCTTGGCAGCTTATCAGAGAAGGTAGCAGTGCCTGCAAGGGCACACCGATTTCTGTAGATGTTGTACCAGTTGTTGAACGAATTGAGGAGGAAGAATACCCACACAGAACACAACAAGAACTTCTGGACGGGGCAACAAGTCACAAATGGATGAAGTTCTTAACTCTTGACACATGGAAAGAAGATCAATTGAAATCATTCCATGATACTCTTTGTATATTTGAGTGGGACATGATTGACAGCCTCCCGCCCAGCTGTAGAATCGCAATTGTCATTTGCAAATCTCTAGTTCAAGTAAGTTCATCTTTAATTTGAACTTTATTCAGTATTTTTTTAGAATTTTACTTATACACTATCACCCATGAAATTTGGATTGCCTCTTAGATCCAGACAAAAGGTCAATTTGGCCCGATGTTGGCTATATGTCGATTCAATATGGGTGAAGTTGATTCAACGTAAGACGTAATCTGAGGTTGACTTATTTTGAAAAACAGTGCTACAGTGTAGCTGAATATAACCAATTCCGAAGGCAGTACAACAATGTCCAAGCAGCAACCTATGATTCTGCTGCCATCGAACTGATGCTCATGTTTGCTTTTGTTCTGTGCAGCCCTGGTATATGAAGCTTGTTATGATTGGGCAGGGGCCTAGCTCAGTGGTAGCATACTGGGCTTCCAACTACTGGGTGTGGGGTTCAATTCCCAGTTAAGTATAAGTTGGATGGCTGTCTTGTTCATCATCTCATTGCCATGGTCCCTGCCTGTCCTTATTAGCCCATGAGGTGCAGCAATATAGGACATAAAACATTAATCCACCCACTCTCACACTTGTTATGAAACTTTATAATTAGTGCAAATTATAAAAAAAATTTCTTATGATTAACCTAATACGATATTCTGTAGCCCCTGTTGGAATTTCTTTGCCCAGTCACCTCTAGAATATGTAGGTTAGACTTTTTAGAATTGAAGCAAATTATCAACAATCATTTTAATAATGACTAGACCTAATAAACAATATATTCGATATTAAGAAAGCTACAGTGGCTAATTGTGGAAGTTTTAGTGCATGTCAATTGTTATTTTCAGGCATATGACTGGTGCAGGAGAGGTGGAGTGAACATGCCAATGTCATCATACACAATCAAAACTTCACTTTTTTATCTGCTCGCCTACAAATCGAGCGAGTTGAGATTTGATGAGTCGGACATTGAGAGTACAATGAGTGCATTGAACATGAAGCTTGCATTGGGTGCAGTCGAAGGGCACGTCAAAACAAGAACGAGCAAGATAAAATTCAATCCATGTCCAAAATGGACAACAGATGAAGATTTTGACCAATTTGGGGATGAGGCGATAGTTATGGCTCGCAAGATATTCACATTTATCAAATATCTTGCAAAAGAAGGCTTTAAAGTGAGCAGTTTCTGGTATAGACGAAGGCCTGTGGAAGAATTAACAGGATTTGGAGAGGCGGAGTACATCTGCGATATTTGTAACTGTTTGCTGAATCTTCTCAATGGAAAGAAACATTAATTTTGCATTGCAAATAAGTCACACAAGCAGATTAGATAAGCACAATGATACCAGAAATTAAAAAAAAAAAAATGTTGATGCTCATTCACATAGACAATGTACCTATATTCTTGCAGTAATGGTAGCATTAGATTATTTAATCCACTAAATTTTTGTCATTGGCGTCAATAAGTTGGGGATCCGCTACATTTATCATTGCAGTGATTGATTTTAAATATCTTTTTATGAGGCTTAATTTTTCAATTAACTTTTTCTGAACTATATCCAATCGAGAATGATAATTTCCCTAACTATGAATTCTTTGAACTAAGTTTACCACTGAGTTTGAGAATGTTTCTACTGTGCTTGTGGTAGCAAATAGATGTTAAAATTGATGTTTAGCAGTATAATGTGTCACTTAAAATATATTCTATTCCACATTTTAGATTTATAAGCATTAAAATTGTATTTTTGTTGTATTGAATTAAAGGGATATTTACAGTTTCTTTTTTCTGCAAGTCTATTTTCATGAATTGTGCTTCTTGTATATTAATATCATGTTACCTTTTATATTTTCTATGTACAAGTGGGTGCCATGGGCAATGTGGTAGGTTTCACATGTTTCTTTTTTAATGGGAATTCCTGGAGGACTGATAGCTAGCCTCTGAATGTGGAATAGTTTCATGATAAACTGGTGTGTATGAATTCAATAAATTGATTATTGACTGTACCTACAATCTCGAGTTGTTGTTTTTTTTCTTTTTTTTTACCAAAACGGTACCACATTAACCATACAAGAATTCCAGGATGCTCCTATTCTTCAAAATTGCCATTCATGTGTCAAACATGTCTGGACTAAATTTCACAGCTTCATCAAAAAGCACTCGAGAGATCATAAAGTCTGCTATTTGGTGGTGGGCACAGGCTTCTTGGCGTTTAATTGGAACTTCTAATATTAAAAATCATTGTGATAATACATTGAAAGTAAGTTTCATTGGGTGTTTTGTTTCTGGCATGAAACATCCTTCAACATGCAAGTGTCTCAAGTGTATGAGACCCTTTCACCTTTCTTTAGTTGCATTGTTACGAATTATGTGGTATAAGGTGACCATCCCCACTACTGAATACTGTAATTGACCAAATCCACTGGACTAAGTTCTTTAAAAAAGAGCAACTTATCCTTCATGTACACAACCTGTTGGTAGAAATGATAAATAGGCTTTAATTCACTTGGAAAGTGAAAATTGCACTTGATGAGTCATTGGTGACATTCGACTGGGAGTTGTCCGTGAAGTACATTTAGGCCACGCCCATTTGTAGTTATGACGTTCATTTGTGCCTCATTTTTATGTCATTGGCCATAAAAATGCAATGTAAACAAACCGGCAATTTTTGTCAGTGTGTCAAGGGGCAAATTCCCAGAATTTATTTGACTGGGAAATGTACGTAGAGCACGGAACTGCCACTGCGCAAGTGGGCGTGGCCTAAATTTACTTCACGGAAAACTCCCAGTCTAATGTCACCAATGGTTGTGTTGACTGGTGGCGACACCTTGAGAGTTTTGTGGTCTGAAGCGCCACCTGCAGTTTAAGTAATAAAGTTTCATGACTCGTTTTTGATGAGTTGGGAGTTTGTGCTCTGAGGAATAAATTACTTAGAAAAGGCCATGACAGTGTCTAATATAGCCTGTAACACATTAAAAATTCTCAGTTCAACCCTCTGACCTCATAAACTTAAATATCACTAGATTGCTAGGGAGGGTTATTATATATAATTATATGCTTATTGCTTTAGACACACATAATGCATTACAATATGGTGTATTTGCAAATTATATAACTAATTAATCAAATAGTACAAAAGTAATCAAAGTGTCCGTGTGTGAATCTGGATCCACATAAAGTTCATGATTTCGTAAATCTCTGATTAACTGTATAATACAGTAGTACTACTGTATGTAGGTGGGTGAGGACCTCCCTTCACGCCCTACTGGGCATCTGTGGTGGCGTGAAAAGGGGGCGTGACTAATATTGTTACATAATTAGTTAATTTTCCTAATTATTTTCTTTTGATATTCATAAAATGTTATATAACCTCCTCAGTGATAATTAGCTCGTTACATAACCTCGTTAATGAGTGTAATTATTATTTTTTTTTTTTGATATTCATAAATGGTTATATAACCCTATCAGTGATAATTAAATCGTGACATAAGTCCATTAATGATCATAATTATTTTCTTTTGATATCAGTAAACTGCTACATTGTTCATAATTAATATTACATAACCTTTTACATACCTCGTTAATGGTCACCAGTTAATATTACACAACACATACATAACTCATTAATGGACATAATATTTTTCTTTTGTGTCAAGTCGCCCGTAATTAAGTACACCCCCCCCCCCTCCCCCCCTCCCCTCCTAAAAACCTCATAATCTGCCTCCCCCCCCGCTCACCCAAAACACTGCTGATATGCATCGATACATATGGGTTATGGCTACATCATGTCTTCGTCATGTTTTATTACACACCTGTCCTGCCCCCCCATAAACCGGGGGGGTAGATGGGCGTGGTATGCATACCTTATGACAAATAATAGAATGGTGTCCTTTATCGTCCTATTACATAACTGTTCATGTATATATAAGTAAGTTGGCTGTGCACATGACACATTACTCGGTCATGCTCTCCCTATTAATTCTACTGGATCAGGTAGTTAGAGCTATGAAAGTCTCAAGAAAATGCCAGCTCTGTAAGCAGCTATCAGCGAGATTTACATACTCATGCTGCTACATACCAAGCGATAGAAGGATGTATACCTGTCATAGCTGTCTTCAGAAAAACATAATCCGGGATATCACTCTGGCGGTACTTGATCTTAAGCTTGAACCTGTAAAGCAGGTGAGTTGCCCTCTATGTAAAACAAAGGATATAAGGATCGTTAACCTTCAAGGGCAATACCGGGATATTGCTTCTATGGTACTGGTCAACCAGATAACCATGTCGGCTCGGTATGCATGTTTATTCTTCGAAGACACTGTAGAACAGATGAATATCCGTCAGCTCAACCGCACGCATGAGCTATTTGCTACAGTCTTGAGGCCCTTACAGGAAATTTTACATATTACGGATGAACCACTGTTTTAAAATGAAAATAACTGTAGCTGTCTTTACTATTGACTTGAAAATAAAATATTTCAACTCGACTATGCTTGTATTTTTTTATGTCCTGGTAGCCACCGGTCATTATTAACACATGTCAATATATTAGTCTATTAGTCGTGAGGGCTAAAAGACGTGCCTATAGAGACCTTCCAATGTCTTATCTGTATGACAAGTTACATGTTGCAAAATTTTGGTATTTTCTATAAATCAAGAACAAGTCATATTTACAGTTTTTTATCATAAAATTTATTCAGTTTAAAATTACAAAAATAAAAAATTAAAACCCCCCCTCTCTCCTCCAGTCTTCAAGATGTCAGTTACAAAAAAAAATAGAGTTTTAAAAATCCCTGAAAATGTCCGTGTAGTTAGTCATTTATCTGCAAAACAAGAATCAGTACTTAAGAAATTTCGCAACTTTCTTTAAAAGGCTTTTACATATTATGACGGAGTCTTAATATTTAAAAAGGGCAAATTATAACTACCTAATAACAGTTTTTCATACGTTCGTTAGCATTCAGGAAAGCCTGCCGTCTTTGCCGCCTCTGTCTAACTTCTGGAATAGAACGCTCTGAAAATGATCGTCATGTAGATAATACTTGTGGGTGTTGTATCTCTAAGCTATAGACTATAATTAACCCATCAAAGTTTACAATAAATAGCGTCATTTACAATAAATAGAACCATTTACATACCACTATTTTCGCTGCCCTGGCTTGAGGTATCCCAGTTATCACCTCGATGGTTGAACACAACTATAACAGAAATATATATATATATATATATACATCATATACCTGTCTATTACGCTGTAAGTGTTTATATTTTTTTAACTTTTATTCACCCTCTTCGTCAGACTCGTCGTGAGGGATGACTGCGGGGGTGTCTAGTTCATCCAGTCTACGCTGCAGTCTCTCCAACTCGTGGGCCTCTCTTTGCCTCATATCCCTCTCAATCTGATCCATCCGATGTACTCGCCTTATTATCACTGCAAAAAAAAAAAAAAAGTATATACATCGTCGTCAATTTCAGTATAATTACTTAGGATGTTTCTACCGAAAAAACTGATATATAAACGCAGTCATAAATTTCAACATAATTAGTTCATCACTCACCTCTGATACAGAGGATAACCACCACTAGCACAGTCACTGTGGATCCTATCGCTGCAGGGATGATCAGCTTCAGGGGGGATCTACCTCTTGCCATCCTGACTGTTGTCGTCTTGGCTGGGTCGGTGGTGGGGAGATCGCTGTCGGTGATATGTCGTTCGGTGGCGAGGGGGGCCTCTGCTGTTGCGATGGTTGAGTGGTCATCAGTCTCAGTAGATGGCGTGGTATCCTTACTCTCGGTTGTTGATGGTCTCAAAGGGATGTTCACAATCCTTCCCGACTGGAAAGTGATCTTCAGAGATACTGTACTGCCCGACAGCTGGTCTAGCACCTCCTCCTCGTAGCGTGTGTAAAATCTGCAATAAATTGTCATAAGCATTCATTGTCTACACTTGCTTGGTAATAAAGCTCTGTTTAATAAATATGCTATTATGTCTCTTTTGATGCCCTCATACTCGCTAAGTCGTAAACAAGATGCATAGGGGCTCTGTGTCGTTATATATATTTATTAAAGCTATCTCTCGATAAGTCATAACAAAAAGATGCATAGGGGATGCATGTTACTAAATATATATATATTAAAGAATCCTCGGCTCATACCCAGCTCAGTTAGTCAGCGTCTCAGATACTGGTAAGAAGTTTGGTACTTTTTATTGGCAATTTTTTACATATTAATGCTAGGTATATTAGTATAACCGTTGTTAACATGTTCTATCTAAATCATGTTCACCTTATTTAAAAAAAAAAAATGATATACCTGTCACTCGTCATAAAAAGGGCTATAAGGAAAGTTAACTTACTTAATCTCGTCAATGGTGTCTAGGTCCAGATACCTGACATCATCAACGTCGTCCTCGCTACAGATGAGTACTCCTGGTACTTCCTGGCGACATGCAAGAACACATGAAAGGATAAGCATCCTCAGCATCATGGCAATCATCGTGATAATTCCTTAGGTCGTGTTATTATGTTTCCGTGCTAGTAGATATTATTCCTGTCGTAGTCTATAGTGATATGGGTCTTCTCTGACAATTTCATATTTATACAGAAATACTATTTGTTATATCAGTGTCGTCAAAATGTATTACTTACTACAAACATATGTTTGTTTGACATCTGCGACAATTATTAACCCGCTCATGATGCATCGGTCTATTGAAATGTACGTCGCTGGTTACGTAATGTGTAGAACCACATATGTACTAAACCCTCAAGACCCTTGGAAAGTATTGACTGTTGACTGATTATGTAATGCTCTGTTCTCGTCGGATGGTTAAGCGTGTCATAAGTTTACTAAAGATCACACCATACTTCAGAGTGTGTCTTAAAGACACCTGCTTTCGCTCCTAACTCGTTGCCTTCAGGCTTAACTACCTACAAAGTTGTTTTATTACGGTATTGTGTAAATTTTTCATGAATAGATCATAGGTAACAGTCTTTTAAAGTAGTCGACGTTTCCCCCAAAGGCTTAGTAGTTAATATGTACTAGTGTAAACTTTTCAGCTGCTCTATATTTTAATAGAGGTGTTATTACTACCGTGTTTGTTTAATTAAATTAACCAAAAAACAAATAATGTCTCTGTACTCTCTTTTAATATTACAGCTTCAGTAATACAACGAAAATAGGACAGTTTTAAAACACAGTAAATATATGCCGTATTAATGGATCTTGGTAATGTATAGAGCGGCGAATAAATATATTATCAGACAGTTTAAGCCACATTTACAGTTAAGACCCGCTTATTTTACAGTTAATAAAGTTCATGGTTATCGTCTTTGTGTGGTAGCTCTTGTGGTTCGTCTTTGTTCGTTATTCAGTAGTCGTGTCAACGGTAGAAGCACTTCCTCAGTCAGCCTTCTTCTCTGCATAAGCATTAGATCGTTATGATGGCCTCTTAAATTTTCTCTCAAGAGTTCCCTCTCCTCCAAGAAATGGTCTTTCGTCAGTTTGATAAGCGTGATTGATTGGCCGAGATTGATGAAGTCCTCAATCGTGTATTCCCCGTAGCCTGTTATATCGTAGATCATGTCGTAGTTCTGTCGACAGAATGGGCATGGTATCTGGTAATTTTGTGACAGGTCGACAGGTCGATTTTCAACGATTTCCATAATGAGTTTGCGCATGGCTAAGGCTTCGATACAGTCCCTACATAGACGCATTTCCTCGTTTCTAAAGCAGCATTTGAAACTGTACCGAGATGGCAACTCGCAGCAGAGTTGACAGGGGTTCTCGTCCATATTCAGTAATGTGGTAGCCATTTTCAACTTGTATGTACGTCTGTAGCTTAATAAAACTAGTCGTCGTCTGGAGGTCGAACAATGAGTATTGCTTAGGCCCCCTTCAGGCTAATCTCACACTTTCCTGTATTATATACCCAATCAAACATGTACTAGGGGTGGGGAAACTCCCTTAAATTTAAGGTCCTTCCTTCAGAGGCCCTCTGCATCCATTCTGATCACTGACCTTGTCAGATCGATATAAACTATCATTTTCGGGGCCTTCTGAAAAACTATGCTTAGTTCAAACATGGAGATCACTAACCGGGCTTATAAACATATCGAGAGATACCATATGCTAGGGCGCGAAAAAGCATTAGAAAAGTCTCAGTTCATGGTCAATCCTACTCGGGAGCAACTTTTATCACACTGCTGCAGACTCACAGAAAAGCATCTCGATCCAGCTCATGATGGAGGACCTATAAAAAATTATTTTTTATGCCTAGGATACATCGTCGGTTGGGGTCCATATCAACAAGAGACTGAATTTATCAGGATATCTATCAAGGGTCGATTCGTTAAGAGCATCTACCCTGTTATTCCGCGCAGAGAGAAGTTAAAAATTCTAAAGCTACGCGGGGTGGCCTAGGTTGGTTTTTTTGTCCATATATATATATATATACATAGATGCATACAGCCTTTTTACTACTTGTCCTTATATTATATAATATTTTTACTTGTAGACTCATCATGGAAGACTACACAGAACTTGCTTATTAGACCTATTTAGATCTAAATAAATAATTTAAACTAAAAAATGTCTTATGTTTACTTTCATTCAGTTAAGAGCTGCAGGTCTAGCCTCTGTCTATATATATACTGATAACTAAAAAGCTTCACCCCCACACCTGTAGTACCGCTTTCAGGCGATCTACCTCTGTGTATATATATCCGTAGTTTTAAGCACAATCGTGTTTTAACACTTATTTTTAAATAGTGTTCCTAATTAACTTCAAACAGATATCAAGATTGTCTGTTATATATCGATAAATAGCAGAATTTCGTTAAATTATAAACTAGACTCTGCTGGGGGTGTGGTGCAGTTTTACTTTAAGTCTACCCGATTTAACCACTATTTATTGAGGGTAAAATTTTTGAATCTGTTTGAATATTTCCTTGTCGATATTATTTTAATTATTTCATTTGTCGAGATTGGTAAAATATACAGAGTTTCGGAATATAACGTTTTACCGCTAGGTGGCGTCTGAGGTCTTCTCGGTTAGAGTCATGGCTGACACTTTTGCGTAAGTTATATGTCATATAATTTTAAAACTAGTCTTATGCTGATGGATATATATATATATATATATATATTCTTACTATCTGCACGGACTTAATTTTAATTTCGTTCGTAGTAGGGAAAGTCCTTATTTTACGAAACCATTTTCCCCCCTGGCTCCTCTTCGCTTAGTACTACCGGCTGAGTGTCATGGCGGCGATCGGTGCTGTGTGCTGGTGGTTTACAATGTCTTCATTACAAAGGAGCGGTGACTACAAGTTTGAAGGTACCTTGAATGATTGTGTAGACATTTGTCGATATATAGTTTTGGTAAAACTGTTTACATATTTTCGTACATACTTTGTTAACTTAAAATGATTACCGTGCTTCGTCGCTGTGTGTGTGTGTGTGTGTGTGTCTGTAGGAAAATGTGCCTGTTTTTATAATATCTTTACAGCTTCTTCAGTCTGCACTACAACTATGTCTGCGTCGGTGGAGACTAACTTCGAGGTAATTTGAATATGACGGTTGTGTTTGTTATTGTTTTACCGTCTATGTTAAATTACCTATATTTTGATATGTTGTTCTTTCGTATGGTATAAGTACGGACATGGAGATCATTAACGCTTGTCTGTATACTATGTTTTTCCTAAATTAAAAGAGACATACTTTACAAGTCAGCTAAGCTCTACATTAAGCTGGTATCTTAGGTGGTTTGAGATATGACAAATGCATGTTTTCAAGTTGAGGTGTTTATTTTTCTTTTAGACATCTGATACATTAATTGAAAAAATTTTTATAATCGTTGAGCGTCTCTGTAAGTTGTGTGAACTCTTGTTGTTTCATGTAGAGGCCTCTCTTGGTGAAGACTTTTTCCTCTTGATGTGGAGGTGTCCATCTCAGTCGAATATCTACGCAGCCTCGGGTGACTGATAGTCTTATGTCCTCGGAGAGATCAAAAAATCCCTCTTCCTCTGCTGCTAAGGTCTGTGAAACTTGAGGTATTAGCTGTAGTAGTTTCCTGACGTCTCTAACTGATAGACCTACGTATTTTTGTGCAGGAAATGTCCCATCCAGTACCCTGAGGTTTAGTCTTCTTTGCCCTTGATACTCTGTCAGGGCTACTTGGCTGTTCTTGCCGAAATTATGCTTGAAGAGAGTTGTAGTTGTAGCTGTCATGATGATTGGTCCTGAATAACCATGCATGGTTGTGCCCTCTTATATATGTATCTATCAGACTAAAGGAGTTTGCTGATTGGCAGATA
Organism: Alitta virens; assembly: GCA_932294295.1. NCBI lineage: Eukaryota > Metazoa > Annelida > Polychaeta > Phyllodocida > Nereididae > Alitta > Alitta virens. Next base: position 15,183,048 of record OW028585.1, on the reverse strand, counting down.
TTTATAGATATGTTACATAATGTTGTGGTTATATTTTTATGTCCTCTCTAGTTATGAATATCTTTGTGTTAGCCCCAGGGTGTAGGTATTTATAGCTATGTTATATAACCTCTGTGTTATATTTTTATGTTATATTTGGCTATTTTTGGTTATGTGTATCTTAGTGTGTTAGCCATCGTGGCCGTTTAATTGGTACCCCCGGGGGTGTTAGAGTCATGAGAGATAATGGTGTATTGATACGTTTCAGTGCTTCTAAAAAATCTGTCCAGCTCTCAGGTTTTCTTATTGTTCCATGTATAGCTGTTCTAAGTAGATCTATAATGTTTGACCCTTCAAACAGTTTACCTTTAATTGTGACTAGCCCCTTTTGCGACCATGTTATTTCAGGGTCGTGTCTTCTGATGTAAGTGACAAGCCTCTCGACTCTTTCTTTTGAAGTTTTTGGAAATGCCTCAATGATGAACGTATCATCAGGCTCCTTATGCTGTTCGAGTATTACGTCAGACTGATCGGTCTGTTCAGTCTGGTCTGTATGCTCAGGTTGACTAAATATTTTCGCCTTATGCTTAAGTCTATGATATGATGATTCAGGTATTATAAAATGCTTCATTATTCCAAGAGTTCGAGTTGTGGTAAAACAGCCTTAATAATCCTAGGCCAGGCTGATCTGAGTTTTAGACAGAGTAATCTACGCCCTTTCTCTTTGCTATCTGCCAGCTTAATGAGTTTGCTTTTATATCTACCTAGATCTTTATCGGCCTGTTTACTAATGATTAATTCTCCTTCAATAATATTCCTTGATAGCTGTCTAAGTAATTCTAACTGACTCTTACTCATTGTATTCAGTAAGCCATCTTTCTGCTTACTCTCTGCTATAGATAATAGCTTGATGAAGGCCATGTTCTTTTTAAGTGCTGCCATAACTGTAAATGATCTTTTTTCAGTGTTACTCTGCCTTATAAACTGCTGTAGGTCCTTCGTCAGGAAAAATGGCCGATCTTAATCTTAAATTCTTATCAGTTTTAGTATGTAAGTCGATAATAAAATATGTGTAAGGCTCTGCGGCAGCTGTTAGGTAAGCCTGAAGCAGCTGACGATAGCCTAGTTGTCGCCCTAGAGCTGTGATCTGCCCCTTGTCGCGGTTGTTAGCCATTATGACAAATACATGTGTGTTTAGATTTAAAGTTCTTGAATGTTTTGACTTTAAAAATAGGTTATGGGTCAGTAGAATAACTGTACAGTTATTATGATGTGTACCTACTGTGAAAAGTTTTAAAACAGTATCTGTGTTCATAGCGTCAGTCATTAGGTCATCAAATACAATGATGGAGTGTCTGCTGCTTATAGTCTGGAATTTTTCCAAGTCATCTTTGTTGGGTATGCCGTAGTGAAATGATATATTGTCCATTTCGGATTCTAGTGTACTAAACATCGGTTGCCATGTGCTGTTGTAACAGTATAGAATTTTTTCAGGTGTTTCCCGAAACATGTCATGTTTTAGTAAGCGGTAAACAAATGTCGATTTCCCCCCCTGACTTGGTGATGATATTATTATATTACATGGGGTGTTTAAAAGAATAAGAACCTTGTCTTCGTCCATATTCTTCCAAGAGTTGGTTGTATTATTGGCTACTACAAAAGATTGATCTACGGTGGCCGGTCTCTGCATGATGAATGGTTTCGGAGTAATGAGCTATCATCTATTTAACTGTAACATTACGGGTGTTGGTTATCTCCATAATGGCCGGTGTTTCGGCATGAATCATTAAAACTACAGGCTCTTTCAGAGCTTTTTTGAAATTCAGGGACAGTCGTACATGTCTGTGGTCAGGGGCGTAAGCTGTCCCGTAAGATGGCTTTATATTAAAGGCGTACATACAGTAACTGTGGGCAAAGTCGTACAATGTAATATCATTACCGAAATCATTCCCTAGTTCTCTAAGTGTCTCATAGAGACTGAGATAACTGGCGGCTACTCCATTCCCTTGTTCATGATCAAAGGTGGGTGTAAAAGTATTGATAGTATCGTTATTTACTGAGAGGGATATTCTTTGCAGATCATATGGTTTGAAATTGAAGGGGTTGAGTTTTAAATCTCCGTTGTAGGACTTAGCAGGGATCAGTGTGACAAGTATTCTAGAGGGTAGTCTATTGGGGAAAAGATTATCGAGGGTCCCTGAGGTAAATCCTGTATTTATATTTTCTACTCTAATATCTCTCTGAGTGTAGCAGTAGAGTGCTGGCTTAGTTTCTAACGATTTACCAATGGCAAACTGTGTACGGGGGTCAAGTTGTATCATGTGAGCTTTAAACATTACTTCTTCCAGATGAATTTTATATGAACCTGTAGGTTCGTGGTTAATGAGGGCAAATTCATTAGAGGTTCTGTCTAACTTTATAGTTAACCTTGTATTGTTAAGTAGATATCTTTTCTGCATAAAAATATCCTCATAAAGAGGTCCTTGAAATTCTACAATGTTGGATTTTTGAAAGAGGTCCTTCTTTATCTGAGCCCCCTTATTCAGATCGATCAGGTCAATCTGGTCGGAATCATCCTTTACATATCCTTGCGCTCTCAGTTGAGAATTTTTAGCCTCCTTACCGTAGGATAGTAAAGTACTGAACATGGCCTTATAGGGGTAGTTGTTAGATGAGCTAATTTCCTTTCCTTCCAATGAAACTGAGATTTTCTCAAATAGAGAATGTAAGCTATTGTTTACAGGTACTACTTTCTTATTTACTGCGATACTAGCATTGTCTTGTTTAACAATCTTCATTTTTACATATAGCTGGCTATTGTAGAGGTCCAGAAAATGCTTTTGCTCATTAATGTCGAATAGGATAGGCCCGTCGTCTGTCAGTTGGTTGACTGGGCGGTAATCCGTATAATACTGTCTTTCGACATTTTGTTGCAGTGCTGGTTGGGAGAAAAGATCGAGCTGAGGGAGGCTAGCTGTTTTAACATCCATTATTTTTTCTTAGTGTGTTGACCGGATGGTCTCTTTTTACTGTATGAACGTTTTTGTGGCTTGGCCTTAGCTTTATTTGAAATTGTCTTTCTTCTCTTAGCCTGAGGCTTTGCTTGAGCTTTCTTCTTACGTTTTACTGACGTCATCTCTTCCTTGGTCTGATCAAAAGTTTTTTTGATGTCTGATGTCAGTTCGACCTTGACCTTGGGTAAGGGCTTATGTGTCTTGGTTTTTTCTATAATGTATTGAGGATTGTCCGCCCCTGTATAACGCCTTAGGCCGTCGGTAACAAATGGCGTAGGCCTATAATCCTGTGTAGAGAAATATGCTTCCATGCTGGAGTGTTTGGTAGAAGTGGTTACGCAGTAGAATGTGTAGGCTTATATACGAAGTGTAGGGTGATGTATGTCCCTCCTTCATCTGTCCGGATCTTTTGATCAGTAGAGACATTTAACATGTAAATGTGTATAGTATCTATAAAGTGCTGGGCTATAGGTATATAATAGGGTGTATAGTTCATTTCTTTATTACCTATGTCCCTCAGTACATTTAGCTGGTTTTGACCGACAATTGTAGAGTTACAAATGTTGCTGCATAGGTATACATGTGGTGGTACTGTAGACTTGTATTGACAGAGAGCAACTTTCCATCCATCCCCTAGTCTTAAGGATCTGTTTAACCTAACTTTGAAATTAACAGGGGTGTTCTCGAAAAGGTCCGAGCTATGGTTACTGTTTAGTATAATGTAAAAGTCATCCATATTTTCTAATTTCTGCGGCCTTAATCCAGGAGTCAAACTTCTTGCTGTAACCTAGCCAACGAACTAACGCTTCTCTCTTCCCTTGTCTAATGCGGTGTCTGAGAACTTTCTCGATCTTATATAGATCGTTATCTGTTACCATGGCTCTTTGCATCTCCTGTTCGTAGAAGCTACCGTCGACCTTCTCCTTGTTTAAATCTATTACTCTGTAGCGTGGAGGGTGTGACGCTATCCTTTTATCGATAATGAAAATTTCCTCTGTCCATTTTCTGTCAAACCCTTTTTGGAAATGTACTCTGGCTAAAGATAATCTTACTTTATCGCCTGTGTTAAATTGATATACAACCGTTGTTCTTTCTCTTTTTAACTCAATAGGTAAATATATCTTTTCGTAAAGATCTTGCTGATTCTCGTCTGTAACTTGGGAAGGGGCCATCCCTATCGTAGAGTGTTTGGTATTATTATAACTAGTTACGATTTCTTGAAGATGCTCGATATATCTATGTGTCTGGTGCTTGGTAAAGAATTTGTATATTCGCGCTTTAACTGTTCTGATTACCCTCTCTGCGTAGTTTGCATGGTAAACATTATAAGCTAGTACATGGTTTATGTTTTTAGATTTCATGTATTCCTGGACAGACTTAGCTGTATATTCTTTACCCTGATCGCTTCTTAACTCTTTTACCGCGAGACCCCCCTTGAAAATTTTTTTCATAACCTCAACCATCTCTTCTCCTGTTTTACTTTTCATAGGTTCAATTCTTAGGTATCTTGAAAATAAGTCAATGAATACTGCCAGGTATTTTACTCTGTCATTACTAATGCTAAATTTCTGAACATCCATTAAGTCGGAGTCCATAATCTCGTTCATACCTCCTACAATTATTGACTCTCTCTTAAATCTTAATGTAGGCTGTTTGTGTACCAGGTATGTGTACTGTTCTGATAACCATTTCTTTACATCTTTAAACTTGAGCTTATGGGGGTTGCCTGAGGTTTTTATACTTTGCCAGAACTTGGTTACCCCGGCGTAGCTACCGGGTTTAGTAGTATCGTAGTAGATAGATTTTAAATAATTATCCATTATTGAGTAATACTCTTCTGTCTTTTATAGTAGGATTCGGGAGAAGAAACCCTATACTACTGCTTAGAAGTCCTACCCATAGCTCGCTTAGCGGGTGACTGATTGATAGGTTGACTATACATGCTATTATTACCGCATAGAGTATGATAATTTGACTAAAAAATACCACCTCGTTCTTGGGGATTTTGACCCCCGAGACTTGCCAGCTCTCGTTGTGTATTGATTGAGTCTCCATGACAAACTGATCACAAATTTGTTTGACAGCTTTATTTATACTCAGGTTGAAATTTGACAATATACATTGCTATGTAGAAGTAGCACTCTATCGTATTTTAGTGTATATACATATGCATATATTCCCTGACAATTAGTCAGTATACAGGGTTATGTAGAAATAGCTCTACCTCTTTTAGTAAACATATGTACATATTTCGTAACATTACTATGTAGAAATAACCTGTCATCCTCCTGTATATAAACGTAAGTACATATTTAACAACTATAATCTTTACATATATAAGCATTTACATACTAATAACCATATGGTAGAGTGTCATAACTATCTAGTAACACCCTCTTGGTATAAACGAGTTTTACAGTCTTATAAGAGGCCTTGTTAAAAACTCGTCCGTGTATTTTATCTCTAACAAACATATTGTATGTAGGAAGCCTGATGATTAACCCCTTGGTTACTACTTGTTGGATGTTTTCAAAAGTTACAAGTTGACTGTTGGCAGGGTTCATGATGATGCCTTTTAATTTGACTATTTCTGTGTTATCGTTAAGTCTGTAGCTGTAGGATTTAGGTCCCGAAGAAATGAATGCTGTTATGTACTGGCCTGCTGCTAACTCATCGGTCAGTTGCCCTAGAAAGTCTCCTAACGGCGGCATATCTTGGCCTCTGAGGGATGTGAAGATGACCGAGTCTGTATCCATATAGAGCACCCGTCTCCCCAGTTGATCGATGAGTCCGTAAAGTTTAAGTCGTGCCCAGCATGTTGTGAATGATGCTACGACGTCGTTAGTCTTGAGGTTGTCAGGCTCAAATGTTTCTCTACTCTTGGTCTCTACTAGTAGACAGTCCTGGTTGACCATGTAAATCATCATGATCTCAACCGATGTGTCGTTGGATAGCTGTTTAAATTTGGAAGGATCCGTGATGTATTGTGTTCTGGTACGGTTCGGCTTCTCCCCAAACTTTCCCCAAAAGCTGTTGAGCGCTAGTTTAGCTACTGTTCTTAGACCTGGGTTGTGGTTGATGTTTTCAGCTCTTAGACTGATTCCTTCAGCCTCTAGATAGTTCTGGATGTAAACTTTGTGATCTTCTGGTGTTTTGACCCATTCTGGGTATCCTGATGCTTCCTGTTTAATCCTGAGAAATGTGTCAACATAGCCTCTGAACAGTGTGTCTGAAACCTCTCTCCAGTGGTAAACTTCATAGATCCTGAGGATGGTGTAACCTTTCTCTAGAGCCTTCATGATTTCTGGTGTACAGTAGGTGCCTATGATGGCCCTTTGGTCAATACTACATTGGCATGGTAACGGGTTGTGCTCATCTGCGCATGTACGGCATAGTGGGAATTTAAGTCGTCCCCCGGATCTGTAGGGTAGGACTGGGTGATAGAGACCTCTTGGTGGTAATACTTTAATTTTGGCTATACCGAAGTAGGACTTCATGGTGTAGTCAAAATCCTTGGTTAATATCTGGGGGTGTCCTACAGGCAGAGAGCTGTATTTATTTACCGAGGGGTAGAGGCTTGTATAGTCGTAATAATGGATCTTCTCTCCTTCTCCTGCTTGGTAATGAAGGCGTACTGACGATGTTCTGCCTCCGAAGAATGAGTCTCTGATATGGAGTCTTGTAGGAATGTCCAGTGACTCTACGAAGTGCTTCATCTCCTGGTCTTCCTTGAGCTGTTTGTCAAACTGACATTCCCATATAGAGGTAACTGTTGGTGTTGCGGTCCTGAGAAAGGCTTCCCTCTGTATGGTATTCTGGTAGATCTGATCCATTGTCTGGTTATTGTAACTGTCTTTGATAGATCTGTCGGGGAAGCATGTAGGGCAGCCGTGCCATCTGCAACCATAAAATTCGTAGAGAGCTCCATTGCTATCTGCTCCATCTACTCTGTACTGGCCTACAGCCAGCTCCCCTATATTATGTGCATGTTGTATGAATGTCTTGTTACTATGGCTTAGATATTCAAGCCATTGAATGGACTTGTAACTATGTCCATGCCGTGCTGTGTATCCTTGAGGTGGTATGTGTGCGATGTCGGAGTTCAGAAAGATTTTTTCTTTAATATCGGTAGATGGTAGTGTCTCATTGTTGTGATAGTATCTGCCTCCTACCATTGTGACCTCTGGTGTGGTATTGTCTTCAAGGGTTACTCTGTAACTCTCCTTGAGAAAGTTTTGCCTGTAGATCTGCATACATGTCGAGGCTATGGTGATCTGTGAGAATGGGTCGATATCCATGACCCCTGTCTCAGTGTCGATTCTGGTTATATCTTTGATGAGGTGGCGGAATTTTGTACATGCTTCCCTGAGAATCTTGACATCTGTTCTACAGTATTCCTCCATATCGTTGTGCATGTCGTAGGGGCCTTGTAGACTATTGTGCCATTGTAGGTCAACATCTTTACCGTAGAACTCTATTGGAGGGTAGCTTGTGAAATGTCTCTGGTGGAAGTGTTGTCTGGTATTGAACATGTGAGGAAAATCCCCCTTCTTTAGTGATGATGAGAGTCCTAATGTCTTGGGTAGTTTCTTGAGGGCCATTGGCAGGAAGTTGAGGGAGTCTATGAATCTAATACCAGTTTGGGGTATATTCATGTACATTATTTTTGTACCAATCTTGGTGATAGCTGGTTGGACTCCATTTTGAAGAAGGTATCCTTGTAGGAAGAGGAAGTCGTAACCTTTCCCATTATGAGCTATGCATGTGAAGCCTTTGTGTTTTTCGTTGATGAGCCATTTACCGAAATCTTGTACTGTGGCATCTCCTTTGAAAACGACCTCCTTCTGGTAGCAGCTTCTACATGTATGTTTATTGTCATGGTCGAGACATTTGATACCGCATTCATTGCAGTGTGCCTGGTCATCTTTACACTCGCTGCAGCTAGATTGAGCCACGACAAGATTGGGTATGTGCTGTTGAAGCCCGCAGTACCATTTGATGCAGTGGCGACATCTTCTACATGTTGAACATGTGTAGTCGTCTGTGCATACTGTACATGAGTTACCCCGTTGTCTCGGTTTGTAGCCTTCTTGACATTGGAATATTTCGTCCTGTGTAGATTCAAAATCAAAGTAGATGAATTTACCGCTGCTTACTTTTTGTTTTGATGTTCTCATGTAGCAGAGATGTTGTCCTGTGAAGTAGTCTTGACATAGTCGACATTGCCATTCTCCGCAGATGTGATTTTCTTTGTCTCTTTTTGTTGTGTCTAACAGCTTCATGCATCCTTGGCAAAAGAAGTATTGCCGGCATTTGGATAGTTTTTCTTCCCCTGTGGCTGGACCTCTTTTGAATGTCTCTGCTTTCCTGTGGTTTGTGAAACAGTCTGAGTTGCGGCAGGTTCTATTGCAGTCTTGACATTTGATGACTTGCCCCCATGTACAATCTTTTCTCATGCATACCATGCATTTGTTTTGACAGAAATGTGGTGATCTTTTGTTGTAATACTTGAGACATTCTGTACAGACTTCTTTACTGGTAAAAAGTCCTGATAACGTTGTGATGGAGTGGAAATGTTGACCATCTTTGTAGAGAAATATCTTGCTCTGTCGTGGTTTAGATCCTGCATAGATAATATCGTGACCGGCATCTTTATCTATGACAACTATCTGTACATTGAGGTGGTCTTCGAGTTTGTAGAACTCCCTGATCTCTATCTGTCTGTTTGATGGTAGGTTTACCTCTTTTAGAAGTTGGAGGGCCCTCCCTCGTTGAGAATTTAAACCTTCTCGGTGTGCTCTTGATGATTTTATGAGTGATTTGTAGTGAGGGTCCTGTCGTAGTTTGGCTATGCATACAATGACTGCCCTGGCTGCACAAGTGTAGTCGTCAGTTAATTCAGGAATAAATACTGTGCAGGTTTTCTTGATGATGGTGTTGTTCTTGTCTTTGGTGTCAAGGTTTAGGATGGTTAGAGATCGGTTCTGTTTCGTGCTCTTCGCGGGTGCCTGGTTAAAAGTATCTCCGCATAAGTGCTTATCCTTGTATATGGTGCAGCATTTTTTGCAGATATTACGGCCGTGTAATAATCTCTGAATATTTGAGACTGCGTGAACACCCTGATGGTTCTGGTAGAGGTAGAGTGTTGTCTCATTGTAGGGCCCTCCATATAAGATTTTGAGATCATGGTCAAGAAGGATAATCTGTGTATTAATATGCTTCTCAAATCTTGGGAAGTCTTCGCTAGTAACGCTGTGTTCTGGAGGTAGCTGAACGTCCCTCAAAAGTGTAAGGGCCTGTCCGAGTTGAGATTGATGTCCTCCTTTGTCAGCCCTATATGCCTTACAGAGCTCTGCCGCTCTGTGGTCATTTCGGGCTTTGGCTCTTGCTACAACTATGGCTCTGGTAGTTTGTGTGTTGTCATTGGGCAGGAGAGGTATGGTTATGTAAGCCTTACCTCCCCCTCTGTCATGATGAAGTGAACCTACCTCTACCTGGAATGAACTATCGACGCTCATACTCTGTGCTGATTGTAGGATCTTTTCCATTCTGTCCATGATGGTCTTTGCTGTGATGAGGTTTTGAGGTCTCATGTGAATGACCATGTCTTGTTTGAGATCCTTGTGTTGAATGATGACTCTGGCCCGGTCTTCAGGTGCGTGATGCTGGGCAGCTCTGTCAATAACCTCTTGAAACATATCTTCAAGTTCTTGATGTATATCGAGTAGTCTGTGTCCTGTATAATCTTGGTTAAATGTTGCTCTGAAGCTTCTTTCTTCATAACCAAATCTTCTAGCTGCTCTGTGGCTGGTCTGTGTGATCTGATAAGGTGGTAGTCTTGGTTTTTTTGCTCTGTGTGGTTCTGGTGACAGCCCTCTTTTAGTCATGGTGGCTGTATGAGTCTCTGATACATTGCTACATTATATATACCGGTGGTTATGTAATAAATTCTATTTTTAGATCTATAAAGATATAACTGGTCTATTATTTGACACTGTATGATCATAAACCCTCTGTCATCCTCTCTATGCCTTCGGGAGGTCTGCTGGTTGTGTGTAATAAAATTTGTGAAGTATGTTAGCAGGTGGTTATGTGTAAAATACTATGAAATTATGATGAGTCATCTTGGTGTAATAGAGCTCTGTCTATACCTGAATATGGTCTCGCATTGGTGCATCCATGCCCTTGGGGGTTGGTGTTGACATATGTTCTACCCTGCAGTGTACTGATGCGGAACAAACTCTTGTGAAATTACTGTGTATTGATGCGTTACAAACTCTTGTGAAATTACTGTATATGTGTATTGACATATGCTCTACCTTAGTTACAAACTCTTGTGAAATTACTGTATATGTGTATTGACATATGCTCTACCTTACTGTTTAGTGATGCGACACAAACTCTTGTAAAATTACCTGTGTATTGATGTGTATCATAGTTATTGTGAGCCTATGATGAGTCACTGTGTAAAAATTATGCCTGTTAATGAACTTATGTGATGAGCTAATTATAGCTGATGAGTTTATATAACAGTTTATGAATATCAAAAGAAAATAATTATAGTTATTAGCAAGGTTATGTAACAGTAAAAATAATTATGGATCTTAATGAGGCTATGTAGCAGTCAAAAGAAAGCAGTTATGAATGTTAATTAGGTTATGAGTCAGTCAAAAGAAAATAATTATGATCATTAATGAGGTTATGTAACAGTTATGTAAGATTCAAAAGAAGCTAGTTATGATAGTTAACGAGGTTATGTAACAGTCAAAAGAAAATAATTATGGGGCCTAATGAGATTATGTAACACTTCACGCCCCACTGGTGCCCAGTGGGGCGTGAAAAGGGGGTCTACACACACCTACATACAGTAGTAGTAGTCTTCAGTAGAGCATTTCAATACTTGTGTAAAGTTTGAATTTAATTTTGTCAATTCAGTCACCGGTACTTTAGTAGCATGACTAATCATACTTAAGTTTTGGTCTATGATACTCTTCATTGAGTTCAGACCATTGTTTGCAAGGTATTTCAGTTTGTTTCGTTCCTGCTGTTTAGCATTGTGTGCACAAGCTTTATTATCCTTTTGTAAACTTGTAAACTGGAGTGGTCTATTTTCAAGAGATGAGGCAGGTACCTAGTATCGTAGGATGCTAGGAGATGCATGCCTACATTCCCCATTTTGTATCAATATCACCTGAGTTGCCAAGTAGCGTTAATTATATATATTGTAAACTAAAAAACTATATTTGGGATTAATCTATGTTATGGATATGTTCATTTGACTGTTCATGAGTAATTAATAAGTATTTAATGAGACTGTAACTTAATTGTAATTATGTAAGTGTAGACTAGGGCAGTTGACTGGTGGTTGCCAGAGGGAGCCAGAAGCAGCAATGGTTACCTTGGCAACGGCTTGATACACTGCCCTGAAAACTTATTTGGGTACTGAGATGGAGGCCTTGGCTGCTTTCTTGGTTACCAGGGCAACGGCCAGTTGCTGGCTAGGCCTGAGGTTTTAGTTTAGGGTTTTAGTTAGGGATAGTTAGTCAGGAGAGAGTCAGAGGAAGAGAGAGTCAGAGAGGGGAGAGACTCCACAAAGTGATTGTGGGGGAGAGGAGTTAAGATGTAGTCATTATTAGGGAGAGCAGGTTGACCAGTGTGGGTCCCTGTGACTTAGTAGTTAGTTAGAAATTAGTATTAGATATACCAAGGAAGCAGTCAAGGGATTATGTTCTCATGTTATTCAGGTATGTATGTATGTCCATTGTAATAATAATTATAGTCAATGTGATAAATGTAGTGTTGGAAACTCAGGTGGTATTGCTTCATGTACTATGTGTAATATGTATATCATTGTCATTGTTCATTTCTAAATATTAAAGTATATGTTTCCCTATAAAGTTGATTTAGTTGTGACTAAAGTAATATAGTATTTTAAAGCAACTTAGAAACAACATCAATAAGTAAAAACCGAATTGGTTGTGGCTATTTAACTCACAGCGAGTGGCTAATTTGTGGTGCACTCAGATCGGCATGCCTCTATAAGCATAGCGCCAACCTAACGATCTTGGTGCCCGGAGCGTAATTAATGGGTTAAGAAATTAGCCTAATTAATTGGCGCTAGTCAATACTAGCATGTATTTGTGCAGGTAATTTGCTGAGGGGTTCCCAATACATGGTTTAACGGGTGTCAGCCTGTGATAGTTGGAGGTGCCAATGGCAATGGGAGAAATAAACCTCTGTAAAAGTGTAAGACGCACAAAGCGATCGTTGAATGCTAAAAGCTGAGTAGAAGAAGATGCAAAGAGTCTTATATACAAGCGAAAGTCATTGGAGGCAAATTTTTGAAGAATTCAAGAGTGTGAAGGACCCTTAATATGCAGTATACAATGCCGAAACATGTACAATATACCTTAATAGCACTCGTTGGAAATAGGACAGTCAGTACTTAGATTTTTTATCAGTCTATAAGAAGGCATGCATCTATGCCTGCACCTGCACATGAATTTTATCTAGGTTGCAGTACATACATGCATATCAGTAGCTTAATTAGGAACCGAGATAATGGTGGGTGGGTGGGTGATTAGGGCTTTACGTCCTGTATTTCTGCACCAGTTGGGCTAATTAGGACAGGCAGAGACCATGGCAATGAGACGAAGGATGAAACAGCCATCCAACTTAGGCTCGACCGGGAATCGAACCCGGGACCCAGAGGTTGGAAGCCCAGAGCGCTACCTCTGAGCTAGGCCCCCGCCCCAGGAACCGAGATAAGAGCCACTTAAAATGGCAACTTTGGTGCCCTCTAGCATTTATTTTTATAAACAGTAAAGAACACAAATAAATTAATTTTCATATAAACAAAAACATTTTTATAACAAAATAAAAGTATTCAAATCACTGGCTTATGAGACGTGTCGCAATAATGAGAACCATCTCTTCATAGTCTTACATGCACTCCATCTGTCCATCATGTATGGCTAACAATTCTAATAAGTGCCAATATGCACCTAATCGCAATTAACCAATTCATCTGTTAACCATTGCTTCTCACTGAGATTTATAATGGTAATATCATTAACATTGTGCCTATGGAATAACTCTCTGATGTTTTGCCCGAAAAGGAACAAGTTATACAATTGTAAACAAAACATGTATAACCACAGAAGTACACTTATCACTCCTGATACTTTTAACAAACTTAATGAACCTCATCTCTAAGTTAATATGTAATGGAGCTGCATCAGTAACAAAAGGTAGGAGATAATTATTAGTTCTATTAGGAATGTTGCATATAACCCTAGCAGCTTTACGCAAAGATGTGCAAATTTCCGCATAATGTTTACTCTTCTGTGACCAGAGCACAGAACCATAATAATCACAACAATACTGTTAAATAACTTTTGTTTATCATTGGAATCAAGTTTCCCAAAGTCTGCCATAAAAATATTAAATGACTTCCAAAACTTTGACTCGGCAGCTTTCGGCATACCAGTATACTATCTACCTCATTGACGTCAATAACATGACCTAAATACTTGGCACATTATTTTGCCCTCGAAGGTCCTGGGCCTCCACGCGGCGAGGGTGGAAACACTTGGGGTGAAGTCCTCTATCCCCAGTGGCTAAAACAGGACAGTGCGCATTGCACAAGCTGCTCTAGCTATCCAACGCAGACAATTATTGACTTTTTGCATGCTTTTGGTTTCTACTACCAACTATGGATGATCATTCTTACCCTAGAGAGCCTCTACATAGCCCACTCAGGTGCTGATGAGGCGTTAAACAATAACACTACTACTACTACTACTGGCACATTCTTTAAATTCACACCATTGACAGTTGCACTTTCTTCATGTTGACCTCTACTGAATACAAGAAACTGACTCGTACTGCCATTGAACTCATTTTATATTAATCCGAGAAAGACATACATATATATTACATCTTTTGTGATCCTAAATTAGTTGGACATAACAAGGCAATGTCATCCACATATGTGAGACATCTTATCCACCTGGTGCCCACCCAACATCCTAAACCAGACTTCTTTAACCTTAGCAATAAGTTATTTTTATATATTGAAAGCACTCGCTAAATATTCATCTTATATATACTGAAAACACTCACTAAGTATTTAGCATCCTATATACACTGAAAGCACTCTCTAAGTATTTAGTATCTTATATATATACTGAAAGCACTCACTTGTAATGCATTTAACATCTTCTATATACAGAATGTACACACTCACTGAGTATTTAGCATCTGATATATACTGAAAGCACTCACTCACAATGTATTTAGCATCTGATATATACTGAAAGCACTCACTCACAATGTATTTAGCAACTTATATATACTGAAAGCACTCACTCACAATGTATTTAGCATCTTATATATACTGAAAGCACTCACTTGTTAAACATTTAAAATCTTCTATATACTGAAAGCACTTAATAAGTATTTTACATCTTATATATACAGAATGCACACACTCACTCAGTATTTATAATCTTATATATACTGAAAGCACTTATTCACTAAGTATTCAGCATCCTATATATACTGAAAGCACTCACTCACTATAAGTATTTAGCATGTTCTATATAAATTGAAAGCACACCCTCACTAAATCATTATCATCAATTGGAAGTACCACACTAAGTCAGTAACACTCACTAAGTATTTAATTTCTATACATTTGGATTCTTACCATTTTTTACAAATATAACAAGGGTCATTCCACATTAAATAGGTGTAGCTTTGTAATATTTCTAAATGATACAGTTACAAAATCACATATTTGCTGCTGCTTCTTGGTTTAAACTGTTTTTCATATCCACAAATTCAGGATGTGTAACTTACGGAGGATAATCGAGAACTTAGACTCCCAAAAGGACCTACAAGAACAACAGCAAAGAATTCTAGACATTTTGGAAGACAATGGACAACATGCAATCCATGAGGATCCTCAGATCTTCTTGTTGAAAAAGCTTGGTTTCTTCTTTCATCGCCTGTATATCTTGAAGTCTTACGGGTAAATGAGATCTTTTGTAATAGGAAGTTTGCATAAAATTGCCTTTTGAACGCTCCACAGGACAAACATTATCAGGCCACACTCCAGTGGCCATCACATTGTACACTTATAGTTATACCTATCAAGCTATCCAATGCCGAAGTACTGGTTAGGATGTCCTTAAACACATCATTTGGCTTACAACGCTTACTACACAAGAATATACTCGGGTGTACCCCATTACCAGTCTGTTTTGTATTCATGTATTACGTAATATTAAGTTGTAAAACTGTATTTACGGAGATTGGTAAAAATAAATAAACTCTAAACTCTAAACTCAAGACCAAGTTTATTGAGATGTGATTAAAACTGCTTCAAAAAGTATGATACAGCAGGTGTATATTAAATTGGTATTGGATAATCAAAATAAAACATTTGTGTCATTTAACTTCTGGGATTTGATTATCATGCAGAAAATGGTTGAAATATACCAGACAGTGTCAAACAAGCCAGATGAGGGACCTTTGGATATCTTGTATTTTGAGGGACCTTTGGATATCTTGTATTTTGCAGGGCAGAACTTTGCTGCCTACTTTGCTCTTTGAAGTAATATTGATAATAAGAATAAGAATTCTTATTTTTATTTATTATTAATCTGATAATTACAGCTATTTTTTTTTTTTATAACTTTTGTTTTCTTCTTCTATGATTTATGCCTCTAAATATTAATGTTAATTGTTCACAAAGCAATCAAATACTCAGCCATGCTACTTCACTTTGTATTTTTAAGTTTCAGACAGATCCTTGCAGACCACTGCCAGCACTTGTATTTAAACCAGAAATATGGAATCCCTACTAGATATTCTAAACACTGGAGATGGTGATGATGACAATAATCATGATGAGATGCCAAATCTTTTTACCCATTCACCTTATTTTGATAATGATTCTGCTATAAAAGTTATGAAAAGTACAAATGGTTCACCTTCAATACTAAGTTTAAACTGTCAGTCACTGCAATCTAAATTTGATCAACTACCAATATATCTACAATTATTTGAAGATGCTAACTGTCCTTTCTCTATTATTTGTTTACAAGAAACTTGGTTAAAAGATAATTATGATGTGTCTCTTTTGCAGCTTGAAGGCTACAACTTCATCCATGCTACAAGCTCCTGCAGTTCACACGGTGGAGTTGCCATGTATATAAGAGGTAACTTGGAATATAGAATCTTACATATAAATGGTGATAGAACTATATGGGATGGTCTATTCATTGAAATTTTACTCGAAAATAAAGGAATTCAAAGAAAAATTATAATTGGAAATATATATAGACCCCCTAGACAATATTGGGGGTGTACAATAAATAAATAATATATATTTGATTATAATATGGCAACAAATGATATACAATAGGATACACTTACATAAACAGTGGCTTTTCATATTCAGGAAATAAACCTGTCTGAATCTAAGTCATGTGGCCCAGTAATAAAAAGTATAATTAAAAAGTAGATAGCTCTACTCTAAAGTATCATGCTGCTTAAAATAACATATTTGTTATGACTTATATTCTTAAAATAAGAATAAAAATACAGGGTATAAAAAGTACATATATAAAATATATACCAAAATTAGGGGTAGTTTTGAAAACATTTCAAAAGTGTAGGAATAACTAAAAACATCACTCTAATAGCTTTATTTATTTTCAGTGCTCACTTACAGTAATCCAAAATTAACATATTAGTCAGTTTTTCACCTTAAAGTTTGTAAGGTTAATCTGCAATGCAATATAACTTTTAGTTTA
Source organism: Alitta virens (assembly GCA_932294295.1). NCBI lineage: Eukaryota > Metazoa > Annelida > Polychaeta > Phyllodocida > Nereididae > Alitta > Alitta virens. The sequence goes on along the minus strand of OW028585.1, from coordinate 15,166,232 downwards.
TTTCACTCTTTCACATTGGAATGAAAAAAGATATCATATAAAAACTAAGTTAAAAATAAAATTTTCATATATTCCACTTTCTTTTCTTAATATATTTTTCAAGATATTATACCAGGCTCTATTGCCTTAGACATATACATATGCACCTTATGCAACATTGTTTAGATTCTGTTGTTTTCTAGGAAGATTTAGTGCATTCATGAATCTGTACAGAGGTATATTTATACAATGCATATCACATGTAATTAGACAAAGATGTGAAGTTTGCATTTATTGAGTATTTATGTATACCATAATATGCTATTCACAAAATGTTACAAAGAGTTAAACAAAGGAGTCTCATAGATGTGTGACTGCCTGCTAACTTCTGATATTTCTGATGGAGGGCGCATCTGTGCAGTGTCTACATGTGGAGGGGGCACAGGTGGTGGCATCTGGCGGTTTGGGTAGGAACGACGATTGGTTCCATAAATCATGGAAGATCGTTGGATGGTTCTGTCATCGTAGGCCAGTTTATTGTTTGGGTTGTAGAAAGGTTTTTCATATGAAGGATTCTGTATTTGTTGTGCTGGTAGGAGGCCATGGTATCTGAAAATTAAAGACATGCAACAGTGAGTTTGTATTCAGGGCATCAAATTCACACAAAGGAATCAGTCATGGTTGAGTAATTTTACCTCTTGAATGCATTTATCGCAAGGTAGAGCAGGAATCCACCTATCAAGACACCAAGGGCAATTCCAGTTACAATGATTAAAAGCATTCCTGAAATGAATCAATTCATGGCTTTATTTAATATATATGTAGCAATGCTTTTCACAATATTCGTTGCATTACCTAATCATATTTGTGCAGTTTTTGTTCTCTTGTTTTGACTCTTTAGTCCTTTTTGATCTGGGTAATTTTATGTGCAAGTCAATAAAGATTTTGCTCTCACTGTATTATATGCAACTGTTTTACTTAAATAGCAATCCTTAAACTGAAAAATTGGTGCTATTTAAATATATAGGTTCCAATGTCTGTTCTCATTTACATACCTAGTGGAGGAGTCTCGTCAGCATTCATTGAACTGGCAAAAGCCCAACCTGAAACGAATCAAGCATCATTTATCATGATGGACAAAATATTCACACTTTAGGATGGAACGAAATATGAAAGAAGAAGGTGATGATAATATATTGTTACCTGGAGAGCATGTTTTTTCTTCTCCTTGCCATTCATTGTCTTTGCACATCAATTCCCATGACACTTTGCTATTGTTGCAAATCACAGTTGCGTGGTCACTCTTTCTCTTGAAATGCGTTTCCTGTGGAAAATTTGGCTTTGCACATCCTACGGCTGAATATATTCATAAAATGGTTATAAAGTACCTAATAAATAATAGTGACAATGTCCTGATAAAGATAGCTGCATGCTTGATATAACACTTGTAAATGGTTAAATATCGATTTGTGTGGAACCCCCGCTTAACTAAAGACCACTTCACTGACAATTTTAGTACCTTCTTTAATGATATTGATGAACTACTTACCTCATTTCATAGAACAAATGATGTCATATTGGTGGGTGACTTCAACATTGACCTGTTAAAAATTTATCATAAACCTCAAGCTAAAGAGTTTCCTACCTAAAATTGCCATGCCAACCAGACTAACTGATAAGAGTGGTACTCTTATTGATAACTGCTTTGTTAAAATTACAGAAAAAATTTCAGAAACTACAGCAGGAATACTATATCATAATATCTCCGACCATCAGCCATATTTCATATTATTAAACCAATTGACAACATCGCGAAATAACAGAAGAAAAATTAAAACATATTCTAATTCCTCTGAGGCCAAAAGTAACTTTAAAAATGAAATTCTACTTACCTGTGATACTCAAAACTTTGAAAACTCTCCAGACACTGACCCAAATACAAATTATAATAAGTTAGATCAAATATTACAAAATGCACTAGATAAACATATGCCGAGTAGAATGATGAAGTATAACAAACATAAACACAAGAAAGGCTCATGGATTACTAAAGGTATAATTCGATCTATCAAATTCAGGGATAAACTTTATAAAACACTGAAGTCAACTGATATTAATTCCGAAAGATATAATACATACAAAATAAACCTACAAACTTACAACCGCATACTAAAACAAAATATACGTTTAGCAAAAAAGACTTATTATCATTCTTGTTTTGAAAAATTTTAAAAAGACATCAAGAATACATGGCTAACAATAAAGAATATTTTGAATACACAACAAAATGTCAAAGAATTTCCTAAGTACTTTCTCATAGATAATATTAATGTTAATGACCCTAAATTAATTGCAAATAAATTTAACGATTACTTCATAGAGATAGGTCCCACTCTAGCTGAATCCATAGTGCCACCAACTAGAAAATCATTTAATGACTATCTTATGAATCCAGTACACACTAACTTTGAATTTAAAGTGGTCACTGAAAAAACTGTTAAAGAAATTATAGACAACCTAAAACCTAAAACAAGCTGTGGGGTAGATAGATTATCCAATAAATTACTAAAATTTATAAAAGATGAAATAGCCAAACCATTAACCATGATCGTTAATCAATCATTACAAACTGGTATATTCCCTGATAAATTAAAATTAGCCAAAGTTTTGCCTATACATAAGAAAAATGATGACAATATTCTGGATAATTATCGTCCAATATCAGTTCTTCCCACCATCTCTAAAGTATTAGAAAGAATAATGTATAATCAAATATATAATCACTTCACTGAACTTAAACTTTTCTTTGACAGTCAATATGGTTTTAGGACTAAACACTCAACAGAACTTGCGGCACTTGAATTAATTGATAGAATAGTTGTTAAAATGGACCAAAATAAAATCCCTCTAAATATTTATCTGGATCTATCCAAAGCTTTCGACACCATAAATCATGAAATTCTTATATATAAATTAAAACATTATGGTATTATTGGAAACTCACTAAATCTACTTAAAAGTTATTTAACAAACAGTAAACAATGTGTTGAATTAGGAGAAACTATATCTAATTATCTTAATATAACGACAGGAGTTCCACAAGGCTCGATCTTAGGCCCTTTACTTTTTATAATTTATTTAAATGATTTAGTTAATGCAACAGACAAATTTTATCCAATAGTATATGCAGATGAAACTGCCCTCTCTACAACACTAAATGCTTTTAACTCCTTAAATGAAAATGCTGAAGTAGAAATAAATCAAGAACTTAATAACATAAATGATTGGTTTAAGCTTAATAAACTCTCTTTAAATCCAAATAAAACAAAGGCCATGTGCTTTCACTCTCCAAATAAAGTTGTAAGACTAATTATTTAGGTGTCATAATTGACACACATCTGTCGTGGAAGTCACACACCAATATGATAGCTCAGAAAATAGCAAAAACAATTGGTATTATGTGTAAAATGAAAAAGTTTGTCCCTTCAATTATTTTACAAACAATATATAGTTCACTAATAACTCCTTTTTAAATTATGGAATTTTAACATGGGGCACTCAAGCATCAAAATTACGCAAGTTACAAAAAAAAGGCTGTCAGAATTATTTCAAACTCAAAATATAATGCCCATACCGACTCACTTTTCAAAATATTTAATGTTCTGATGGTAACAGATCTGTGTGCTCTGCAGGAACTCAAGTTTGCCTTCAAGCTGGAAAACGGAACTCTTCCATCTTATTTCACGAATTCTATGTACCAAAGACACTCAGAAATTCACCAATATGAAACCAGAAATGCAAATAATTTGGTCACCCCACAGAGTAAGCATTATTTCACAAATAAAAGTATAAGATTTCGTTTGCCCAATATATATAATAATTGTCCAGCTAATATAAAGAATAAAATTACCACGCATAGTTTCCATAGTTTTGTAAATTACATCAAAACTCAATTAGTAAGTATGTATCAAACACTCTGCTCTGTAAGAAACTGTTATATATGCCATTCCTCTTAATCAACTGTGACATACACCTATATATATATATACTTAAGTGTAATCTTCAAAGTGGCGTCTCATCATGATATACAGTGTCTCTCATTGCCTTCTCCAAACTAGATATTTAATCTTATCATAAATAAATTTATTTAAAATGCTGAAATCTGTCTGGTAGGGTCTGCTGGGATCGGGATGAAGAATATTCTGGTGGCACCCTGGCAGCGATAAGAAATTATCTTAGGGGTGTCTCCACCTGTATATACCGTTTGTATATGTATAGGAAATAAAATGAGTCTGAGTCTGAGTCTTTGTGTCACAAATTACATTCATGGCTAACTTAGAAACCATGAGTGCAGAAAAGCACCAGGAAATTTCAACAGAAATAAAACACAAAATTTGAGGCTTTTATCGTGGAGTATTTGCAGATTATCAATGTAATATGCTGTCTGTTGCCAAGGTTAGTCAATATCTTCCATTATATTTAGAATGCCCATGTTATCTTTCAATGCACTCACCAAATTTCTTTTTCAAAATATTTTTGTTTTATATTGCCAGATACTCATGGATGTAGATGATTCATGTGATTCCAGGCATGAAATTTTCTCTACTTTCCTCATTTGAGTTACAATGACATTAGAGCTTATGAAAATGAACAAATTTTAAAATGATCCATTATATGACCATTTTTTTACAGAAGACAATTTTAATTGACTCAATTTGCACCATTTTGTCAAACTTTTTAGGCGAATCTTTGCAAGTTAAGTCTATGTATGTTGATTTCAAATAAAAGGCATTCCTTTACAGGACTGAGTGTTATGGAGCCCTTATGCTGAATGCAAAATATGTATCGAGGAAAGGCAAGTTTCAGTGGACAGATCACTTCATAAACATATTAAATCTGCTGGAACAGGAGGCAGACCCAAGAAGTACACCAGAAGACATTCTGCCACCATCTACACATTTTGAGGAGAATGGCAAACAATCTCTCACATACTCGCTCTTTAAAAGTGCTGCTGTCATTCTTGCAAATGAAATTCAGGTTGCGAACATGGTGATCGAGCTCCTCATGCTGCATCTTACCGAGGAATGCTTAAACAACAAAGAACCAAAAGGAACCGTGCTCCATGCTTTGGTCAATTGTGATTGGGGCGGTCTGCCGGTTGAGCTTCCTGGCGATTTCATCAAGTATTATAAACAGATTGTGTCCGTCTTCGCTGATTCAAATCCTGCTCTGCTTGATTTGCCCAATCTGGATGGAAGAAATCCTCTTCAATGCTTTGTTAATAGGATAACAAAAAGCAAACACATGCTCCCAATTGCAAGTGCCATAATACCGATATTGAAATCTGAAACTAGTATGAATGTCACTGACAAAAAAGGACAAACTGCCCTTCATATTCTGCAAGAAAGGGCACCACAAATCAACCCTGACGCTTTCCCGGAGTTCACTGGTTATCTCAGGACATCCTCAAACATTGATATACAGGACAAATATAAACAGACTCCTCTGCATATTTTGGCATCCCATGCTTCTGAAGTAAGACCTGATGCATTGCTCGAATTAAACGGTTGTCTCAAATCATCTGCGAACATTGAAAAGGAAGCAGGACACAAATGGACAGATTTCACACATAGGCATTGTGGCGTTCCATCAACTTGTTCATTGTCTCAGATCTTCAAGTAATACTACGATCCTTGATTACAATGGCCGAACCATTCTTGACTTACTACGTGATCGTTACCCCAAGGAAAGCGGTGAACTCGCCAATATAATTCCACTTCTCACTGGAAGTCATGATCGCAGTGTTAATGACCATTGTTTAACAACACCAGCTACAAATATTTCAGATCAGGATGCAGAGATGTTTTTTGATATCGAAAATATTTTTCTCAGCAAAGGAGGGAATCATGATCTTGCAATGACAGGCGTCAAAGCTATGTGAGTGTTGATATTATTTTATAAGTATATTCATAGCAAAAGTAAAGAATTTTCGCAGAAATATCAACCAACGTATTTTGCTAAGAATATTAATAGTTATCAAGTATGATCAAATGAGCAAATTTCTCTGCACATGCAATTCATTCATTAATATCTACATTGTTTATGCAAACAAACTTACATGTTTGTAAACTCAAAGTCGCTTTCTTTTTTCTAATTATTTATAGAGCTTCTGGAGACAGCAAAAAGGTGAATCCATCAAAATCAAGGCAACAAGAAAAGGACTGCGATGAAATGTAATTGTTTTTTGTGCAAATTTACACTTGTGTGTAATAAGATCAAGCATATTGTCTTTTCTCGTATCCTTTTAAACATTTCATTATGTATAATGATAATCGATATATGTAGCTTGTCTAAGATATTGTCATAACTCAGGCGTATAATTGGCTTTGTTGCTCATGTTGTTTGTTGTATGCTTTCACAGTTTATCATTTTATTGGTATTTTACTTCTGTAGATGTTCGACATTGAACCATACGATCGAGAACCTTGAAGAACTAAATAATCTTGATGAAAACACAGAGAAGAAAATTTTTCAATTGCTCTGTGACAATGAAAATTGGATTCTGCAGAAGAACTGTGATGTCTTCTTTTGCATGATTGAAAAAGCAAACTACTTAATGGAATCAAGGCGATACTACAACATCATTAAGGTAAAATAAAAGTGGCCTTTCTTTCTTTTGACACATGTCAACCATTTATCCCTCAAACCAAATGCTTTGGGCCAAACTAAGATTTTCAAATTATATCTGAAAGCAATAAAATCAAATTTGCAAGGAATGAGAGTCCTGTTTTTTTCTGCTTTGGAAGTTGACATACATGATGACTGCTACCTATCTAAGGAATTGTTTTTCCTCCAATGTCTTAAACTTTCACCAAGAATTGAGGATCATGATTATAATGTAACACTTTGTTATTTAAGAAAATGGCTGCCTTATACAAGACGGTAACTAACAAACCAAAGCAAGGTCCATTGTCTTATTTTGTGGGGTGGGTGGGTGGATTAGGGCTTTATGTCCTGTATTTCTGCACCTGATGGGCTAATGAGGACTGGCAGGGACCATGGCAATGAGACGAAGGATGAAACAGCCATCCAACATAGGCTCGACCGGGAATTGAACCCGGTCTTATTTTGTGAAGGAGATAAAAGATTTTCCTGATAAAACATTTGCAGATCAACAAAAGCTATTCACACTCATCAAGGTGAGGCTTCTATCGTAAGGGCATTTTTCAGTTGATCATGAATACGGGTTGCCTTATAATATGTCACTTCGACCTCAAGAACATCCTTACAAAGCTGCTACTGCATGACATTTCATTGTAGAACTGTACATTTGAAGAAATTAAAAATATACCCTCATATAAATAATGATATACCAGAATTATCTTAAACTAGGTAAGTTTACATCAAATGCATTTGTTCGACATCATCACCATTTCATAGTGTCAGGTCACCCTGGTTTATATCACAATAATCATATTTAATAATTAATATGCCTGATGGCTGCATACGCCAGTAGGCATGAGGGCTACACTGTAACAATCTATATACATATACCATCAATATTTACTGGAATTTGTAATTGGCAGTAATGTTCTGGACAACAAAATGAATATGTTCTCGACCTGGAAATATTCATGCATTGAACTTTTTTGTTTTTAATAAGAAATATAGACCAATTATCATCTTTTTTCTAAAATTCCTTCTATTGTTTAACATTTAACTACAATCTAAATAATTTTTCCAGATATTCATGATCGTGAATGACTTGACTGAATCGAGGTGTGTGAGTGTGAGTGAGTTATTGTTTAACGCCTCATCAGCACCTGAGTGGGCTATGTAGAGGCTCTCTAGGTTAAGATTGATTATCTATATTTGGTAGTAGAAACCAGAAGCATATAAAAAATCAATAATTGTCTGGGTTGGATATCTAGTAAAGAGATGTTGTAAGGTAGTAGCTTGAAACAGAGGTCTTCTAATGCGTTGTAAGTGGATGCAATCTAATAAAATATGTTTGATTGTTAGGGGGCGCCGACAACTCTGGCATACCGGTGCCGGTTCATTGACTAAAAGGTGTAAATGTGTAAGTCTTGAATGTCCTATGAGGCATCTGTGATATATTCCTTGATCTTTGCGAGTATTGAACCTACTCGGTATTTTATTTTGAATGCAAGGTAAGATTGAATGCAACTTGTTGTTATTACATTCATTCCATTGTCTTTGCCAGCAAGACATGATAAAAGATTTTATAGTCATTTTAAAATCAGTGTATGGAATGGTAAAATCAGTTATCTCTTTTGTAAGAGCCCTTTTTGCTGCCAGGTCTGCTTTTTCATTCCCTTCAATGCCAGCGTGTCCAGGAATCCAGCAGAATACTATGTCTTTGTATTCGTGAAGATAGAAATACTTAATAAGAACATCTAAGATCCCAGGGTTATCAAGTTGTTTATTTTGGATTGCTTGAAGAGCAGATTTGGAATCAGAACAGATAACATAACGATCTGATTCTGAGTCCTCGATGTTCTTTAAGGCAAGGTAAATAGCTGTTAATTCTGCAGTGTATATTGAGCAGTGGTCTGGAAGACGACATTCAGCTATAACGGTTTTATAAGAAGTGACAGCACAGCCTACTCGTCTTTCCATTTTTGAGCCATCTGTGTATAGAAATTTGTACGATTCGTATTTAAACCTTATACTATAAAATAGGTTTTGATAGTCTACCGGATTGGTTTCGCTTTTCTTAAGCTCTGCCAAATCCAGTATAACTTTCGGGACTGGGAGAATCCATGGCGGAATGGGTGGTACTTCCGTCTCGGCAATGATTGTAGTATCAATTTTTGCAGCCTCAAGATAGAATTTCATGCGTAATCCCAGTGGTCGAATGGCGTTTGAACGAGATTCATAATGATGCATGTATTTTGGATGAAATATTACATCATATGTTGGATTTGTTGGAGTTGAAGCTACTTTTAGTATGTATTGCATGGATAACTTGATACGACGAAGGGAAAGTGGAGGTTCCCCTGCCAGTACATATAAGCTCTCTACAGGAGATGTACGAAAAGCTCTTAAGCTTAGTCGCAACCCTTGATGATGTACAGAATTCAGGCATTTTAGATAAGATGGTCTGGCGGAGCCATATACCACAGAACCATAATCAAGTCGAGAACGAGTAATTGCTCGATAGTGTGTGTGTGTGTGTGAGTTATTGTTTAACGCCTCATCAGCACCTGAGTGGGCTATGTAGAGGCTCTCTAGGTTAAGATTGATTAACTATATTTGGTAGTAAAAACCAGAAGCATATAAAAAATCTATAATTGTCTGGGTTGGATATCTGGTAAAGAGATGTTGTAAGGTATTAGCTTGAAACAAAGGTCTTCTAAAGCGTTGTAAGTGGCTGCAATCTAATAAAATATGTTTGATTGTTAGGGGGCACCGACAACTCTGGCATACCGGTGCCGGTTCATTGACTAAAAGGTGTAAATGTGTAAGTCTTGAATGTCCTATGAGGCATCTGTGATATATTCCTTGATCTTTGCGAGTATTGAACCTACTAGGTATTTTATTTTGAATGCAAGGTGTGTGTGTGTGTGAGTTATTGTTTAACGCCTCATCAGCACCTGAGTTTGAATGCAAGGTAAGATTGAATGCAACTTGTTGTTATTACATTCATTCCATTGTCTTTGCCAGCAAGACATGATAAAAGATTTTATAGTCATTTTAAAATCAGTGTATGGAATGGTAAAATCAGTTATCTCTTTTGTAAGAGCCCTTTTTGCTGCCAGGTCTGCTTTTTCATTCCCTTCAATGCCAGCGTGTCCAGGAATCCAGCAGAATACTATGTCTTTGTATTCGTGAAGATAGAAATACTTAATCAGAACATCTAAGATCCCAGGGTTATCAAGTTGTTTATTTTGGATTGCTTGAAGAGCAGATTTTGAATCAGAACAGATAACATAACGATCTGATTCTGAGTCCTCGATGTTCTTTAAGGCAAGGTAAATAGCTGTTAATTCTGCAGTGTATATTGAGCAGTGGTCTGGAAGACGACATTCAGCTATAACGGTTTTATAAGAAGTGACAGCACAGCCTACTCGTCTTTCCATTTTTGAGCCATCTGTGTATAGAAATTTGTACGATTCGTATTTAAACCTTATACTATAAAATAGGTTCTGATAGTCTACCGGATTGGTTTCGCTTTTCTTAAGCTCTGCCAAATCCAGTATAACTTTCGGGACTGGGAGAATCCATGGCGGAATGGGTGGTACTTCCGTCTCGGCAATGATTGTAGTATCAATTTTTGCAGCCTCAAGATAGAATTTCATGCGTAATCCCAGTGGTCGAATGGCGTTTGAACGAGATTCATAATGATGCATGTATTTTGGATGAAATATTACATCATATGTTGGATTTGTTGGAGTTGAAGCTACCTTTAGTATGTATTGCATGGATAACTTGATACGACGAAGGGAAAGTGGAGGTTCCCCTGCCAGTACATATAAGCTCTCTACAGGAGATGTACGAAAAGCTCTTAAGCTTAGTCGCAACCCTTGATGATGTACAGAATTCAGGCATTTTAGATAAGATGGTCTGGCGGAGCCATATACCACAGAACCATAATCAAGTCGAGAACGAGTAATTGCTCGATAGAGACGAAGGAGGACCGTTGTGTCCCCACCCCAATTATATTTGCTCACTACTTTAAGGAGGTTCATTGATTTCAGGCACTTTGCTTTCAGTGCTTTGATATGCGGAATGAAAGACAATTTGGAGTCAAAGAGTACACCCAAAAATTTTGTTTCATTCACCACTTTTATTTGACAGTTGTCAATTATTAGTGATGGATCTGGATGGTTTGATCGTAAGTAATAGAAAGGCAGACAAGCTGTCTTCTGTTTAGAGAACTTGAAGCCATTTTCGAGTGACCATTTGTGAATCCTATTCAAATTTAATTGCAGTTGTCGTTCTATGGTTGGCATATATCTGGAACGATATGCAATGAGGAAATCGTCAACATATAGGGACGACATGAGATTTTCTGAGATGGAATTTACTATACTGTTGATTTTGACGTTAAAGAGGGTGGGCGAGAGAATACTACCCTGAGGGACTCCATTCTCCTGAGAGTAGGGGCTTGACATCGTTGATCCCACTCGGACCTTAAAGAAGCGATCCTGTAGGAAGGATCCGATGAAAACTGGAAGGCGACCTCGAAGCCCTAAGTCGTGGAGATCTTTCATTATTCCATATTTCCATGTAGTGTCATAAGCTTTTTCTAGGTCAAAGAATATGGCTACTACGTGTTCTCTGTTAATGAAAGCATCTCTAACATAAGTTTCCAGTCTGACTAAATGATCTAATGTGCTCCTGTGACGGCGAAATCCAGATTGGAACTCTGTAATAAGCTGGTTCGACTCCAGGAACCAAACCAGTCTATCAGTAACAATTCGCTCCATTGTCTTACATAGACAACTGGTTAAGGCTATTGGTCGATAATTCATAGGATCACTATGATCCTTCCCCGGCTTGGGAATTGGGATGACCGTGGCTTGTTTCCACAGGGATGGAAGACATCCCTTCTCCCAAATTTGATTAAAGATATACAGTAATGTTTTTAAAGAGGATTGAGGTAGGTGTTTTAAGATTTGATAATGTATATTATCAGGGCCTGTTGCAGAGTCAGTCGCTTTTAAGATGACCTTCTGAAGTTCTTCTAAGGTGATGTAGGAGTTATAATCTTCGCTGTTATCAGACTGTATATTTAGGGTTAATCTCTCAGCTTGAGCCTTATAACATTGAAATTCTCTCGTATAGTTCTCCGATGAGGAGTTGTATGCAAACTGTTCTCCTAACCCGTTTGATATTTGTTCTGGTGAGGAGAGATGTTCTCCATTCACTTCGAGAATGCTTACATGCGAAGCTAGGTTCTTTCCTTCAATCTTCTTAATCATTTTCCAGACTTTATTGCTAGGAGTTCTTTCAGTGAGTCTGGAGACATAGTCTCTCCAGCAACTACGTTTTTTTTGCCTGACAATTCTACGCGCTTTGGCTTTCAGGCACTTAAAATTATTCAGATTGTTGATGGTCGGCTGTGATTTAAAAATTCTGAGGGCTTTCTTACGGTTTTTAATAGCTTCTCTTACTTCGTCATCAAACCAAGGTCTTGCACTACGTTTAGAATTATTTTTTGTCATCGGTATTGTTTTATTGGCTATATCAGTAATATCATCAGTAAAATCTTCAACGAGATTATTACAATTCCTATAATGAGACATAGTAATTGTTTCTAAGCAGTGCTTTTCGAAGGAGGTCCAATCCGCTTTATGCAACTTCCATCGGAGTTGACCCACTTCTCTTGTACCTTCTACGTTTTGTAGGACAATAGGAAAGTGATCACTGCCGTGAGTGTCCTCTAATACTCTCCATTCAAATTCCAGAAATAACGCTGGATCACATATACTAAGGTCTATCGCTGAAAATGTTCCATGACCTGGGTGAAGATATGTAGGTGAACCATCATTGAACAAGCAAAGGGTGTGGTCATTGAGAAAATCTTCAATGGTTTTTCCTTTGTTGTTGTGGGAAGTGCTTCCCCACAATTGGTTATGGCTGTTAAAATCTCCTAGGATAAGACGCGGTTCAGGCAGTTGATTGTAAAGGTTATGCAAATCACTGGCTGTAAGGTGAAAGGGTGGAGGAATATATAAGGAACATATGGTGAATGTTTTATTCAGGTTCAGACGAACTGCTGTAGCCTGAAGGTTAGTGTGAAGAGCAATATGGGTATGAATGATGCCATTTTTAACTAAAATTGATGAGCCACCAGTGGCTCTATCGTGGGCAATATTGCCATATGTATTATACATATGATAGTTTCTCAGTTTAAAACTATTTGGAGGTTTCAGAAATGTTTCCTGTAGACAGAAAACACTAGGGTTTAAGTCTTGGACCATGCAACCTATTTCATCGAAGTTGGCTCTGAAACCTCGACAGTTCCACTGAATGATACTGTCCATGAATTAGTTAAAAGAGTTTAATATTATCATAGTAAAATCTGTAGTGCATGGTATGAATTTGTATGAATATTCACTTTTTCTTCAAAGTCGCTGCCTCTTTTGGTGTTAAGATCTTTTTGAGGGCCCCACCATGCTTAGATGGTGGTGTTATGAAGCTCAGTGCACTAGATTTTTCTAGTGTTTTTCTGATGAGGGGGGGTCTTTTGGGAACAATTGATCTTTTATCAATTGCCCCCTCCCGTTGAGGCCTAGGGATGGTGGTAGTCCCTGCCTCCTCTTCCATCAGCTGGTGTATCTCTTCCGACTCAACGCCGGAAGGTGCACCCTGTGAGGGTACACTAAGTTGTGACGCACTAACCGATGGAGCTACAAGATGTCCTTTTCCGACATCTATAGCATGCTGCTTTATTCTTGCGAGGTGATCGTCTGCCTGTGAAGTCTTAGATTCTGGTTTATGTTTCTGCAAGCTTTGCCCTGCCTTGGAATAATTATAATTAGGATCTAGGTCAATCCTTCGCCTGGGCGATGATCTGGGCGAAGGAGGTCTAGGTCCAGCCATCTGAGACAGGACTGAGGCATAACTTGCCCCAGCAGCCTGTTCAGCTATACGGCGTGCTTGGGGAAAGGAGATATCCTTGGTGGTCTTTAACTTCAGGATCTCTTTCTCTAGCTGCCATTTGGGACAGCCACGGTGATAGGCTGGCCCATCACCTCCACAATTAACACAATATGACTGTTTCTGACATGGTGAGTCACGGGAATGAACGTGTTCCCGTGACCCACAATTGGCGCAGGTTGCTTTGGCGCGGCAGGAGCCGCTAAAATGGCCAAATCGCTGGCAATTATAACATCGTTTTGGGTTCGGGATGTAGGGACGTACCCTACACCACTCGAACCCTATGCTGACCCTATCAGGCAACACTGTGCCATCAAAGGTCAGAGTCAGTAGCTGTCGTGAATATCTGGGGGGCTGGCGGTGAATGTGGATGACATTGTAGTCATTCAGCCAGTCCCTCAGTTCGTCATCGGAGCAGAGACTGCTCTCATGAGATGTCACAACCCCCTTGCAAGAGTTGAAGAACCGATGGGGCTCCACCTTTACAGGGGTACCCGCAAAGGCCCTCAGCTCCAGCAATTTTAACGATTGGTCCTTGTGGGCAACCTGCACCAGCAAGGATGAACTCCTGAGCCTTCTCGTATTTTCAACGAAACCAATACTTTCTTTCAACGTTCGACAAATTGTTATGGCTGAGAGACGGGAAAACCCATCGTCACTGCCAGTAACAACAAGAAACTTAGGCCATGGCGTAGATATAACATCATAAGTTGTACTTGGATTGGCATCATCTGTAGATGAGCGGAAACGTTTACTTTGTCTGGAACCAGTAGCCAATTTTTCGACCTCAGCCTGGTTTACCGCTGAGGGACGCGCACCTTGTTCACCCGGGGGACGTGCGAGCCGGTCTGAAATTGTCGATTCGGACATCTTCATTTTTGTTTCCCCTGTATGGTAGGGGACACACCCTCCTGTAAAGCTGGAGCAGCTTGTGCAATGCGCACGGTCCTGTTTTAGCCACTGGGGATAGAGGACTTCACCCCAAGTGTTTCCACCCTCGCCGCGTGGAGGCCCAGGACCTTCGAGGGCGACTGAATCGAGGTAAGTGGGAATGGTAAGAATCAAGAAAAATTGAATGAACCAACTAGTTTATCATTGTTTGACACGAATGTGAATATATTTGTAGGACAAGATGCTTAAGGAAGCTCCTGAAGAATGTTAAGTATATATCAAGAGACCACCGAATTGCATGGACAGTTGAGCTGATAGATGTTTTGAAACTTCTGCTTCAGGAAGGAGCTGATCCAACATGGTTACCAAAGCACATTAGCGATTCCTCTGTGTATAGAGTTATTAAGCGGATGTTCCGTATTCTTTCCAAACATCCTGAACTGGTCAATGAGTTAAAGGGATTTGCTTTTTTTACTGTTGTCTGAGAAATTCCTTAGACACGAAGAACCCAAAGGCACTGTTCTTCATGCCTAAGTCAACTGTGATTGGAGTGAACTTCCTGATGATTTGCCTGATGATGTGGTTGAAGTATATGTGAGACTCATATCAAAAGTAGTAGAAAGTAATCTGTCTCAGCTTGATGTGAAAGATAATAATGGACAAAATGCATTACATTGTCTTGCTAGCAGGGTCACAAAACACAAGCAAACGCTAAGTTTGGTAAAACGCATTGTCCCAATGCTAAGATCAGATGCCAATGTTAATACGACAAACAAAAGTGGACAAACTCCAAATCACATCCTCCAGGAAAGGGCAAAAAAGATCAATTATGAAGAGTTTTCTTGGCTCACAAATCAATTTAGAACATCTTCTAAAATTGAAACTCAAGATAAAAAGGGACAAACAGCTCTTCATATACTCGCATTAAATATCCCAGAAACTGGTTGTGAAGCCTTCCTTGAGCTGAATGGTTGCCTCAGCGCAGCCAAAAATTTGGAAATGCAAGACCAAAACGGCCAATCAGTTCTCCACATACTTGCAGAAAACATCATACATATAGGCCCTGTAACATTTCAACAACTTGCATATGGTCTCATATCATCCGCCAACATAGAGATCCCAAGACAAAACTGGACAAACAGTCCTGCATCTGCTTACAAAAGCTGTGTACTCTCATCCAGAACTAGGTCATGACCTTCAAGAAAGTTTGCAAGCTATCACCACAAAGTCAAATGTAAATGCCACTGACAAAGATTTGGCAACACCATACTTGTGGATTAAGGCTGGAAAAGCACAGTGGGCAGATAGGTCAAATCTTAACACAGTTTTTACTGAAATTGAAGAGTTATTTCCGGATAAAGGTGCAGATGTTGAACTTAGGACTCAGTGGAAGGCACCCAAGTGAGTAAACCCATATCATATCCAGTATGGACTCATTAAAAACATATATGATATCTTACAGTATGTCAATCAATAAAATGTTTTATGTTGTTCATGCGTTTGGTCTCCTCTTAAAGACCTACACTGACTGTAGTGCTCTTTGCCCAATAAAAAGTAATATATTGATATATATATTTAATAATTGACATTTCACGAGTCAGCTACTCCAAGCTGTTTTCAATGGTATGAACCAAAATTGGTGACTTTAACGTATCTTTTTTGATACACAACAGCTTTAGTAACTATATATAGACGAATATGTCAATCATTTTTTTAATCCAGTACCTCTGATTTGATGTGGATTATGGCGAATATGGTCTGCACCAGGCAACTTACAACAGAAGGCCAAAGAATTCTTGACCTGTTGGAAGATGAAGGAGAGCAATCAATCCATGATGATCTTTCTGGTCACAGTCAAAAAGGCATTCTTACTTCTCTCTACCCCAATCTATTTGGAAATCATTAAGGCAAGTGCATTAAAGTTCCTACGTCTCTAGATTTAGCTTCAGCAAATAATTATATAAACCAATACATGTCTCATGAGGTACAATAAATAATATAAATAAAGTTTTTCATGCCATCAAAAATTCAATATGCAAACAAACCTAGTGATGATGTCGCAATAGTGAACAATGGGTGATGATGTCATTTCCATTGTGTTTCTAATGTTTTGGTCTAGACTTTCTTTCATTTTATGATTTAGTTTTTGTAATAAGTAAACGCCTGATAGACTGACTAGCTGATGTAAATTTACTATTTTTAGATTTATTTAGGCAATTCTAGATTATTTGATAAAATCTTAGAAACTTGCAATTTTGACAGACAGTGCAGCTTTAAGTAACCTTCTGAATTTGTTGATTACTTCCATGTGGTATGTCGAATGCTTTTGCAAAACTATGACTGGTGATAGTGATGTTTTGTTCAGTTTTTGAATTAGATAAATTTACAGATACTGCAGCCATGTGTTATAGATCCTGTCAAAATAGTGGAGTTTCACAGAAGGTTCTCTATATTTCCACCAGGTGGCTATGACAGAATACTGCAATTCTATTGGCTGAAAACGTTCCCGCCCTTGGCTATGATTGGTTGAAGCAAAGTGCATCCTAGCAGCAGTACTTTTAGTGCATTTTATTGTATATTTGACATCTTATCGTTCAGTTGATTTTTGTCATTTCCCTGAGAAAATTGTTTTGTTTCTGAAAAGAAAAATGAGTAATTAGAGGGGAAGAAAGACTTATGTCTTACTGAATTAAGGGCTGCTCAGTGAAAAGACTCTATTGCAGCCTCTTGCTTGAGCTGAACAACGACACTTTAACTTACTTTATAAAGCCTCCCATTTTATGGCTTCTGATATATATTACCATAAGTAGATTCAACAATTTTACAAGACTGCCACTTTACAATAAGCCAAGTACACCTGATGTATATGTTATCTATATTCAAGGATGAATCAGATATCTGTATGGGGGGGGGGGCATACAGATATCTGATTCATCCTTGAAATATCCACAAGGTGGCTCATTAATGACACCAAACGGAATGACTGGCACAAGTTTTATTTTCATTTTTCAGATATTGACGAGTGTTGATGACTCTGTCTATGCCAGGTAATTCAGATTTATGGGCAGTGGTGTATAATCCTTTATACTTCAGTTGCTTTGTAAATGCATCTATTCCCTTATTTTTGTATGAATGGTTTTTTTTCTGCAATTTGTTCAACAGGACAGAATGCTTAGGTGCACTAGTCATGAATGCCCAACACATACCAGGGAAAGGCAAATTTCAGTGGACAGATCAGTTAATTGATATTCTGAAAATGCTGCTTGAAGAAGGAGCAGATCCAACATGCATACCAGAGGAACTTTCATTAAAATCTAATAAGAAGCTCAAGCAGTGTACCCTGTTTTTGCTCTTCTGGAATCTTCTAGTAATTCTTGTGAATGAAGCAAGGCTTGTTGATGCATTCACCGAGCTGCTCCCATTGTTCTTGACTGAAGAATGTCTGGACCATACTGAACCAAAAGGCAGAGTGTTGCATGCATTGGTTAGATTTGACTGAACATGTCTGCCTGAAGAGCTGCCAGAAGATTCATTGAAGCTCTACCAAGAAGTAATTACTGAAGTTGTATCAGAGAATCCTGCTTTGTTAGATGTGAATAATGATGATGGCAGAAACTCATTACAATATTTCATAAGCAAAATCACAAAACATAGACACACCCTGAAGCTAGTGAGCCTCATTGTACCTGAACTAAAGTCTGAAGCCAATGTTGACGCTACTGATAAACATGGGAAAACTGCCCTTCATGTTCTTCAAGAAAGAATACTAGAAATTGAATATGAAGCATTCTGTGAGCTAACCGGTCTGCTGAGATCACCTTCCAATATTGAAATTCAAGACAAAAATGGTGCCACTGCACTGCACATACTTGCAAAAAATACTGGAGAAAATGGGTATGAAGCAATTCTTGAGCTGAATGGTTGTCTCAGATCAGCCAGAAACATTGATATGCTGGACAAAAATGAACAGACAGTTCTTCACATACTTGCAGGAAAAGTCAAGCAAGTAGGCCATGAAGAATTTCAACAACTTGCATATTGTCTCATGTCATCCACCAATATAGAAATCCAAGACAAAATGAAACTGTGCTACATCTGCTTACAAAAGCTATGTACACTCATCCAGAACTAGGACATGGCCTCCAGGATATTTTGCAAGCTATCGCAGCGAAGACAAATGTAAATGCCATTGACAAAGATTTGGCAACACCATACTTGTGGATAAAAGCGGGAAAAGCACAGTGGGAGAACAAAGATTTAGGATTAGGTCAGGTTTTCTCGAAAATTGAAGATATGTTCATGATGAAGGGTGCAGATGTTAAACTTCGAACTAGATGGCAGTCACCTAGGTAAGTGATCTTATTAAAACCAATCTTCACCACAAAACAGATGTGTGTGTGTGTGAGTTATTGTTTAACGCCTCATCAGCACCTGAGTGGGCTATGTAGAGGCTCTCTAGGTTAAGATTGATTATCTATATTTGGTAGTAGAAACCAGAAGCATATAAAAAATCAATAATTGTCTGGGTTGGATATCTAGTAAAGAGATGTTGTAAGGTATTAGCTTGAAACAAAGGTCTTCTAAAGCGTTGTAAGTGGCTGCAATCTAATAAAATATGTTTGATTGTTAGGGGGCACCGACAACTCTGGCATACCGGTGCCGGTTCATTGACTAAAAGGTGTAAATGTGTAAGTCTTGAATGTCCTATGAGGCATCTGTGATATATTCCTTGATCTTTGCGAGTATTGAACCTACTCGGTATTTTATTTTGAATGCAAGGTAAGATTGAATGCAACTTGTTGTTATTACATTCATTCCATTGTCTTTGCCAGCAAGACATGATAAAAGATTTTATAGTCATTTTAAAATCAGTGTATGGAATGGTAAAATCAGTTATCTCTTTTGTAAGAGCCCTTTTTGCTGCCAGGTCTGCTTTTTCATTCCCTTCAATGCCAGCGTGTCCAGGAATCCAGCAGAATACTATGTCTTTGTATTCGTGAAGATAGAAATACTTAATCAGAACATCTAAGATCCCAGGGTTATCAAGTTGTTTATTTTGGATTGCTTGAAGAGCAGATTTTGAATCAGAACAGATAACATAACGATCTGATTCTGAGTCCTCGATGTTCTTTAAGGCAAGGTAAATAGCTGTTAATTCTGCAGTGTATATTGAGCAGTGGTCTGGAAGACGACATTCAGCTATAACGGTTTTATAAGAAGTGACTGCACAGCCTACTCGTCTTTCCATTTTTGAGCCATCTGTGTATAGAAATTTGTACGATTCGTATTTAAACCTTAAACTATAAAATAGGTTTTGATAGTCTACCGGATTGGTTTCGCTTTTCTTAAGCTCTGCCAAATCCAGTATAACTTTCGGGACTGGGAGAATCCATGGCGGAATGGGTGGTACTTCCGTCTCGGCAATGATTGTAGTATCAATTTTTGCAGCCTCAAGATAGAATTTCATGCGTAATCCCAGTGGTCGAATGGCGTTTGAACGAGATTCATAATGATGCATGTATTTTGGATGAAATATTACATCATATGTTGGATTTGTTGGAGTTGAAGCTACTTTTAGTATGTATTGCATGGATAACTTGATACGACGAAGGGAAAGTGGAGGTTCCCCTGCCAGTACATATAAGCTCTCTACAGGAGATGTACGAAAAGCTCTTAAGCTTAGTCGCAACCCTTGATGATGTACAGAATTCAGGCATTTTAGATAAGATGGTCTGGCGG
The DNA here is from genome assembly GCA_932294295.1 of Alitta virens. Taxonomy (NCBI): domain Eukaryota; kingdom Metazoa; phylum Annelida; class Polychaeta; order Phyllodocida; family Nereididae; genus Alitta; species Alitta virens. The sequence goes on along the minus strand of OW028585.1, from coordinate 15,145,994 downwards.
AGCCATATACCACAGAACCATAATCAAGTCGAGAACGAGTAATTGCTCGATAGAGACGAAGGAGGACCGTTGTGTCCCCACCCCAATTATATTTGCTCACTACTTTAAGGAGGTTCATTGATTTCAGGCACTTTGCTTTCAGTGCTTTGATATGCGGAATGAAAGACAATTTGGAGTCAAAGAGTACACCCAAAAATTTTGTTTCATTCACCACTTTTATTTGACAGTTGTCAATTATTAGTGATGGATCTGGATGGTTTGATCGTAAGTAATAGAAAGGCAGACAAACTGTCTTCTGTTTAGAGAACTTGAAGCCATTTTCGAGTGACCATTTGTGAATCCTATTCAAATTTAATTGCAGTTGTCGTTCTATGGTTGGCATATATCTGGAACGATATGCAATGAGGAAATCGTCAACATATAGGGACGACATGAGATTTTCTGAGATGGAATTTACTATACTGTTGATTTTGACGTGTGTGTGTGTGTGAGTTATTGTTTAACGCCTCATCAGCACCTGAGTGGGCTATGTAGAGGCTCTCTAGGTTAAGATTGATTAACTATATTTGGTAGTAGAAACCAGAAGCATATAAAAAATCAATAATTGTCTGGGTTGGATATCTGGTAAAGAGATGTTGTAAGGTATTAGCTTGAAACAAAGGTCTTCTAAAGCGTTGTAAGTGGCTGCAATCTAATAAAATATGTTTGATTGTTAGGGGGCACCGACAACTCTGGCATACCGGTGCCGGTTCATTGACTAAAAGGTGTAAATGTGTAAGTCTTGAATGTCCTATGAGGCATCTGTGATATATTCCTTGATCTTTGCGAGTATTGAACCTACTAGGTATTTTATTTTGAATGCAAGGTAAGATTGAATGCAACTTGTTGTTATTACATTCATTCCATTGTCTTTGCCAGCAAGACATGATAAAAGATTTTATAGTCATTTTAAAATCAGTGTATGGAATGGTAAAATCAGTTATCTCTTTTGTAAGAGCCCTTTTTGCTGCCAGGTCTGCTTTTTCATTCCCTTCAATGCCAGCGTGTCCAGGAATCCAGCAGAATACTATGTCTTTGTATTCGTGAAGATAGAAATACTTAATAAGAACATCTAAGATCCCAGGGTTATCAAGTTGTTTATTTTGGATTGCTTGAAGAGCAGATTTGGAATCAGAACAGATAACATAACGATCTGATTCTGAGTCCTCGATGTTCTTTAAGGCAAGGTAAATAGCTGTTAATTCTGCAGTGTATATTGAGCAGTGGTCTGGAAGACGACATTCAGCTATAACGGTTTTATAAGAAGTGACAGCACAGCCTACTCGTCTTTCCATTTTTGAGCCATCTGTGTATATAAATTTGTACGATTCGTATTTAAACCTTATACTATAAAATAGGTTTTGATAGTCTACCGGATTGGTTTCGCTTTTCTTAAGCCCTGCTAAGTCCAGTATAACTTTCGGGACTGGTAGAATCCATGGCGGAATGGGTGGTACTTCCGTCTCGGCAATGATTGTAGTATCAATTTTTGCAGCCTCAAGATAGAATTTCATGCGTAATCCCAGTGGTCGAATGGCGTTTGAACGAGATTCATAATGATGCATGTATTTTGGATGAAATATTACATCATATGTTGGATTTGTTGGAGTTGAAGCTACTTTTAGTATGTATTGCAGGGATAACTTGATACGACGAAGGGAAAGTGGAGGTTCCCCTGCCAGTACATATAAGCTCTCTACAGGAGATGTACGAAAAGCTCTTAAGCTTAGTCGCAACCCTTGATGATGTACAGAATTCAGGCATTTTAGATAAGATGGTCTGGCGGAGCCATATAATACAGAACCTTAATCAAGTCGAGAACGAGTAATTGCTCGATAGAGACGAAGGAGGACCGTTGTGTCCCCACCCCAATTATATTTGCTCACTACTTTAAGGAGGTTCATTGATTTCAGGCACTTTGCTTTCAGTGCTTTGATATGCGGAATGAAAGACAATTTGGAGTCAAAGAGTACACCCAAAAATTTTGTTTCATTCACCACTTTTATTTGACAGTTGTCAATTATTAGTGATGGATCTGGATGGTTTGATCGTAAGTAATAGAAAGGCAGACAAACTGTCTTCTGTTTAGAGAACTTGAAGCCATTTTCGAGTGACCATTTGTGAATCCTATTCAAATTTAATTGCAGTTGTCGTTCTATGGTTGGCATATATCTGGAACGATATGCAATGAGGAAATCGTCAACATATAGGGACGACATGAGATTTTCTGAGATGGAATTTACTATACTGTTGATTTTGACGTTAAAGAGGGTGGGCGAGAGAATACTACCCTGAGGGACTCCATTCTCCTGAGAGTAGGGGCTTGACATCGTTGATCCCACTCGGACCTTAAAGAAGCGATCCTGTAGGAAGGATCCGATGAAAACTGGAAGGCGACCTCGAAGCCCTAAGTCGTGGAGATCTTTCATTATTCCATATTTCCATGTAGTGTCATAAGCTTTTTCTAGGTCAAAGAATATGGCTACTACGTGTTCTCTGTTAATGAAAGCATCTCTAACATAAGTTTCCAGTCTGACTAAATGATCTAATGTGCTCCTGTGACGGCGAAATCCAGATTGGAACTCTGTAATAAGCTGGTTCGACTCCAGGAACCAAACCAGTCTATCAGTAACAATTCGCTCCATTGTCTTACATAGACAACTGGTTAAGGCTATTGGTCGATAATTCATAGGATCACTATGATCCTTCCCCGGCTTGGGAATTGGGATGACCGTGGCTTGTTTCCACAGGGATGGAAGACATCCCTTCTCCCAAATTTGATTAAAGATATACAGTAATGTTTTTAAAGAGGATTGAGGTAGGTGTTTTAAGATTTGATAATGTATATTATCAGGGCCTGTTGCAGAGTCAGTCGCTTTTAAGATGACCTTCTGAAGTTCTTCTAAGGTGATGTAGGAGTTATAATCTTCGCTGTTATCAGACTGTATATTTAGGGTTAATCTCTCAGCTTGAGCCTTATAACATTGAAATTCTCTCGTATAGTTCTCCGATGAGGAGTTGTATGCAAACTGTTCTCCTAACCCGTTTGATATTTGTTCTGGTGAGGAGAGATGTTCTCCATTCACTTCTAGAATGCTTACATGCGAAGCTAGGTTCTTTCCTTCAATCTTCTTAATCATTTTCCAGACTTTATTGCTAGGAGTTCTTTCAGTGAGTCTGAAGACATAGTCTCTCCAGCAACTACGTTTTTTTTGCCTGACAATTCTACGCGCTTTGGCTTTCAGGCACTTAAAATTATTCAGATTGTTGATGGTCGGCTGTGATTTAAAAATTCTGAGGGCTTTCTTACGGTTTTTAATAGCTTCTCTTACTTCGTCATCAAACCAAGGTCTTGCACTACGTTTAGAATTATTTTTTGTCATCGGTATTGTTTTATTGGCTATATCAGTAATATCATCAGTAAAATCTTCAACGAGATTATTACAATTCCTATAATGAGACATAGTAATCGTTTCTAAGCAGTGCTTTTCGAAGGAGGTCCAATCCGCTTTATGCAACTTCCATCGGAGTTGACCCACTTCTCTTGTACCTTCTACGTTTTGTAGGACAATAGGAAAGTGATCACTGCCGTGAGTGTCCTCTAATACTCTCCATTCAAATTCCAGAAATAGCGCTGGATCACATATACTAAGGTCTATCGCTGAAAATGTTCCATGACCTGGGTGAAGATATGTAGGTGAACCATCATTGAACAAGCAAAGGGTGTGGTCATTGAGAAAATCTTCAATGGTTTTTCCTTTGTTGTTGTGGGAAGTGCTTCCCCACAATTGGTTATGGCTGTTAAAATCTCCTAGGATAAGACGCGGTTCAGGCAGTTGATTGTAAAGGTTATGCAAATCACTGGCTGTAAGGTGAAAGGGTGGAGGAATATATAAGGAACATATGGTGAATGTTTTATTCAGGTTCAGACGAACTGCTGTAGCCTGAAGGTTAGTGTTAAGAGCAATATGGGTATGAATGATGCCATTTTTAACTAAAATTGATGAGCCACCAGTGGCTCTATCGTGGGCAATATTGCCATATGTATTATACATATGATAGTTTCTCAGTTTAAAACTATTTGGAGGTTTCAGAAATGTTTCCTGTAGACAGAAAACACTAGGGTTTAAGTCTTGGACCATGCAACCTATTTCATCGAAGTTGGCTCTGAAACCTCGACAGTTCCACTGAATGATACTGTCCATGAATTAGTTAAAAGAGTTTAATATTATCATAGTAAAATCTGTAGTGCATGGTATGAATTTGTATGAATATTCACTTTTTCTTCAAAGTCGCTGCCTCTTTTGGTGTTAAGATCTTTTTGAGGGCCCCACCATGCTTAGATGGTGGTGTTATGAAGCTCAGTGCACTAGATTTTTCTAGTGTTTTTCTGATGAGGGGGGGTCTTTTGGGAACAATTGATCTTTTATCAATTGCCCCCTCCCGTTGAGGCCTAGGGATGGTGGTAGTCCCTGCCTCCTCTTCCATCGGCTGGTGTATCTCTTCCGACTCAACGCCAGAAGGTGCACCTTGTGAGGGTACACTAAGTTGTGACGCACTAACCGATGGAGCTACAAGATGTCTTTTTCCGACATCTATAGCATGCTGCTTTATTCTTGCGAGGTGATCGTCTGCCTGTGAAGTCTTAGATTCTGGTTTATGTTTCTGCAAGCTTTGCCCTGCCTTGGAATAATTATAATTAGGATCTAGGTCAATCCTTCGCCTGGGCGATGATCTGGGTGAAGGAGATCTAGGTCCAGCCATCTGAGACAGGACTGAGGCATAACTTGCCCCAGCAGCCTGTTCAGCTATACGGCGTGCTTGGGGAAAGGAGATATCCTTGGTGGTCTTTAACTTCAGGATCTCTTTCTCTAGCTGCCATTTGGGACAGCCACGGTGATAGGCTGGCCCATCACCTCCACAATTAACACAATATGACTGTTTCTGACATGGTGAGTCACGGGAATGAACGTGTTCCCGTGACCCACAATTGGCGCAGGTTGCTTTGGCGCGGCAGGAGCCGCTAAAATGGCCAAATCGCTGGCAATTATAACATCGTTTTGGGTTCGGGATGTAGGGACGTACCCTACACCACTCGAACCCTATGCTGACCCTATCAGGCAACACTGTGCCATCAAAGGTCAGAGTCAGTAGCTGTCGTGAATATCTGGGGGGCTGGCGGTGAATGTGGATGACATTGTAGTCATTCAGCCAGTCCCTCAGTTCGTCATCGGAGCAGAGACTGCTCTCATGAGATGTCACAACCCCCTTGCAAGAGTTGAAGAACCGATGGGGCTCCACCTTTACAGGGGTACCCGCAAAGGCCCTCAGCTCCAGCAATTTTAACGATTGGTCCTTGTGGGCAACCTGCACCAGCAAGGATGAACTCCTGAGCCTTCTCGTATTTTCAACGAAACCAATACTTTCTTTCAACGTTCGACAAATTGTTATGGCTGAGAGACGGGAAAACCCATCGTCACTGCCAGTAACAACAAGAAACTTAGGCCATGGCGTAGATATAACATCATAAGTTGTACTTGGATTGGCATCATCTGTAGATGAGCGGAAACGTTTACTTTGTCTGGAACCAGTAGCCAATTTTTCGACCTCAGCCTGGTTTACCGCTGAGGGACGCGCACCTTGTTCACCCGGGGGACGTGCGAGCCGGTCTGAAATTGTCGATTCGGACATATTCATTTTTGTTTCCCCTGTATGGTAGGGGACACACCCTCCTGTAAAGCTGGAGCAGCTTGTGCAATGCGCACGGTCCTGTTTTAGCCACTGGGGATAGAGGACTTCACCCCAAGTGTTTCCACCCTCGCCGCGTGGAGGCCCAGGACCTTCGAGGGCACCACAAAACAGATACCACATGTAGTGAATGACATAAATTGAAGCTTTTATCAATAATTTTAAAACATTTACCACTATACAGTCATACTGTTTACATGGTAACTTTCCACTAACCAAATTAACGTTGCCTCAATAATATCACAAAATCATATTTTTTAAGTTCAAGAATTTGTTCAAGCAAACATGACTGTGATAGCAGATTTTGGACATTCAAAGAGAATATTGTCTAAAGGCAATTGATGCAACATGTTAAAAAATATTTGATAGCAGTTTTTGGACATTCAAAGAGAATATTGTCTAAAGGCAATTGATGCAACATGTTAAAAAATATTTGATAGCAGTTTTTGGACATTCAAAGAGAATATTGTCTAAAGGCAATTGATGCAACATGTTAAAAAATATTTGATAGCAGTTTTTGGACATTCAAAGAGAATATTGTCTAAAGGCAATTGATGCAACATGTTAAAAAATATTTGATAGCAGTTTTTGGACATTCAAAGAACATATTGTCTAAAGGCAATTGATGCAACATGTTAAAAAATATTTGATAGCAGTTTTTGGACATTCAAAGAGAATATTGTCTAAAGGCAATTGATGCAACATGTTAAAAAATATTTGATAGCAGTTTTTGGACATTCAAAGAGAATATTGTCTAAAGGCAATTGATGCAACATGTTAAAAAATATTTGATAGCAGTTTTTGGACATTCAAAGAGAATATTGTCTAAAGGCAATTGATGCAACATGTTAAAAAATATTTGATAGCAGTTTTTGGACATTCAAAGAGAATATTGTCCAAAGGCAATTGATGCAACATGTTAAAAAATATTTGATTAATGAAGAAAGATTAAGAACTAGTACGTATATAGGTGTTGATTAATCCTCATTAAAGCGATACCCACTTTTAGAAGACATGATTATAATTTCTTATGCATGAGGCATACCCAAAATTTGTAAGCGCCTTGATTGTATTCTGTCCTTCACAGAATTGAATGTTACCTTTTAATTGTTTGCAGATATTTGGAACTGAAAGAGAGAATTAGGAACTTTAAGAAGCTGAAGAAGTTGAATGATAACATACAGGAGGAATTCCTACAACTGTTGAACTCTGATGGAAATTTGATTGTCAAAGAATACCCGGATGTTCTCCAAGACTCAATTAGAAAGGCTTCCTTCATGACAGAGTCTGATCACTACATTTCTATCATTCAGGTATTTGGTGTTTCTCTGTGTTATGAGTTAACATCTCTACATTTTGAACCAATATAATCAGGCATAAAGTTAGTCGTAAAAAATCCTATTTCTCTCGACAAAATATAAAGCACACGCTCAGTGTTACTGCTGAGATAAACTCATGCAAAGGGGTCTTTTTTTTTTTACCAGAAATTGGTAGATATACACAAAAATACTTCAACAACACGAAGTATGAAACCATTGGAGTTACTGGCTGAACAAATGGAAAACCAAGCAGCCTCCATATGCAAGGAACAAACAAAACTGTTTGCACTTGTCGAGGTTAAGTGTTTGTGGAATTTACACTTGGGAGGGGGTTGGTCCTCAGTGTAATTAGTTGAGGGGTATGTTCCTCAGGTCTGGTGCCAAAAAAATAGATAGGCAGAGTTTTACAAAGGTGCTATAGTATAGATTAAAGATAAAGGTCTTGTTTCAATTTCTTCCGACAGGTGTTGTCAGAGGTTGATGGCCATTCGCACTCAAGGTAAGTCCATTTTTTGGTAGGATTGCTTTGTATAAATAAAATGGTGCTTTTACTTTTTTTTTCTTCTTCTGCTTTTTTTATTTTTTTTATTTTATTTTTTTTATTTATAGAATTGCTCTCACGCAGTTTTTGATAGCAAAATATTTTGTTTATAGGGAAAAGTGTTTGAGGACTTTGATCATCAATTCTCAACCAGATCATCCACTACAATGGACCGAAGAATTAATTTCAAGTCTCAAGCATCTTCTTCAAGCAGGAGCAGACCCTACCTGGTTGCCTGGAGATCTGGAACTCAATCCAAGCTATCACCTATGTGCCCAGCATGTGTTTGTCTCTATCCTGATTCAATTTCTCGTGGAGAACAACAATCTTTGTGGCTCTTTAATGGATAAATTCCTATTGTTCCTGTCTGGTATGGAACAAAATGCTCAGAATCACCAGAGCACTGTTCTACATTCACTTGCAACTCTTCATTGGAAATCAGTCATTGAACATGCTGAAAACTTACCAGCCAATTTCTACAGCCATTATAAGGCAATTATTTCCAAAGTCATTGAATCTAATCCTTCTCTGACTGATACTTTAGACTGGTGTGGAAGGACTCCATTACATCTGTTCATTCAACAACTGCAAGTGCATGGAAATACATTGCAAAATGTCTGTGATGTAGTACTACTTTAAGATCCAAAACAAACTGCAACGCAAAAGATGATAACAATCGTACACCTTTACATTACCTTGCTGAGGTATTGTCTGCATCTGAACAAGTTGCCGCCCACCATGAACAGGAATTGCTATTCAACCTTGTCAGACAGCTTTCAGGACCGTCTAACATTGATGTTCAAGACATAGATGGACGCACTGCATTGCACATTCTAGTGGATGGCTTCGATACCTCACAACATCATTTTGAACAGCAAGCGGTGTTTTGTGAACTGGTCAACATGTTGATGACAGCGAAGAACATTGATGTTCAAGATTACCAAGGACATACGATTTTGCATATTCTGACAGAGAAGTACTCACAAGATATTTTACAAGATGTGTGTGTGTGTGTGTGTGTGTGTTATTGTTTAACACCTCATCAGCACCTGAGTGGGCTATGTAGAGGCTCTCTAGGTTAAGATTGATTATCTATATTTGGTAGTAGAAACCAGAAGCATATAAAAAATCAATAATTGTCTGGGTTGGATATCTAGTAAAGAGATGTTGTAAGGTAGTAGCTTGAAACAAAGGTCTTCTAATGCGTTGTAAGTGGGTGCAATCTAATAAAATATGTTTGATTGTTAGTGGGCACCGACAACTCTGGCATACCGGTGCCGGTTCATTGACTAAAAGGTGTAAATGTGTAAGTCTTGAATGTCCTATGAGGCATCTGTGATATATTCCTTGGTCTTTGCGAGTATTGAACCTACTAGGTATTTTATTTTGAATGCAAGGTAAGATTGAATGCAACTTGTTGTTATTACATTCATTCCATTGTCTTTGCCAGCAAGACATGATGAAAGATTTTATAGTAATTTTAAAATCAGTGTATGGAATGGTAAAATCAGTTATCTCTTTTGTAAGAGCCCTTTTTGCTGCCAGGTCTGCTTTTTCATTCCCTTCAATGCCAGCGTGTCCAGGAATCCAGCAGAATACAATGTCTTTGTATTCGTGAAGATAGAAATACTTAATCAGAACATCTAAGATCCCAGGGCTATCAAGTTGTTTATTTTGAATTGCTTGAAGAGAAGATTTGGAATCAGAACAGATAACATAACGATCTGATTCCGAGTCCTCGATGTTCTTTAAGGCAAGGTAAATAGCTGTTAATTCTGCAGTGTATATATTGAGCAGTGGTCTGGAAGACGACATTCAGCTATAACGGTTTTATAAGAAGTGACTGCACAGCCTACTCGTCTTTCCATTTTTGAGCCATCTGTGTATAGAAATTTGTACGATTCGTATTTAAACCTTATACTATAAAATAGGTTTTGATAGTCTACCGGATTGGTTTCGCTTTTCTTAAGCTCTGCCAAATCCAGGATAACTTTCGGGACTGGGAGAATCCATGGCGGAATGGGTGGTACTTCCGTCTCGGCAATGATTGTAGTATCAATTCTTGCAGCCTCAAGATAGAATTTCATGCGTAATCCCAGTGGTCGAATGGCGTTTGAATGAGATTCATAATGATGCATGTATTTTGGATGAAATATTACATCATATGTTGGATTTGTTGGAGTTGAAGCTACCTTTAGTATGTATTGCATGGATAACTTGATACGACGAAGGGAAAGTGGAGGTTCCCCTGCCAGTACATATAAGCTCTCTACAGGAGATGTACGAAAAGCTCTTAAGCTTAGTCGCAACCCTTGATGATGTACAGAATTCAGGCATTTTAGATAAGATGGTCTGGCGGAGCCATATACCACAGAACCATAATCAAGTCGAGAACGAGTAATTGCTCGATAGAGACGAAGGAGGACCGTTGTGTCCCCACCCCAATTATATTTGCTCACTACTTTAAGGAGGTTCATTGATTTCAGGCACTTGGCTTTCAGTGCTTTGATATGCGGAATGAAAGACAATTTGGAGTCAAAGAGTACACCCAAAAATTTTGTTTCATTCACCACTTTTATTTGACAGTTGTCAATTATTAGTGATGGATCTGGATGGTTTGATCGTAAGTAATAGAAAGGCAGACAAACTGTCTTCTGTTTAGAGAACTTGAAGCCATTTTCGAGCGACCATTTGTGAATCCTATTCAAATTTAATTGCAGTTGTCGTTCTATGGTTGGCATATATCTGGAACGATATGCAATGAGAAAATCGTCAACATATAGGGACGACATGAGATTTTCTGAGATGGAATTTACTATACTGTTGATTTTGACGTTAAAGAGGGTGGGCGAGAGAATACTACCCTGAGGGACTCCATTCTCCTGAGAGTAGGGGCTTGACATCGTTGATCCCACTCGGACCTTAAAGAAGCGATCCTGTAGGAAGGATCCGATGAAAACTGGAAGGCGACCTCGAAGCCCTAAGTCGTGGAGATCTTTCATTATTCCATATTTCCATGTAGTGTCATAAGCTTTTTCTAGGTCAAAGAATATGGCTACTACGTGTTCTCTGTTAATGAAAGCATCTCTAACATAAGTTTCCAGTCTGACTAAATGATCTAATGTGCTCCTGTGACGGCGAAATCCAGATTGGAACTCTGTAATAAGCTGGTTCGACTCCAGGAACCAAACCAGTCTATCAGTAACAATTCGCTCCATTGTCTTACATAGACAACTGGTTAAGGCTATTGGTCGATAATTCATAGGATCACTATGATCCTTCCCCGGCTTGGGAATTGGGATGACCGTGGCTTGTTTCCACAGGGATGGAAGACATCCCTTCTCCCAAATTTGATTAAAGATATACAGTAATGTTTTTAAAGAGGATTGAGGTAGGTGTTTTAAGATTTGATAATGTATATTATCAGGGCCTGTTGCAGAGTCAGTCGCTTTTAAGATGACCTTCTGAAGTTCTTCTAAGGTGATGTAGGAGTTATAATCTTCGCTGTTATCAGACTGTATATTTAGGGTTAATCTCTCAGCTTGAGCCTTATAACATTGAAATTCTCTCGTATAGTTCTCCGATGAGGAGTTGTATGCAAACTGTTCTCCTAACCCGTTTGATATTTGTTCTGGTGAGGAGAGATGTTCTCCATTCACTTCTAGAATGCTTACATGCGAAGCTAGGTTCTTTCCTTCAATCTTCTTAATCATTTTCCAGACTTTATTGCTAGGAGTTCTTTCAGTGAGTCTGGAGACATAGTCTCTCCAGCAACTACGTTTTTTTTGCCTGACAATTCTACGCGCTTTGGCTTTCAGGCACTTAAAATTATTCAGATTGTTGATGGTCGGCTGTGATTTAAAAATTCTGAGGGCTTTCTTACGGTTTTTAATAGCTTCTCTTACTTCGTCATCAAACCAAGGTCTTGCACTACGTTTAGAATTATTTTTTGTCATCGGTATAGTTTTATTGGCTATATCAGTAATATCATCAGTAAAATCTTCAACGAGATTATTACAATTCCTATAATGAGACATAGTAATTGTTTCTAAGCAGTGCTTTTCGAAGGAGGTCCAATCCGCTTTATGCAACTTCCATCGGAGTTGACCCACTTCTCTTGTACCTTCTACGTTTTGTAGGACAATAGGAAAGTGATCACTGCCGTGAGTGTCCTCTAATACTCTCCATTCAAATTCCAGAAATAACGCTGGATCACATATACTAAGGTCTATCGCTGAAAATGATCCATGACCTGGGTGAAGATATGTAGGTGAACCATCATTGAACAAGCAAAGGGTGTGGTCATTGAGAAAATCTTCAATGGTTTTTCCTTTGTTGTTGTGGGAAGTGCTTCCCCACAATTGGTTAAGGCTGTTAAAATCTCCTAGGATAAGACGCGGTTCAGGCAGTTGATTGTAAAGGTTATGCAAATCACTGGCTGTAAGGTGAAAGGGTGGAGGAATATATATGGAACATATGGTGAATGTTTTATTCAGGTTCAGACGAACTGCTGTAGCCTGAAGGTTAGTGTTAAGAGCAATATGGGTATGAATGATGCCATATTTAACTAAAATTGATGAGCCACCAGTGTGTGTGTGTGTGTGAGTTATTGTTTAACGCCTCATCAGCACCTGAGTGGGCTATGTAGAGGCTCTCTAGGTTAAGATTGATTATCTATATTTGGTAGTAGAAACCAGAAGCATATAAAAAATCAATAATTGTCTGGGTTGGATATCTAGTAAAGAGATGTTGTAAGGTAGTAGCTTGAAACAGAGGTCTTCTAATGCGTTGTAAGTGGATGCAATCTAATAAAATATGTTTGATTGTTAGGGGGCGCCGACAACTCTGGCATACCGGTGCCGGTTCATTGACTAAAAGGTGTAAATGTGTAAGTCTTGAATGTCCTATGAGGCATCTGTGATATATTCCTTGATCTTTGCGAGTATTGAACCTACTCGGTATTTTATTTTGAATGCAAGGTATGTGTGTGTGAGTTATTGTTTAACGCCTCATCAGCACCTGAGTGGGCTATGTAGAGGCTCTCTAGGTTAAGATTGATTATCTATATTTGGTAGTAGAAACCAGAAGCATATAAAAAATCAATAATTGTCTGGGTTGGATATCTAGTAAAGAGATGTTGTAAGGTAGTAGCTTGAAACAGAGGTCTTCTAATGCCTTGTAAGTGGATGCAATCTAATAAAATATGTTTGATTGTTAGGGGGCGCCGACAACTCTGGCATACCGGTGCCGGTTCATTGACTAAAAGGTGTAAATGTGTAAGTCTTGAATGTCCTATGAGGCATCTGTGATATATTCCTTGATCTTTGCGAGTATTGAACCTACTCGGTATTTTATTTTGAATGCAAGGTAAGATTGAATGCAACTTGTTGTTATTACATTCATTCCATTGTCTTTGCCAGCAAGACATGATAAAAGATTTTATAGTCATTTTAAAATCAGTGTATGGAATGGTAAAATCAGTTATCTCTTTTGTAAGAGCCCTTTTTGCTGCCAGGTCTGCTTTTTCATTCCCTTCAATGCCAGCGTGTCCAGGAATCCAGCAGAATACTATGTCTTTGTATTCGTGAAGATAGAAATACTTAATAAGAACATCTAAGATCCCAGGGTTATCAAGTTGTTTATTTTGGATTGCTTGAAGAGCAGATTTGGAATCAGAACAGATAACATAACGATCTGATTCTGAGTCCTCGATATTCTTTAAGGCAAGGTAAATAGCTGTTAATTCTGCAGTGTATATTGAGCAGTGGTCTGGAAGACGACATTCAGCTATAACGGTTTTATAAGAAGTGACAGCACAGCCTACTCGTCTTTCCATTTTTGAGCCATCTGTGTATAGAAATTTGTACGATTCGTATTTAAACCTTATACTATAAAATAGGTTCTGATAGTCTACCGGATTGGTTTCGCTTTTCTTAAGCTCTGCCAAATCCAGTATAACTTTCGGGACTGGGAGAATCCATGGCGGAATGGGTGGTACTTCCGTCTCGGCAATGATTGTAGTATCAATTTTTGCAGCCTCAAGATAGAATTTCATGCGTAATCCCAGTGGTCGAATGGCGTTTGAACGAGATTCATAATGATGCATGTATTTTGGATGAAATATTACATCATATGTTGGATTTGTTGGAGTTGAAGCTACCTTTAGTATGTATTGCATGGATAACTTGATACGACGAAGGGAAAGTGGAGGTTCCCCTGCCAGTACATATAAGCTCTCTACAGGAGATGTACGAAAAGCTCTTAAGCTTAGTCGCAACCCTTGATGATGTACAGAATTCAGGCATTTTAGATAAGATGGTCTGGCGGAGCCATATACCACAGAACCATAATCAAGTCGAGAACGAGTAATTGCTCGATAGAGACGAAGGAGGACCGTTGTGTCCCCACCCCAATTATATTTGCTCACTACTTTAAGGAGGTTCATTGATTTCAGGCACTTTGCTTTCAGTGCTTTGATATGCGGAATGAAAGACAATTTGGAGTCAAAGAGTACACCCAAAAATTTTGTTTCATTCACCACTTTTATTTGACAGTTGTCAATTATTAGTGATGGATCTGGATGGTTTGATCGTAAGTAATAGAAAGGCAGACAAGCTGTCTTCTGTTTAGAGAACTTGAAGCCATTTTCGAGTGACCATTTGTGAATCCTATTCAAATTTAATTGCAGTTGTCGTTCTATGGTTGGCATATATCTGGAACGATATGCAATGAGGAAATCGTCAACATATAGGGACGACATGAGATTTTCTGAGATGGAATTTACTATACTGTTGATTTTGACGTTAAAGAGGGTGGGCGAGAGAATACTACCCTGAGGGACTCCATTCTCCTGAGAGTAGGGGCTTGACATCGTTGATCCCACTCGGACCTTAAAGAAGCGATCCTGTAGGAAGGATCCGATGAAAACTGGAAGGCGACCTCGAAGCCCTAAGTCGTGGAGATCTTTCATTATTCCATATTTCCATGTAGTGTCATAAGCTTTTTCTAGGTCAAAGAATATGGCTACTACGTGTTCTCTGTTAATGAAAGCATCTCTAACATAAGTTTCCAGTCTGACTAAATGATCTAATGTGCTCCTGTGACGGCGAAATCCAGATTGGAACTCTGTAATAAGCTGGTTCGACTCCAGGAACCAAACCAGTCTATCAGTAACAATTCGCTCCATTGTCTTACATAGACAACTGGTTAAGGCTATTGGTCGATAATTCATAGGATCACTATGATCCTTCCCCGGCTTGGGAATTGGGATGACCGTGGCTTGTTTCCACAGGGATGGAAGACATCCCTTCTCCCAAATTTGATTAAAGATATACAGTAATGTTTTTAAAGAGGATTGAGGTAGGTGTTTTAAGATTTGATAATGTATATTATCAGGGCCTGTTGCAGAGTCAGTCGCTTTTAAGATGACCTTCTGAAGTTCTTCTAAGGTGATGTAGGAGTTATAATCTTCGCTGTTATCAGACTGTATATTTAGGGTTAATCTCTCAGCTTGAGCCTTATAACATTGAAATTCTCTCGTATAGTTCTCCGATGAGGAGTTGTATGCAAACTGTTCTCCTAACCCGTTTGATATTTGTTCTGGTGAGGAGAGATGTTCTCCATTCACTTCTAGAATGCTTACATGCGAAGCTAGGTTCTTTCCTTCAATCTTCTTAATCATTTTCCAGACTTTATTGCTAGGAGTTCTTTCAGTGAGTCTGGAGACATAGTCTCTCCAGCAACTACGTTTTTTTTGCCTGACAATTCTACGCGCTTTGGCTTTCAGGCACTTAAAATTATTCAGATTGTTGATGGTCGGCTGTGATTTAAAAATTCTGAGGGCTTTCTTACGGTTTTTAATAGCTTCTCTTACTTCGTCATCAAACCAAGGTCTTGCACTACGTTTAGAATTATTTTTTGTCATCGGTATTGTTTTATTGGCTATATCAGTAATATCATCAGTAAAATCTTCAACGAGATTATTACTATTCCTATAATGAGACATAGTAATTGTTTCTAAGCAGTGCTTTTCGAAGGAGGTCCAATCCGCTTTATGCAACTTCCATCGGAGTTGACCCACTTCTCTTGTACCTTCTACGTTTTGTAGGACAATAGGAAAGTGATCACTGCCGTGAGTGTCCTCTAATACTCTCCATTCAAATTCCAGAAATAACGCTGGATCACATATACTAAGGTCTATCGCTGAAAATGATCCATGACCTGGGTGAAGATATGTAGGTGAACCATCATTGAACAAGCAAAGGGTGTGGTCATTGAGAAAATCTTCAATGGTTTTTCCTTTGTTGTTGTGGGAAGTGCTTCCCCACAATTGGTTATGGCTGTTAAAATCTCCTAGGATAAGACGCGGTTCAGGCAGTTGATTGTAAAGGTTATGCAAATCACTGGCTGTAAGGTGAAAGGGTGGAGGAATATATATGGAACATATGGTGAATGTTTTATTCAGGTTCAGACGAACTGCTGTAGCCTGAAGGTTAGTGTTAAGAGCAATATGGGTATGAATGATGCCATTTTTAACTAAAATTGATGAGCCACCAGTGGCTCTATCGTGGGCAATATTGCCATATGTATTATACATATGATAGTTTCTCAGTTTAAAACTATTTGGAGGTTTCAGAAATGTTTCCTGTAGACAGAAAACACTAGGGTTTAAGTCTTGGACCATGCAACCTATTTCATCGAAGTTGGCTCTGAAACCTCGACAGTTCCACTGAATGATACTGTCCATGAATTAGTTAAAAGAGTTTAATATTATCATAGTAAAATCTGTAGTGCATGGTATGAATTTGTATGAATATTCACTTTTTCTTCAAAGTCGCTGCCTCTTTTGGTGTTAAGATCTTTTTGAGGGCCCCACCATGCTTAGATGGTGGTGTTATGAAGCTCAGTGCACTAGATTTTTCTAGTGTTTTTCTGATGAGGGGGGGTCTTTTGGGAACAATTGATCTTTTATCAATTGCCCCCTCCCGTTGAGGCCTAGGGATGGTGGTAGTCCCTGCCTCCTCTTCCATCGGCTGGTGTATCTCTTCCGACTCAACGCCGGAAGGTGCACCCTGTGAGGGTACACTAAGTTGTGACGCACTAACCGATGGAGCTACAAGATGTCCTTTTCCGACATCTATAGCATGCTGCTTTATTCTTGCGAGGTGATCGTCTGCCTGTGAAGTCTTAGATTCAGGTTTATGTTTCTGCAAGCTTTGCCCTGCCTTGGAATAATTATAATTAGGATCTAGGTCAATCCTTCGCCTGGGCGATGATCTGGGTGAAGGAGATCTAGGTCCAGCCATCTGAGACAGGACTGAGGCATAGCTTGCCCCAGCAGCCTGTTCAGCTATACGGCGTGCTTGGGGAAAGGAGATATCCTTGGTGGTCTTTAACTTCAGGATCTCTTTCTCTAGCTGCCATTTGGGACAGCCACGGTGATAGGCTGGCCCATCACCTCCACAATTAACACAATATGACTGTTTCTGACATGGTGAGTCACGGGAATGAACGTGTTCCCGTGACCCACAATTGGCGCAGGTTGCTTTGGCGCGGCAGGAGCCGCTAAAATGGCCAAATCGCTGGCAATTATAACATCGTTTTGGGTTCGGGATGTAGGGACGTACCCTACACCACTCGAACCCTATGCTGACCCTATCAGGCAACACTGTGCCATCAAAGGTCAGAGTCAGTAGCTGTCGTGAATATCTGGGGGGCTGGCGGTGAATGTGGATGACATTGTAGTCATTCAGCCAGTCCCTCAGTTCGTCATCGGAGCAGAGACTGCTCTCATGAGATGTCACAACCCCCTTGCAAGAGTTGAAGAACCGATGGGGCTCCACCTTTACAGGGGTACCCGCAAAGGCCCTCAGCTCCAGCAATTTTAACGATTGGTCCTTGTGGGCAACCTGCACCAGCAAGGATGAACTCCTGAGCCTTCTCGTATTTTCAACGAAACCAATACTTTCTTTCAACGTTCGACAAATTGTTATGGCTGAGAGACGGGAAAACCCATCGTCACTGCCAGTAACAACAAGAAACTTAGGCCATGGCGTAGATATAACATCATAAGTTGTACTTGGATTGGCATCATCTGTAGATGAGCGGAAACGTTTACTTTGTCTGGAACCAGTAGCCAATTTTTCGACCTCAGCCTGGTTTACCGCTGAGGGACGCGCACCTTGTTCACCCGGGGGACGTGCGAGCCGGTCTGAAATTGTCGATTCGGACATATTCATTTTTGTTTCCCCTGTATGGTAGGGGACACACCCTCCTGTAAAGCTGTAGCAGCTTGTGCAATGCGCACGGTCCTGTTTTAGCCACTGGGGATAGAGGACTTCACCCCAAGTGTTTCCACCCTCGCCGCGTGGAGGCCCAGGACCTTCGAGGGCCAGTAGATCCATCAAATAATGCGTTAACATATGTCCAATTGGTTTTCCCCAGCACATCACTCAAATTCTTGAATCTCAGTAACAATGCCCTGACAAATTTAAATATAGCCATCACTAAAGTTACATCTTTCACATTGGACCTATCCCATAATGAACTCCACAAAGTTTCCGCCCTTACATCTATTATAGGAGAAATAGATTATATCAATCTAAAACATAATCGTCTCATTGATGTAAGCGCATTACAACAGCTAAATTTAGAACGCCCTACTACTTTAGATATTACGGAAAATCCTCTAGAGTGTTCCTGTGGTGGGTGGGGTGGGGTGATTAGGGCTTTACGTCCTGTATTTCTGCACCTGATGGGCTAATTAGGACAGGCAGGGACCATGGCAATGAGACGAAGGATGAAACAGCCATCCAACATAGGCTCGACCGGGAATTGAACCCGGGACCCAGCGGTTGGAAGCCCAGCGTGCTACCACTGAGCTAGGCCCCCACCCCCACTAGAGTGTTCCTGTACGAACGCCCGCAGACTTTTATGGGCCGACAAACAGAGGCACACGATCCGGCGCGAGCGATGCTGGGAGCAACCTCCCTCCCCCTGCGTCGATGCAGAAAGCACTTGGACTTTCCAGCGCGTACTCCAGAAACTGGCAGACTCCGACACGGACAGTAACGCAACTTTGATAGGAGACACTTCCGACTGGGACTACTTTGACGACGACAGGAAATAATTCTAATATTCTATTACAGATAATCAAATTGAATCATAGCAATTGAACAACATGCGGCTAACTCCAGGTAAGTTAGTGTTCATTATTTGTGTTTGGTTTGCTGCTGCACATGGTGATAATGTAGAGCCTGAGAGAAATGTACAAGATACTATTCTACGTGAACAATATGGAGTGGGGTTTCAACCCATGGGATCTTTGGTCATCATTCCTCATCTGATGACTTTGAATTTCATGGATCCATTTAGAAACTGGACATCCACACCAATTAACCTTCCGCCCACCGTAACCTCAGTCTGTAGAAGCCAAAATATATCCAATAACTACATAGGTAAAATTTGCAAACACCAGCTGCCCTCCCTCTATTTGTACTTAAATATCTGGGAATGCAGAATTGAAAATTTGCAACAAGAATTTCAAGATTTGCGAGTGGATGTTCTGCCTAATCCGCCCTCTAGGAGAAAGAGAGCGCTTGCAGGTTTGATTTTGGGTGGAATAGGTTGGGCGGCTGGTCAAGGCATTAAAACGTTGATTGATCTAAAAAGAGATAGGGATCTTAAGAAAGGACTCTCTATCCTAGCCCAACAACAAGAGACTCAAGGCACATCCATAATATCACTTAAACGAGAATTAGCACATTACATAACATTAGATTTACAGCAGCAAACCAATACATACATGAAGTTATCACAAATGGAACAGCAAATCGCCCGAACTAGACAGGAGGTAAGTGGACTTTTCAATGCTTTTATAACTATCACTTCAGACCTGGACAAGACCATTACAATTCCTCTGTTATCCAAACTGGTACAATTAAGGGCTGATTTGGCTACACTCGCTTTTTCTCAATTACCCGAAGTTTATTATTCTGACCTGCAACTTTTGAATAACCTAAGAGACGCCCAAAGAGGTATTCTTCAACATGGTTTATTAGACCGTGAGGTGTTACAGAAAACCCTCATTATGGCCACAGAACCATTAAAAGAATGGCAGCCCGATTACCAGTTTGTTACAAACAACTTAAATCAGATCTATATGGATAACAGAGTTAGAGTTTCGGTTACACCGAGGGGGGCCATAGTTCAAATCCCTCTGGAAGTCATAAAGAAACATACCCCCGTTATGGCCCTCTACATTATTGTACAGTATGGCCCATATGGAATTGTCCATATGTCGCCGAAACGCGGGGAGTCAACCCTTGTCACGGATAGTAGCGAGGCGTTGCGCTTACCCCCCATAGCCTGCCTAATTGAGTTGCGGCGAGATGTGGAGACTGTCGCCGACTTGCCTGGGCTTTCGGGGCTTTGCGCCAAACCTTGTTTTACCCCTTCTTCACCCCTTACAATTTCTGGGCCCTTTAAGAACAGATGTTAGGTATCAGTATCTTTATTGCGGGGGCACGACAGAAGGAGGGAATGGGGGGGGGGGGTTGCCACCACTGATATGCAGGTCAGTGGTGGCCACTTCACAAACCGTTGGGCATGTGCATGCAGTGCGTTATTTTGACTCTTATCATGTGCCCTATCTTTCTTGTATGAGACCAAATGGTCCATTATGATCTGCAATGAACTTCAATGAAATGACTAATCTGTATATATTGTTTTGTTTATTTTTTTCTTCTTTGTCTTGTGTGAAATACCATGTTTTTGTATTTGTTTAGATACATCTGATACTAATTCAAATGCAAATTAAAATCATATTCAATCACATACTTATTTCATATATCAGGTGCAAAAAAAGTCTAAAAAAAAGAAAGAAGGTTTGTAATTACTTGACATAGAGGCTTTGCACCCCTATTCATTGCTTCCTTACAGCTTCATTAAATGAACAGTAAATTATATGAGCAGCACGGCAAAATAGTGTGAGAAGCATTTTACTGACATTTAGTGTTCAGATAAGTTCAGTATATTTGCATGGAGCCAAAAATCCATTTTCAAACAACTTGATAAAAATTATTTGAGGCATTTATTTTGTGCTTTAGTTGTACCTCTGCATCAACTATACACTTTTTCTTAATTGTAAGGAACTGTCAAGTGTCAGTATTGTATGTCAGCAAACAGAATATATATTAGCAAGGGGACGGAATGGTGAGGTTCATGTATATTCTAGCATATAATTATCAAATCCTCTATGATGTGTCAGATTTCTAACAAACATCTTTTCCCTTGGCCTGGAGCTTTGGGCCTTGACCTATGACGTGTTTAACTAGAGAAATTACCTGAACACAGGGGTACAATACTTGCAATTGCTTGGCTTGTGATAGAACAATGCTTTTTTATTTTTCTAAATAGTTCATATTTACCTCTCTTACCATCTCTCTAGTTTTTGTTTTTTTACTGTTTACAGCAATATAATGGGCAAATGTGGAGCTGAGTGGCAACACATAGGTGTGTGTGTGTGAGTTATTGTTTAATGCCTCATCAGCACCTGAGTGGGCTATGTAGAGGCTCTCTAGGTTAAGATTGATTATCTATATTTGGTAGTAGAAACCAGAAGCATATAAAAAATCAATAATTGTCTGGGTTGGATATCTGGTAAAGAGATGTTGTAAGGTATTAGCTTGAAACAAAGGTCTTCTAAAGCGTTGTAAGTGGCTGCAATCTAATAAAATATGTTTGATTGTTAGGGGGCACCGACAACTCTGGCATACCGGTGCCGGTTCATTGACTAAAAGGTGTAAATGTGTAAGTCTTGAATGTCCTATGAGGCATCTGTGAGGCAACACATAGGTAAAACAAAAGTTGAAATGAAGGTTCTGTGTTCAGCTTAATTATCAAGTGAGCCTAATTTTAATGCCGGAACCCTAATTAATACAAATACAAGAGAAGGGGAGGGTGGTCAGGGGAAGCCTGGCTTGCCAACTCTGTCACCCCCAGCATCAGTCCGTCCCCTCCCTTATGCTTCTATTACCCCTGGGTCGGCAATTAGTGCAACACACCATATGAGGTTATTGGAGTTCTAGAACTTCTGAATACCCCTTTAGTCATTGGGTAATCACCAATAGTCATTACATCAGACTGAACAATGACCATCGGGGTACAGCAATCTTGATGACTGATGAAGTGATGCTATCATACCTGTCAATTCACTGAGTTTAGCTGTTTATTATGACACTGTTAATATAGTTTATAGCCAGCTGTTTATTATGACATGGTTAATATAATATTTTAGTGTTTATAATTTTGAAATATTCAGTAAAATACACACTTTAAAACCGTTTTTTAAAAGGAAGAAAAAAAGAAATTTTGAAAGCCTTTTGCATAAATGTATGCATGAAAGCTATCATTTACCATGCTAAAAGAACTAGCAATTAAAGATATTAATAAATGAAACACTATATTAAACGACAAAATTGTGGCCCTTATTTAGATTGCATAGAACTATACAATTAGCAGGAATATGATGTAAACATTTGGCGGTTGCAAAATACCGAAAGTGTGAATGATTGAGGAACGCAGAACATGAACGATTTTCAGCATACCTTGGATTATGGAGTCTAGTGACTCAATGCTTCACTAGACTCCATGCTTTGATAAATAGAGATCCAAGAGCATACCAAACAACCAACCGATAGCCAGGAAAGGACATGGCATCTCTAGTGGCTCGATGTAAGAGACACTTAGCAGAGCTTACATGCCAATTAAAAGAAAAAATATAATTTATCTTTAGTGAACTATAAATTCTTCAAAGCACATTCAAGTTAGGTTTAATGGCCGATAGTATAGACCTCTCTAAGTCACTCCTTAATTATGACCCCTTTAAACAACAGGCCTTCTGGGATGCCAACACTTGTTAGATTTTAATCAGTTGTCATAATCAGCTGTCATAACATTGAGATTAATTGCAGTATGGAGATGAAGTGCATTCCATGAATTCTACAGTAGCCAACTGGCAAATAAACATGTAAACTGTCTCTCTCCTTGGTCAGCAAGTTTGTCCTTGGATAAATAGAGAGCTAAATTCATGTAAACTGACATTTTTTTTATGAAAACTAGAATGCATGGACAAGTCTTCATTGGGGCAAAGCTGATGCAGTTACCCCATATTTTATCATGGCTGACATGCATGAAGGAAATGCAAATTTATGTATTTAACTGGTAAATAACGCATGTTTAATGACACAAAACAAAAGACTTGTCAGTATTAACCTCATCCAGAACTCAGTGATGCTGCAAGATAAGTATTCCAAAAAAAATGACAAAAGTTGGGAACATGTAACCTTGGATCATGGAGACAAGAGTAGACAAAAGTAGAAGGAGTGGAAACCCGACATGTTCAAAGGTTCAGTCAGTGTCTCAGATCATGGAGGTATTATAATACCTCCATGCTCAGATGAGGTTTTAAATATCTGTGAAATGTCACGTTAGTTTGTTTATCACCCCGTTTATGACCACAAATCACCCCTTAAATGACCGTCACCTACCTGATTGTGGAACTCAGGGTGGGATTATACACCCTTGTTGCAGTGACCTCGTTGTGGAAAACCCCTTTCCTTCATGTCATCATAGAGTTTGCTGTATTATGTAAAAATATTTAATTCATATGCACTATCATTTTAATCATATTTACAGTAAGTTTGTTAAATTCTTTGTTATATTATGTACAATAAACTTTACAAAATTAAATGGTCAAGATTTCATAATAATATTGTGCATTATTACACATCAACTCAAATACCATATGAATTGTGCATCTATTTATTAATGCTGTACAGTTCTAAAAGTTAATATTAATTTGGGTGTTATAAAAATTACATAAATGCTTACTATATACCATGAGAATATAAAAATTAGGCTGTTCCCTTTCCAATGATATTAAATGCATTGAGTCAGTAATTTCATTAAAAGTCTTTTTTTTTCAGTGATTGACATATACACATAATTTCACCATTGCTAAAATTTATAGTTGATTAATAATTTTCACTTCTAAATGCCTTGAAAACATGAAAGAGTCTTGTGCAGTCTTATGCCATTACCATTGATAGAGTGGTGTCAGTTTTCTTAAAAACACCAAATTTCGCACCAATTCGCACATATGAAATATATGTTCTTGGAATTGTTGATGTTTTATCTTTTTAAATATCCAAAGTACAGCTTCGCCAGAGTCGTCCCATAGAAGTTATGAGAATGTAAACCACAATGGTTTTGTTTATTTAAATGCGACTTTTTAGCTAATAAATTGTTACTTGGCTTAGAATTGTCATTTTTTCATGGGAAAAACGCCAAAATATTCCTCAAATGGAGAGGAATTTAACTGAAATATTCAGCATAAGGACGAAATAGTTCTTTATATTTCGATGCATGATAGTGGGGTTTCCTAGCAGAAATCAAAGAGAGGCCAGGGAACCCTTTTCCCTCTCCGAGACACTGATTGGATGAAAGACATGCCGCCAACTATAAAACTGCCGATAAAAGAGGGGGGTGAAACCGCCAAATTTGAAGAAACATAGGAAATCTAATGCTATTTCAGAGGAGTAAATGACCAGAAAGTAATAAAATTATCGAATTATGTGTGACAAAAAGAGTTTCCACTCCTTCTACTCTTGTCTCCATGCTTGGATGAACTAGAGAAGGATTGGACACTTCGAAAGTAATAAAACAATATCCATTATTAGGTGAATTAAGAGGAGTCAAATTCACCTAGAGCTTGCCCAAGGACCGCTGCTGTTTCCTTAAATACATTGCTTCTTTGATGTTCACACTGCGCTTCAGTGAGCACATCCCTCAACAGAGATGCCCTGCATCAGCAGCAATTATATCCCTAAATTTCAAAGTCGAAGTTCTTCATTTCTTATTGTATATTCTTAACATTACTGCCAGTAAATGCCTCATGATCCCAGGATTCTAAAAGGGTTTTCAGTGCTATGGCTGTACACCTTTATCTTTAATACGATACGTATCACTTTACAGTAAAACCGATACGTTACGTATCATGATAAGTATCATAAAGCTATATCAATAGGAGAATAAACAAAGCCTGCAATATTGACAATTCACAATGAAATATAATGAATCAATCTTTATGAAATAATTTCATACTGTTGTTTAATGTCATTGCAATGATATTTTTCTTCAAAATCACTTAAACATCTGGGTAGCAGGTGTCCTATTAGCCAGAAAACGCTGCTGTGCATGTTGATCAATTGTATCGTTATTATTACGTAACGATTATCAATACCCATATCGTTATCCTTGTACCGGTACAAACGGTATAGCGAGAACCCTAGTTTTCACCAAATTTCTAGCCCTATTATTAAATAAGTTATGGACTAAAATTAGCCAGATTGAAACTAATATTTGTGAAACATGTTATCTTTATCATTTGATAACTCAAAAAGCGGTAAAGAGCCATAGATCAGAGAATATCCATTAAAAAGCTGAAAACCTTTTTGTGCCTTAATAGTCTTTCAAAAATGCCTAATTTTCAACAGATTTGCACATATGTATCATAACGTTTTGATGAAAACTTGCCAATTTATGTTTCCCAAAATTTAGATGCCTACAGCCATACAATTTAAGTCTGAAAAACAATGAAAGGGAAAAAATTTCAAGTTTATACTGTGTGCAGAGGAAAGATTTGCAAGTCAGCCTATATGAATACATATGGAATCAGTTAGGGGGAGTTGTAAAAGTTGGCTCATATCACAGCATCATTAATTGGTAATTTGGAGGGCAGTGTGAACCTTTCCTTCTCTAGTTCATCCAAGATGTGGATGGGGTAACTTTTTTATGGTCGGGTTGAAAGACTGGAGGCTATGACCTGTCCTTCAATTAATTTTATTTGGCTCCCAGTCATGGAATGGATAAAATTTTTTCGAAAACTACAAAAAGTATATGAATTATACATGTATGACATACCATGAAAATAAAAACACATCTGTTAACGTAATAAAAATACATCTGTTAACGTATAAACAAATTTCTATTTCCAGTAAATCCTGTACACCTGAGCAGCCAAAACCAAAAGCTTTTGAAGAACTACTATACACATTTATTAATAGCCCTGGCTAATGAATTGGCCACGCTCTTTTTTTGCAAATTTTGTTGCATTTTGAAAATGATTAATGCTAATAACAAAACAGATAGAAATGCCAAACATATGTGGTGTGAACCAATTTTAGTTTGTAACATGATAGGCCTGCTTACAATTGGCCTACAAGCCCTGCACAATCTTTTTAGGTGTCTGTTAAAGTCATAAGATACACACATGTTGGCATACATATACTGATTTTGGGGGTACCTCATCAGCAGACCTGGATGTGGTATGTCTGTGAATTACATGCCTGATTTTACACCAGATTTCATGGGAGTCCTGGATGACATCCTCTGGGTTTCCACATTCCTCGATTCTGTTGTAATGAGCAGCCCTTCACTTTCTGTCTCAGCCAATGTTACAATTCGTTCAACTGAATGAGATGCAGATGACTCAAAAAATGGTACACACAACTCATAGTTACAGGTTCAAAAATTTATTAAAAGGAGACATAAACGTCAAACCCATCAAAGAAAAATAATCAAACAAAGCAAAACATATCTAGCATCAATTTAAGTACTTATCAATGAAAGCAGATACAAAAGCAAATTACAGATATAAAGTTAAAAAAAAATATTCAATCAGAAAAAGTTAATGCCCTGGAAGCGCTCTTCCTATGGTGCTTGCACTTTGCACTCAGTGATTGTCTGCATTTTTTCCAGATGCTTCTAAACTGGGCATCATTGGTGCACCTCTGACCAAAATGGCGCTTCAGCCGGCGCATCATGATGCCCAGCTTAGTAGGGTCCAGTGGCTCACTGGAATTTCTTCCCTGCAGGGTGCTGCTCCTTAGGGTGCCAGGGCTGAAAAGGATGTCAGCCATCCTGCAAGTAGACATTGTCATAACCTTTTCCAGGGGCAGGTTTTCTTCGTCACACTCCTGCAGAACTTTGGTCAAAGGGGTGACATGTCCTCTTCCAAATCTGCAGGAGTGTAATTATTCCATGTTGGCGCTCGGGTTGCCCTAAGTCCAAGGGTTGCCGCAAGGTTTCTAGGGGTCTCAGCTTGCTCCTGGGCTTGCTGCTGGGCCATGGCTTCTAATCTTAATAGTCTTGCCTCAATGGTGTCCAGTCTTTGTTTCACCTCAGCCTTGTAATCTTCCAATGGCTGGAATCGCTGGATTGCTGGTGGTGGGGAATGCGGGTCATTCAATGGAGAATTAAAGACCATAGCCAGCAGCTGGTCATCTCCAACATCTTGGTCCCACATGTTTTCTTCATCCTAGAAAAATATGGAATGTGTATGGTAATTTTAAGTATGACAGGTAGGTAGGTAGGTGATTGGGCTTTACGTCCTGTATTTCTGCACCAGTTGGGCTAATTAGGACAGGCAGAGACCATGGCAATGAGACGAAGGATGAAACAGCCATCCAACTTAGGCTCGACCGGGAATCGAACCCGGGACCCAGCGGTTGAAAGCCCAGAGCGCTACCTCTGAGCTAGGCCCCCGCCCCCTTTTAAGTATGACAGCTCACTGTAACTGACCAATTGCATACCTCATTACAGACATAGTATTTTGCAATTCAAAATACTGAAAATAAAACAAACTCAAGTCTTGCTATGATCATGGACATATATGATCATGGACACATATATTTATATTTTTTTATTTCGTCTTCACAGACTCAAACAACAATCAATGGATGATTGACATTGATTCACCATCACCATATTGTTCAGTACATAATAGAGAACAACTGGATACTTAGGAAAATGGCACAATATTGGCTTGAAACACTCAGTCATTTACCTCATCCCTAATCATGCTAATGATTCAAGGCTGTGTGGCTCCAGTAGCCATTTTCTTAAAAACTAACTTAATATTATACCTTTGTTTAACTTTGACAAAAGTTGAATTTATTAAATTAATTGGAAAAAGTTATTCATATTCAATTACATATCATCAATCAACTTGGCTAGTCTGCAATCATTAAAACTTAAATATCTTATATGTGCCGCCAGGATTAAGTTCTTGCCTACAAGATTGTGATTTTGTAATTAATTGACCCTTCTGCTCAGCACCCTATGCCACTCCCCAAGTGGAGATTTGACCCAGATATGTAAGCTTAGACAAGCAGCCCAGGCCTGCTGCTTGTATCCATATGGAGCATAAACTCAAATAACCTAATTACACAATGATATACCAGCAGGACATTTTGTACAATAAACGTGGATTTACTATATAATTACATAAAAATACATCAGTCCTCCAATTTAAAAAAGGGTTTTAAAGGGCTTGCCTCCTTCAAGCATTCTGTTTCAAATATTATTGATATTTCTTTTTTTCATTATTACTCATGCCAAAATCATATAAAGCTGTTCTTTGACTAAATCAAGTTTGATACATTGCAATTCCATTAAAAGGGCAATCAGAATAGCTTATACTTTGTCTGAATCTCTTTTTGCCAATGTAGTTTTCTGGAAAAACAAAATGCTAAAAAATATGTTTTCACATATTTAGAAATTGGCACATATTGAAGTGATAAAGATCATTTGAGCTATTTAACTGGTGATATAGTTGCAAAAAGTCCTTAACTGGGAAGCAGAATATTATATTTCAATAAATGATTGCATTTTATGAACAAGAAACCCATGACCACATCCTGTATTTACAATATGTACTTCTAATAGGCACCATTGAATCCTAGGTCTTTAATAACATAGATTCACTATACATGTATAGTTAATTATAACAGAGATATTGCAGTAAGACTGTTGCTCTAAGCAGTTATATGACATTGCACAGATTTCTACTATCATAGTGCTGATTGGTGTATTAGGTAGGCTAATGTTTTCCTGCATACATATGGCAAGCAATATATCATATACATACATGTCTATTTATTTCAATTTTACTTTTAGAATTTGAAATATTTCTTAATATACTATAGACTGTTTTAATGGATAGCTAGTCTCAATATTAAATGTATTACCTTTTTTTTGTCTCAACAGTTATGTGTAACTATATATCACATTCTTGACTTTAGTAATAAATGATTGTCTCAATGCTCTTTTATAGCCTGACTATCTTGCCAAATCATTTGACAATAGGTCTAATGAACTGGCAGGTTTCATGACTTAAAACAAATTTCCAGTGACCTCTTAAGTTTGTGGACTATGTATAAAACATCTGGTATGTTTATTTTCTGATAATTGCTGGATTGTCTTGATAAATGCACTACTTATAAGCTTACTTATTCTGAGTTGGCAATGTAGTAAACATATACCCATCACACCATTTGTCTGCAATAACAGATTGTGGTTTTAAATCTGACAAAGTAAACCCTGTACTCAGCTATCACTTATTTTTTTAAGGTGCCTATCAGACATGTGAAGTGTTTTATGACATACTCCATATAGGTGTGATAAACAAAAACTTTCATACACTGTTTCATAAATAATTTGATTAACATTTGTGTGTATTAACCAAAAATATAAAATCAGGTAAACTAATAGTAATTTTGAAATTAATGCAATTTAATTACCATAGAGCTAGGCACATATATTTTGATCCACTTAAAAGGATATATATTCATTCAGTGCATTGACCAAGATCTGATAAATTACATTTTTTTATTATTATAAAAGCACTAGTATTTCATTTATTAATGCAATTTAATCTTCCAGTAAGCTATGTTGACACATTCACCACCCTATGTGTGCTATTCACCCATGTGCTGTGATTGGCTGAGCCTGGCCTGTCACTCAAACCTAGTGGAAGGTTCAATTGGTAACAAACAGCTTCTTTGGTACAGGTCTTAAACACAAAGCTCCACCCCTCAGCTTCCCTTATCTCTGTGGTTCATTTTTATGACTTTTACGGATGCCCGTTCTGATTGAAATTATGTTGTAACTAGTGAAATTTTATCCCACCAAACTATTTCATGCTGAGTACACCATACAGTATGGTGGAGTTTGACTTTGAAATTATTTTATTAAGCAAATAAGTATCAGGGCAATATAAGTTCTTTCATATACAATAAGCGTCCAGCTGGCTGGGGGCAGGCAGTGGCCCTAACCACTGAATCTCATGCTTATTAAAATGAGCTCGCCTAGGCAGAAATGTTTCTAAATAGTTATTTACCCAATAAATTTTATTTGTTTTATTCACACATAAAAGCCAGTGTTGTGGTCTACAACCAGAAACTTTTCCAACGAAAATCAAAGCATTTTTGGCGGATAAATGGTTAAAGAAAATAAAGGTAATTTGTTTTTTTCTTTCAGTCATTACATAAAACCCACAAATATGCTATAAAATTAAAGCTGCAATTGGCATTAACTCAACTACTTATCCCAGGGAATTCAAATTTTAGTGTATTATCCGCAAGCTTGTTGTACACCAAATATCTTAGTCAGTGTGTGTTTTTAGTGCTTTAGTGATCTTAGCGGTGTATACGTATATCATGAAATACTCTTGTGGCATATATGCAGGAGGGGTAACTAGAGGTTTGACATCTGCCCTGTGACAGATTATAAGGCCATTAACAACACCAGGGTTGACACTGGATAAGATGGCTGGCAGATGGTGCTATCATTCAAACTTTTGTAGTTTTTAAACTTCAGTGTTATCATGGAGTCACTATACAGGGACTCCATGGTATTATATGTACATAAGTATACATTTAAACGAGGCAAAATAAACATGAAATACAATTTATCATATTTAAATTTTCAAAGGTTACATATAGGGTTATATATGGGATTGGGCACTACAAACAGTCTGGCACTTCAAAGGACCAAAACGACCTTGCAATATGATATAATTGGCTTTAAACATCCTGCCACCCCCCCCCCCCCCCCCCAGTTAGACATTTTCTTTATATGATTATAACTTGACATTTTTTCACTTTTAATAAGATTGAGCTAGTCAGAAATCATTTGAACTAAAAGGTCTTACAATATTGTAGATCTATGGATATTATATATAAAGATTAAGGTTGCAAGGCTGATGAAGATTTTTTAATAAAAGTATGACCTGTGTATTGTACATACTATCATCATAACATTATTATGCATAAAGTGAGATTTGTGTGCCATTGTTAGGCACCTGTCATCTGAAGGTCCTTGGTCATCTCCAACCTACTGCAGCAATGCCCCCCCCCCCTTCCTTGGCCATAATACTGTAACTATACATGTGGAAACCCTGAGACACGCAATTTCTTAACTATGGTCAATGCTTACACCTAGGAATATTTAGATATTCCTAGCTTGAATCAAAAAAGGCTTAAAATGATTGAAACAATTGAATATACTTACAACACTTTCTTGCAATGTTGCCTCTTGTGCTTTTTTGCCAGAGTCTCCAAGTTCCAAGACCTTGCCCACTCCACGCTTCTTTCTCAGCAGGTCAGCTAATGATGTATCATCATCTGAGTCCCCTCCTTGGTTCTGTGAACTCTTTTTCCTTGGCATGATGTGACAAATAAATCCAAACAATAACAGCAATAAATAGACAAAACTAAAAACGATCTTCACTTCTAAACACCACAGTGTGAACTGACGAGGTCACTGCAGTACTGGGTTGGGTAATTAGGAACCAGCAGGGGACCTATCTCTGAGCTACGGAGCTTTGCTGATTGCAATTTAGATTAGGGTATCATTGATAGGTTGATTAGGGCTACTTTGTCAACTCTTTGTTGAACATCTCTTTATGTTAACATTCAAAATCACTCATTAAACAGCATCAAGGGTATTATAAGCATCTCCAATCATTTGATTATATTTCAAGGGTGTTGACCCATGTCATGGCAATGCGAAAACGTTTATCAGCCACTCTGTATTGGACTGATGAAAGATGAACATGTCTGCTTTTACAGAATACACGGAAAACAGAATAGTTGCTTTGTTTAAGCAAGGGAAAAGATTGTGTGCCGTTGTCCGAGAGTTGAATAAAGAGGGGATATATCCCAACAGATCAAGCGTAGCTGCCTTAATAAAGAGATACAAGTGCACTGGATCTACTGTGTGTGTGTGTGTGAGTTATTGTTTAACGCCTCATCAGCACCTGAGTGGGCTATGTAGAGGCTCTCTAGGTTAAGATTGATTATCTATATTTGGTAGTAGAAACCAGAAGCATATAAAAAATCAATAATTGTCTGGGTTGGATATCTGGTAAAGAGATGTTGTAAGGTATTAGCTTGAAACAAAGGTCTTCTAAAGCGTTGTAAGTGGCTGCAGTCTAATAAAATATGTTTGATTGTTAGGGGGCACCGACAACTCTGGCATACCGGTGCCGGTTCATTGACTAAAAGGTGTAAATGTGTAAGTCTTGAATGTCCTATGAGGCATCTGTGATATATTCCTTGATCTTTGCGAGTATTGAACCTACTCGGTATTTTATTTTGAATGCAAGGTAAGATTGAATGCAACTTGTTGTTATTACATTCATTCCATTGTCTTTGCCAGCAAGACATGATAAAAGATTTTATAGTCATTTTAAAATCAGTGTATGGAATGGTAAAATCAGTTATCTCTTTTGTAAGAGCCCTTTTTGCTGCCAGGTCTGCTTTTTCATTCCCTTCAATGCCAGCGTGTCCAGGAATCCAGCAGAATACTATGTCTTTGTATTCGTGAAGATAGAAATACTTAATCAGAACATCTAAGATCCCAGGGTTATCAAGTTGTTTATTTTGGATTGCTTGAAGAGCAGATTTGGAATCAGAACAGATAACATAACGATCTGATTCTGAGTCCTCGATGTTCTTTAAGGCAAGGTAAATAGCTGTTAATTCTGCAGTATATATTGAGCAGTGGTCTGGAAGACGACATTCTGCTATAAAGGTTTTATAAGAAGTGACAGCACAGCCTACTCGTCTTTCCATTTTTGAGCCATCTGTGTATAGAAATTTGTACGATTCGTATTTAAACCTTATACTATAAAATAGGTTTTGATAGTCTACCGGATTGGTTTCGCTTTTCTTAAGCTCTGCCAAATCCAGTATAACTTTCGGGACTGGGAGAATCCATGGCGGAATGGGTGGTACTTCCGTCTCGGCAATGATTGTAGTATCAATTTTTGCAGCCTCAAGATAGAATTTCATGCGTAATCCCAGTGGTCGAATGGCGTTTGAACGAGATTCATAATGATGCATGTATTTTGGATGAAATATTACATCATATGTTGGATTTGTTGGAGTTGAAGCTACCTTTAGTATGTATTGCATGGATAACTTGATACGACGAAGGGAAAGTGGAGGTTCCCCTGCCAGTACATATAAGCTCTCTACAGGAGATGTACGAAAAGCTCTTAAGCTTAGTCGCAACCCTTGATGATGTACAGAATTCAGGCATTTTAGATAAGATGGTCTGGCGGAGCCATATACCACAGAACCATAATCAAGTCGAGAACGAGTAATTGCTCGATAGAGACGAAGGAGGACCGTTGTGTCCCCACCCCAATTATATTTGCTCACTACTTTAAGGAGGTTCATTGATTTCAGGCACTTTGCTTTCAGTGCTTTGATATGCGGAATGAAAGACAATTTGGAGTCAAAGAGTACACCCAAAAATTTTGTTTCATTCACCACTTTTATTTGACAGTTGTCAATTATTAGTGATGGATCTGGATGGTTTGATCGTAAGTAATAGAAAGGCAGACAAACTGTCTTCTGTTTAGAGAACTTGAAGCCATTTTCGAGTGACCATTTGTGAATCCTATTCAAATTTAATTGCAGTTGTCGTTCTATGGTTGGCATATATCTGGAACGATATGCAATGAGGAAATCGTCAACATATAGGGACGACATGAGATTTTCTGAGATGGAATTTACTATACTGTTGATTTTGACGTTAAAGAGGGTGGGCGAGAGAATACTACCCTGAGGGACTCCATTCTCCTGAGAGTAGGGGCTTGACATCGTTGATCCCACTCGGACCTTAAAGAAGCGATCCTGTAGGAAGGATCCGATGAAAACTGGAAGGCGACCTCGAAGCCCTAAGTCGTGGAGATCTTTCATTATTCCATATTTCCATGTAGTAGCTTTTTCTAGGTCAAAGAATATGGCTACTACGTGTTCTCTGTTAATGAAAGCATCTCTAACATAAGTTTCCAGTCTGACTAAATGATCTAATGTGCTCCTGTGACGGCGAAATCCAGATTGGAACTCTGTAATAAGCTGGTTCGACTCCAGGAACCAAACCAGTCTATCAGTAACAATTCGCTCCATTGTCTTACATAGACAACTGGTTAAGGCTATTGGTCGATAATTCATAGGATCACTATGATCCTTCCCCGGCTTGGGAATTGGGATGACCGTGGCTTGTTTCCACAGGGATGGAAGACATCCCTTCTCCCAAATTTGATTAAAGATATACAGTAATGTTTTTAAAGAGGATTGAGGTAGGTGTTTTAAGATTTGATAATGTATATTATCAGGGCCTGTTGCAGAGTCAGTCGCTTTTAAGATGACCTTCTGAAGTTCTTCTAAGGTGATGTAGGAGTTATAATCTTCGCTGTTATCAGACTGTATATTTAGGGTTAATCTCTCAGCTTGAGCCTTATAACATTGAAATTCTCTCGTATAGTTCTCCGATGAGGAGTTGTATGCAAACTGTTCTCCTAACCCGTTTGATATTTGTTCTGGTGAGGAGAGATGTTCTCCATTCACTTCTAGAATGCTTACATGCGACGCTAGGTTCTTTCCTTCAATCTTCTTAATCATTTTCCAGACTTTATTGCTAGGAGTTCTTTCAGTGAGTCTGGAGACATAGTCTCTCCAGCAACTACGTTTTTTTTGCCTGACAATTCTACGCGCTTTGGCTTTCAGGCACTTAAAATTATTCAGATTGTTGATGGTCGGCTGTGATTTAAAAATTCTGAGGGCTTTCTTACGGTTTTTAATAGCTTCTCTTACTTCGTCATCAAACCAAGGTCTTGCACTACGTTTAGAATTATTTTTTGTCATCGGTATTGTTTTATTGGCTATATCAGTAATATCATCAGTAAAATCTTCAACGAGATTATTACAATTCCTATAATGAGACATAGTAATTGTTTCTAAGCAGTGCTTTTCGAAGGAGGTCCAATCCGCTTTATGCAACTTCCATCGGAGTTGACCCACTTCTCTTGTACCTTCTACGTTTTGTAGGACAATAGGAAAGTGATCACTGCCGTGAGTGTCCTCTAATACTCTCCATTCAAATTCCAGAAATAACGCTGGATCACATATACTAAGGTCTATCGCTGAAAATGTTCCATGACCTGGGTGAAGATATGTAGGTGAACCATCATTGAACAAGCAAAGGGTGTGGTCATTGAGAAAATCTTCAATGGTTTTTCCTTTGTTGTTGTGGGTAGTGCTTCCCCACAATTGGTTATGGCTGTTAAAATCTCCTAGGATAAGACGCGGTTCAGGCAGTTGATTGTAAAGGTTATGCAAATCACTGGCTGTAAGGTGAAAGGGTGGAGGAACATATAAGGAACATATGGTGAATGTTTTATTCAGGTTCAGACGAACTGCTGTAGCCTGAAGGTTAGTGTTAAGAGCAATATGGGTATGAATGATGCCATTTTTAACTAAAATTGATGAGCCACCAGTGGCTCTATCATGGGCAATATTGCCATATGTATTATACATATGATAGTTTCTCAGTTTAAAACTATTTGGAGGTTTCAGAAATGTTTCCTGTAGACAGAAAACACTAGGGTTTAAGTCTTGGACCATGCAACCTATTTCATCGAAGTTGGCTCTGAAACCTCGACAGTTCCACTGAATGATACTGTCCATGAATTAGTTAAAAGAGTTTAATATTATCATAGTAAAATCTGTAGTGCATGGTATGAATTTGTATGAATATTCACTTTTTCTTCAAAGTCGCTGCCTCTTTTGGTGTTAAGATCTTTTTGAGGGCCCCACCATGCTTAGATGGTGTGTGTGTGTGTGTGAGTTATTGTTTAACGCCTCATCAGCACCTGAGTGGGCTATGTAGAGGCTCTCTAGGTTAAGATTGATTATCTATATTTGGTAGTAGAAACCAGAAGCATATAAAAAATCAATAATTGTCTGGGTTGGATATCTAGTAAAGAGATGTTGTAAGGTAGTAGCTTGAAACAGAGGTCTTCTAATGCGTTGTAAGTGGATGCAATCTAATAAAATATGTTTGATTGTTAGGGAGCGCCGACAACTCTGGCATACCGGTGCCGGTTCATTGACTAAAAGGTGTAAATGTGTAAGTCTTGAATGTCCTATGAGGCATCTGTGATATATTCCTTGATCTTTGCGAGTATTGAACCTACTCGGTATTTTATTTTGAATGCAAGGTAAGATTGAATGCAACTTGTTGTTATTACATTCATTCCATTGTCTTTGCCAGCAAGACATGATAAAAGATTTTATAGTCATTTTAAAATCAGTGTATGGAATGGTAAAATCAGTTATCTCTTTTGTAAGAGCCCTTTTTGCTGCCAGGTCTGCTTTTTCATTCCCTTCAATGCCAGCGTGTCCAGGAATCCAGCAGAATACTATGTCTTTGTATTCGTGAAGATAGAAATACTTAATCAGAACATCTAAGATCCCAGGGTTATCAAGTTGTTTATTTTGGATTGCTTGAAGAGCAGATTTGGAATCAGAACAGATAACATAACGATCTGATTCTGAGTCCTCGATGTTCTTTAAGGCAAGGTAAATAGCTGTTAATTCTGCAGTGTATATTGAGCAGTGGTCTGGAAGACGACATTCAGCTATAACGGTTTTATAAGAAGTGACAGCACAGCCTACTCGTCTTTCCATTTTTGAGCCATCTGTGTATAGAAATTTGTACGATTCGTATTTAAACCTTATACTATAAAATAGATTTTGATAGTCTACCGGATTGGTTTCGCTTTTCTTAAGCTCTGCCAAATCCAGTATAACTTTCGGGACTGGGAGAATCCATGGCGGAATGGGTGGTACTTCCGTCTCGGCAATGATTGTAGTATCAATTTTTGCAGCCTCAAGATAGAATTTCATGCGTAATCCCAGTGGTCGAATGGCGTTTGAACGAGATTCATAATGATGCATGTATTTTGGATGAAATATCACATCATATGTTGGATTTGTTGGAGTTGAAGCTACCTTTAGTATGTATTGCATGGATAACTTGATACGACGAAGGGAAAGTGGAGGTTCCCCTGCCAGTACATATAAGCTCTCTACAGGAGATGTACGAAAAGCTCTTAAGCTTAGTCGCAACCCTTGATGATGTACAGAATTCAGGCATTTTAGATAAGATGGTCTGGCGGAGCCATATACCACAGAACCATAATCAAGTCGAGAACGAGTAATTGCTCGATAGAGACGAAGGAGGACCGTTGTGTCCCCACCCCAATTATATTTGCTCACTACTTTAAGGAGGTTCATTGATTTCAGGCACTTTGCTTTCAGTGCTTTGATATGCGGAATGAAAGACAATTTGGAGTCAAAGAGTACACCCAAAAATTTTGTTTCATTCACCACTTTTATTTGACAGTTGTCAATTATTAGTGATGGATCTGGATGGTTTGATCGTAAGTAATAGAAAGGCAGACAAACTGTCTTCTGTTTAGAGAACTTGAAGCCATTTTCGAGTGACCATTTGTGAATCCTATTCAAATTTAATTGCAGTTGTCGTTCTATGGTTGGCATATATCTGGAACGATATGCAATGAGGAAATCGTCAACATATAGGGACGACATGAGATTTTCTGAGATGGAATTTACTATACTGTTGATTTTGACGTTAAAGAGGGTGGGCGAGAGAATACTACCCTGAGGGACTCCATTCTCCTGAGAGTAGGGGCTTGACATCGTTGATCCCACTCGGACCTTAAAGAAGCGATCCTGTAGGAAGGATCCGATGAAAACTGGAAGGCGACCTCGAAGCCCTAAGTCGTGGAGATCTTTCATTATTCCATATTTCCATGTAGTGTCATAAGCTTTTTCTAGGTCAAAGAATATGGCTACTACGTGTTCTCTGTTAATGAAAGCATCTCTAACATAAGTTTCCAGTCTGACTAAATGATCTAATGTGCTCCTGTGACGGCGAAATCCAGATTGGAACTCTGTAATAAGCTGGTTCGACTCCAGGAACCAAACCAGTCTATCAGTAACAATTCGCTCCATTGTCTTACATAGACAACTGGTTAAGGCTATTGGTCGATAATTCATAGGATCACTATGATCCTTCCCCGGCTTGGGAATTGGGATGACCGTGGCTTGTTTCCACAGGGATGGAAGACATCCCTTCTCCCAAATTTGATTAAAGATATACAGTAATGTTTTTAAAGAGGATTGAGGTAGGTGTTTTAAGATTTGATAATGTATATTATCAGGGCCTGTTGCAGAGTCAGTCGCTTTTAAGATGACCTTCTGAAGTTCTTCTAAGGTGATGTAGGAGTTATAATCTTCGCTGTTATCAGACTGTATATTTAGGGTTAATCTCTCAGCTTGAGCCTTATAACATTGAAATTCTCTCGTATAGTTCTCCGATGAGGAGTTGTATGCAAACTGTTCTCCTAACCCGTTTGATATTTGTTCTGGTGAGGAGAGATGTTCTCCATTCACTTCTAGAATGCTTACATGCGAAGCTAGGTTCTTTCCTTCAATCTTCTTAATCATTTTCCAGACTTTATTGCTAGGAGTTCTTTCAGTGAGTCTGGAGACATAGTCTCTCCAGCAACTACGTTTTTTTTGCCTGACAATTCTACGCGCTTTGGCTTTCAGGCACTTAAAATTATTCAGATTGTTGATGGTCGGCTGTGATTTAAAAATTCTGAGGGCTTTCTTACGGTTTTTAATAGCTTCTCTTACTTCGTCATCAAACCAAGGTCTTGCACTACGTTTAGAATTATTTTTTGTCATCGGTATAGTTTTATTGGCTATATCAGTAATATCATCAGTAAAATCTTCAACGAGATTATTACTATTCCTATAATGAGACATAGTAATTGTTTCTAAGCAGTGCTTTTCGAAGGAGGTCCAATCCGCTTTATGCAACTTCCATCGGAGTTGACCCACTTCTCTTGTACCTTCTACGTTTTGTAGGACAATAGGAAAGTGATCACTGCCGTGAGTGTCCTCTAATACTCTCCATTCAAATTCCAGAAATAACGCTGGATCACATATACTAAGGTCTATCGCTGAAAATGATCCATGACCTGGGTGAAGATATGTAGGTGAACCATCATTGAACAAGCAAAGGGTGTGGTCATTGAGAAAATCTTCAATGGTTTTTCCTTTGTTGTTGTGGGAAGTGCTTCCCCACAATTGGTTATGGCTGTTAAAATCTCCTAGGATAAGTGTGTGTGTGTGAGTTATTGTTTAACGCCTCATCAGCACCTGAGTGGGCTATGTAGAGGCTCTCTAGGTTAAGATTGATTATCTATATTTGGTAGTAGAAACCAGAAGCATATAAAAAATCAATAATTGTCTGGGTTGGATATCTAGTAAAGAGATGTTGTAAGGTAGTAGCTTGAAACAGAGGTCTTCTAATGCGTTGTAAGTGGATGCAATCTAATAAAATATGTTTGATTGTTAGGGGGCGCCGACAACTCTGGCATACCGGTGCCGGTTCATTGACTAAAAGGTGTAAATGTGTAAGTCTTGAATGTCCTATGAGGCATCTGTGATATATTCCTTGATCTTTGCGAGTATTGAACCTACTCGGTATTTTATTTTGAATGCAAGGTAAGATTGAATGCAACTTGTTGTTATTACATTCATTCCATTGTCTTTGCCAGCAAGACATGATAAAAGATTTTATAGTCATTTTAAAATCAGTGTATGGAATGGTAAAATCAGTTATTTCTTTTGTAAGAGCCCTTTTTGCTGCCAGGTCTGCTTTTTCATTCCCTTCAATGCCAGCGTGTCCAGGAATCCAGCAGAATACTATGTCTTTGTATTCGTGAAGATAGAAATACTTAATAAGAACATCTAAGATCCCAGGGTTATCAAGTTGTTTATTTTGGATTGCTTGAAGAGCAGATTTGGAATCAGAACAGATAACATAACGATCTGATTCTGAGTCCTCGATGTTCTTTAAGGCAAGGTAAATAGCTGTTAATTCTGCAGTGTATATTGAGCAGTGGTCTGGAAGACGACATTCAGCTATAACGGTTTTATAAGAAGTGACTGCACAGCCTATTCGTCTTTCCATTTTTGAGCCATCTGTGTATAGAAATTTGTACGATTCGTATTTAAACCTTATACTATAAAATAGGTTTTGATAGTCTACTGGATTGGTTTCGCTTTTCTTAAGCTCTGCCAAATCCAGTATAACTTTCGGGACTGGGAGAATCCATGGCGGAATGGGTGGTACTTCCGTCTCGGCAATGATTGTAGTATCAATTTTTGCAGCCTCAAGATAGAATTTCATGCGTAATCCCAGTGGTCGAATGGCGTTTGAACGAGATTCATAATGATGCATGTATTTTGGATGAAATATTACATCATATGTTGGATTTGTTGGAGTTGAAGCTAGTTTTAGTATGTATTGCATGGATAACTTGATACGACGAAGGGAAAGTGGAGGTTCCCCTGCCAGTACATATAAGCTCTCTACAGGAGATGTACGAAAAGCTCTTAAGCTTAGTCGCAACCCTTGATGATGTACAGAATTCAGGCATTTTAGATAAGATGGTCTGGCGGAGCCATATACCACAGAACCATAATCAAGTCGAGAACGAGTAATTGCTCGATAGAGACGAAGGAGGACCGTTGTGTCCCCACCCCAATTATATTTGCTCACTACTTTAAGGAGGTTCATTGATTTCAGGCACTTTGCTTTCAGTGCTTTGATATGCGGAATGAAAGACAATTTGGAGTCAAAGAGTACACCCAAAAATTTTGTTTCATTCACCACTTTTATTTGACAGTTGTCAATTATTAGTGATGGATCTGGATGGTTTGATCGTAAATAATAGAAAGGCAGACAAACTGTCTTCTGTTTAGAGAACTTGAAGCCATTTTCGAGTGACCATTTGTGAAT
Source organism: Alitta virens (assembly GCA_932294295.1). NCBI lineage: Eukaryota > Metazoa > Annelida > Polychaeta > Phyllodocida > Nereididae > Alitta > Alitta virens. The sequence continues at coordinate 15,105,251 of OW028585.1, read as the reverse complement.
CCTATTCAAATTTAATTGCAGTTGTCGTTCTATGGTTGGCATATATCTGGAACGATATGCAATGAGGAAATCGTCAACATATAGGGACGACATGAGATTTTCTGAGATGGAATTTACTATACTGTTGATTTTGACGTTAAAGAGGGTGGGCGAGAGAATACTACCCTGAGGGACTCCATTCTCCTGAGAGTAGGGGCTTGACATCGTTGATCCCACTCGGACCTTAAAGAAGCGATCCTGTAGGAAGGATCCGATGAAAACTGGAAGGCGACCTCGAAGCCCTAAGTCGTGGAGATCTTTCATTATTCCATATTTCCATGTAGTGTCATAAGCTTTTTCTAGGTCAAAGAATATGGCTACTACGTGTTCTCTGTTAATGAAAGCATCTCTAACATAAGTTTCCAGTCTGACTAAATGATCTAATGTGCTCCTGTGACGGCGAAATCCAGATTGGAACTCTGTAATAAGCTGGTTCGACTCCAGGAACCAAACCAGTCTATCAGTAACAATTCGCTCCATTGTCTTACATAGACAACTGGTTAAGGCTATTGGTCGATAATTCATAGGATCACTATGATCCTTCCCCGGCTTGGGAATTGGGATGACCGTGGCTTGTTTCCACAGGGATGGAAGACATCCCTTCTCCCAAATTTGATTAAAGATATACAGTAATGTTTTTAAAGAGGATTGAGGTAGGTGTTTTAAGATTTGATAATGTATATTATCAGGGCCTGTTGCAGAGTCAGTCGCTTTTAAGATGACCTTCTGAAGTTCTTCTAAGGTGATGTAGGAGTTATAATCTTCGCTGTTATCAGACTGTATATTTAGGGTTAATCTCTCAGCTTGAGCCTTATAACATTGAAATTCTCTCGTATAGTTCTCCGATGAGGAGTTGTATGCAAACTGTTCTCCTAACCCGTTTGATATTTGTTCTGGTGAGGAGAGATGTTCTCCATTCACTTCTAGAATGCTTACATGTGAAGCTAGGTTCTTTCCTTCAATCTTCTTAATCATTTTCCAGACTTTATTGCTAGGAGTTCTTTCAGTGAGTCTGGAGACATAGTCTCTCCAGCAACTACGTTTTTTTTGCCTGACAATTCTACGCGCTTTGGCTTTCAGGCACTTAAAATTATTCAGATTGTTGATGGTCGGCTGTGATTTAAAAATTCTGAGGGCTTTCTTACGGTTTTTAATAGCTTCTCTTACTTCGTCATCAAACCAAGGTCTTGCACTACGTTTAGAATTATTTTTTGTCATCGGTATTGTTTTATTGGCTATATCAGTAATATCATCAGTAAAATCTTCAACGAGATTATTACAATTCCTATAATGAGACATAGTAATTGTTTCTAAGCAGTGCTTTTCGAAGGAGGTCCAATCCGCTTTATGCAACTTCCATCGGAGTTGACCCACTTCTCTTGTACCTTCTACGTTTTGTAGGGCAATAGGAAAGTGATCACTGCCGTGAGTGTCCTCTAATACTCTCCATTCAAATTCCAGAAATAACGCTGGATCACATATACTAAGGTCTATCGCTGAAAATGTTCCATGACCTGGGTGAAGATATGTAGGTGAACCATCATTGAACAAGCAAAGGGTGTGGTCATTGAGAAAATCTTCAATGGTTTTTCCTTTGTTGTTGTGGGAAGTGCTTCCCCACAATTGGTTATGGCTGTTAAAATCTCCTAGGATAAGACGCGGTTCAGGCAGTTGATTGTAAAGGTTATGCAAATCACTGGCTGTAAGGTGAAAGGGTGGAGGAATATATAAGGAACATATGGTGAATGTTTTATTCAGGTTCAGACGAACTGCTGTAGCCTGAAGGTTAGTGTTAAGAGCAATATGGGTATGAATGATGCCATTTTTAACTAAAATTGATGAGCCACCAGTGGCTCTATCGTGGGCAATATTGCCATATGTATTATACATATGATAGTTTCTCAGTTTAAAACTATTTGGAGGTTTCAGAAATGTTTCCTGTAGACAGAAAACACTAGGGTTTAAGTCTTGGACCATGCAACCTATTTCATCGAAGTTGGCTCTGAAACCTCGACAGTTCCACTGAATGATACTGTCCATGAATTAGTTAAAAGAGTTTAATATTATCATAGTAAAATCTGTAGTGCATGGTATGAATTTGTATGAATATTCACTTTTTCTTCAAAGTCGCTGCCTCTTTTGGTGTTAAGATCTTTTTGAGGGCCCCACCATGCTTAGATGGTGGTGTTATGAAGCTCAATGCACTAGATTTTTCTAGTGTTTTTCTGATGAGGGGGGGTCTTTTGGGAACAATTGATCTTTTATCAATTGCCCCCTCCCGTTGAGGCCTAGGGATGGTGGTAGTCCCTGCCTCCTCTTCCATCGGCTGGTGTATCTCTTCCGACTCAACGCCGGAAGGTGCACCCTGTGAGGGTACACTAAGTTGTGACGCACTAACTGATGGAGCTACAAGATGTCCTTTTCCGACATCTATAGCATGCTGCTTTATTCTTGCGAGGTGATCGTCTGCCTGTGAAGTCTTAGATTCTGGTTTATGTTTCTGCAAGCTTTGCCCTGCCTTGGAATAATTATAATTAGGATCTAGGTCAATCCTTCGCCTGGGCGATGATCTGGGTGAAGGAGATCTAGGTCCAGCCATCTGAGACAGGACTGAGGCATAACTTGCCCCAGCAGCCTGTTCAGCTATACGGCGTGCTTGGGGAAAGGAGATATCCTTGGTGGTCTTTAACTTCAGGATCTCTTTCTCTAGCTGCCATTTGGGACAGCCACGGTGATAGGCTGGCCCATCACCTCCACAATTAACACAAAATGACTGTTTCTGACATGGTGAGTCACGGGAATGAACGTGTTCCCGTGACCCACAATTGGCGCAGGTTGCTTTGGCGCGGCAGGAGCCGCTAAAATGGCCAAATCGCTGGCAATTATAACATCGTTTTGGGTTCGGGATGTAGGGACGTACCCTACACCACTCGAACCCTATGCTGACCCTATCAGGCAACACTGTGCCATCAAAGGTCAGAGTCAGTAGCTGTCGTGAATATCTGGGGGGCTGGCGGTGAATGTGGATGACATTGTAGTCATTCAGCCAGTCCCTCAGTTCGTCATCGGAGCAGAGACTGCTCTCATGAGATGTCACAACCCCCTTGCAAGAGTTGAAGAACCGATGGGGCTCCACCTTTACAGGGGTACCCGCAAAGGCCCTCAGCTCCAGCAATTTTAACGATTGGTCCTTGTGGGCAACCTGCACCAGCAAGGATGAACTCCTGAGCCTTCTCGTATTTTCAACGAAACCAATACTTTCTTTCAACGTTCGACAAATTGTTATGGCTGAGAGACGGGAAAACCCATCGTCACTGCCAGTAACAACAAGAAACTTAGGCCATGGCGTAGATATAACATCATAAGTTGTACTTGGATTGGCATCATCTGTAGATGAGCGGAAACGTTTACTTTGTCTGGAACCAGTAGCCAATTTTTCGACCTCAGCCTGGTTTACCGCTGAGGGACGCGCACCTTGTTCACCCGGGGGACGTGCGAGCCGGTCTGAAATTGTCGATTCGGACATATTCATTTTTGTTTCCCCTGTATGGTAGGGGACACACCCTCCTGTAAAGCTGGAGCAGCTTGTGCAATGCGCACGGTCCTGTTTTAGCCACTGGGGATAGAGGACTTCACCCCAAGTGTTTCCACCCTCGCCGCGTGGAGGCCCAGGACCTTCGAGGGCTCCTAGGATAAGACGCGGTTCAGGCAGTTGATTGTAAAGGTTATGCAAATCACTGGCTGTAAGGTGAAAGGGTGGAGGAATATATATGGAACATATGGTGAATGTTTTATTCAGGTTCAGACGAACTGCTGTAGCCTGAAGGTTAGTGTTAAGAGCAATATGGGTATGAATGATGCCATTTTTAACTAAAATTGATGAGCCACCAGTGGCTCTATCGTGGGCAATATTGCCATATGTATTATACATATGATAGTTTCTCAGTTTAAAACTATTTGGAGGTTTCAGAAATGTTTCCTGTAGACAGAAAACACTAGGGTTTAAGTCTTGGACCATGCAACCTATTTCATCGAAGTTGGCTCTGAAACCTCGACAGTTCCACTGAATGATACTGTCCATGAATTAGTTAAAAGAGTTTAATATTATCATAGTAAAATCTGTAGTGCATGGTATGAATTTGTATGAATATTCACTTTTTCTTCAAAGTCGCTGCCTCTTTTGGTGTTAAGATCTTTTTGAGGGCCCCACCATGCTTAGATGGTGGTGTTATGAAGCTCAGTGCACTAGATTTTTCTAGTGTTTTTCTGATGAGGGGGGGTCTTTTGGGAACAATTGATCTTTTATCAATTGCCCCCTCCCGTTGAGGCCTAGGGATGGTGGTAGTCCCTGCCTCCTCTTCCATCGGCTGGTGTATCTCTTCCGACTCAACGCCGGAAGGTGCACCCTGTGAGGGTACACTAAGTTGTGACGCACTAACCGATGGAGCTACAAGATGTCCTTTTCCGACATCTATAGCATGCTGCTTTATTCTTGCGAGGTGATCGTCTGCCTGTGAAGTCTTAGATTCAGGTTTATGTTTCTGCAAGCTTTGCCCTGCCTTGGAATAATTATAATTAGGATCTAGGTCAATCCTTCGCCTGGGCGATGATCTGGGTGAAGGAGATCTAGGTCCAGCCATCTGAGACAGGACTGAGGCATAGCTTGCCCCAGCAGCCTGTTCAGCTATACGGCGTGCTTGGGGAAAGGAGATATCCTTGGTGGTCTTTAACTTCAGGATCTCTTTCTCTAGCTGCCATTTTGGACAGCCACGGTGATAGGCTGGCCCATCACCTCCACAATTAACACAATATGACTGTTTCTGACATGGTGAGTCACGGGAATGAACGTGTTCCCGTGACCCACAATTGGCGCAGGTTGCTTTGGCGCGGCAGGAGCCGCTAAAATGGCCAAATCGCTGGCAATTATAACATCGTTTTGGGTTCGGGATGTAGGGACGTACCCTACACCACTCGAACCCTATGCTGACCCTATCAGGCAACACTGTGCCATCAAAGGTCAGAGTCAGTAGCTGTCGTGAATATCTGGGGGGCTGGCGGTGAATGTGGATGACATTGTAGTCATTCAGCCAGTCCCTCAGTTCGTCATCGGAGCAGAGACTGCTCTCATGAGATGTCACAACCCCCTTGCAAGAGTTGAAGAACCGATGGGGCTCCACCTTTACAGGGGTACCCGCAAAGGCCCTCAGCTCCAGCAATTTTAACGATTGGTCCTTGTGGGCAACCTGCACCAGCAAGGATGAACTCCTGAGCCTTCTCGTATTTTCAACGAAACCAATACTTTCTTTCAACGTTCGACAAATTGTTATGGCTGAGAGACGGGAAAACCCATCGTCACTGCCAGTAACAACAAGAAACTTAGGCCATGGCGTAGATATAACATCATAAGTTGTACTTGGATTGGCATCATCTGTAGATGAGCGGAAACGTTTACTTTGTCTGGAACCAGTAGCCAATTTTTCGACCTCAGCCTGGTTTACCGCTGAGGGACGCGCACCTTGTTCACCCGGGGGACGTGCGAGCCGGTTTGGACTATTCTCTGAAGACATTTCCATTTTTGTTTCCCCTGTATGGTAGGGGACACACCCTCCTGTAAAGCTGGAGCAGCTTGTGCAATGCGCACGGTCCTGTTTTAGCCACTGGGGATAGAGGACTTCACCCCAAGTGTTTCCACCCTCGCCGCGTGGAGGCCCAGGACCTTCGAGGGCGAGAGAAGGCATAGAGAAGGATCCAGAGAGAGAGAGAAAGAAAGAGCAGCCAGTTGGGAAGAGCTGAGCACTCGAAGATAGGAGATAGAATAGATTGAATTGGAAAGTTTAATATTTAGATTTTAGTGTCGGTTATATGACAAGTGTATGACCCAGGAATGATGTGCCAAAGTGATTGAGGTATGTGTATTTATGTATCTACCTTTTAATTGTGGCTTCATGTATTCATTGCATTAATAGTCTAAAGAGTGTTTTATTAAATAGTATGAAATTTATTTACCCTAGTGTTATCGTTGCTCTATGAATTCAGATTCTAGTGACCTATAATGGAACGACTAGATCAATTCTGAAAATTATGGAGTAGGAACCACAAATATTATTCTGTGGGTACTACAAAATTAGTAGACAATAGTTCTTGATTGAGTAAATAAAATATATTGACAGATCAGGCTATCGGCCGAGTCCAGAATTATCATACTTCTGATAAGACTTCTGTCACCTACTGGAAGATCCCGGATTTGGACTAATTAGTTTAACGAGCTATTAGTGCCAATCAATATGGTGGAGAATCCGGGTAGTAGGTAGAAGTGTGTTAATTCTACTAGTGGTTGATTGCCTTGTCTCAGAGTGTAGATAAATGTACTTTGAATTTTTCCCCTCCCTCTCCTTGCCTAAAAACGTCCCTCTTAGGCACAGCTAAGTAGGCTTTAGAGAACTTTCTTGACTATTTACAGGAAAGTATATTTTCTGAAATGTTGGTTAGAGATTGTACATTGAAAAGTTGCGGTTTGGTAAGTAAAAAATGGATTTGCTTAAGAACAAGATGCGGCCCTTTTTTGGGTCGAAAGAGGATTTGTGGAAGGAACGATTAACGAGGGCCCAGCAAGCTGGAGCCGAGCCTTTGCAGTTCGCCCCAGTGTTTGTAGAACCCTCAGCCGCTCCCACCAACATTCCCGCAGTGCGTGTAGACACAATTCTGTTCACCAGCTCTAACATATTTATGTCTCAGCATGCTATCGCCTCGCACTTTGGGGTGTACCTAGCTGAGCGATTTGATTGCAAAAGGCCGGCAGACTGGTCTTGCTTGTCACTAGAATATATAAATCCTATTTTCAGACAAGTAGCCTCTGCCCTTTTTAACACAAACATGACTGCCGGGACAGCAGCCCAGTTACTTGTCATGTTCCTTAATTCTAAATTCCTCAAGCGAGAACAAGGTCTGGGAATGATGGCCAATGTGTGGGAAATTTTAATAAATGACCCTAGCCAATCCCCCATTTTCCCTACTGCAGATGTAGACTTGTTCATGCGTTATTATGTGGGACCATCTGTGGATAGTTTTAATCAGGAATTTATGTGGAAGCTAGCGCAAAAAATTGATAGGTTTTTGATTGCTGAGTTAAGTGTGCCAAAATCCTACCTTGCTGATATGCGTAAACAGATAGAGACTTGGTTTTCCATGTCAGCAGATCAAGTAGAAGGGGGAAATAAGAGCTCACAAGAACAAGCACATGAGAGTGACAGGGGAAGAGAATATGCCAAATCTAAAGAACATCAAGAAAAAGATAGTGAACATATGTTAAGATTTGACACAGTTAAACCAAAAGAGTCTGGCTATAGGGAAGAAGCTGAAATCTCATTTACTGACGACATAGAGATAGAACAAATGGGGCAAAGATTAGAGGCATTGGAAAGATCAGTGGCGGATTCCACCAGTAAATTTACACATATTATGTCTACCATTGACCCTAGAAAACAGCTGGGAAGACAAGAGCCAGCAACTTCCACACCCCGCTACCCCCCTGACCCACCTCCTTCCTCCAATCCTCAAGTAGCGCCAGGTGTTCCAGACTACGTGGTCAAACCCCTCGGTCATCAGCTGAGAGTCCCACATCCATTAGATCCTACTTTTGACCAAGACTGGACGGAGCATGAGGCAGCTGAAATACCAGGGCCGACTATTCTGCGTCACCGGCGTGAACAGACAATGAACCCTGTTGACGATGACGAAGATATGGTTGACTTAGCTTCACATTTGTCCTTACGACCAGAAAAACAATGGCAGCATCAGAGTCAAAAAGGGGCTGAGAGCTATGTTAAAAAGGAGTATCCAGACTTCCCCTTGTCTCCTATCAGGCCTATCAGATCTAGTCCTGAGCCTGTTGTTAATGTTTATGCTGCGAGGGCAAGATTCCGAGGCTCTCGGAAGGGAGACCCCCCACTTGAAACCCCCAAGAATTCTCGACCCCAGAAGGCAAAGTCCTCATCCAGTACACCGAAGGGAGTGGGGAAATTGTTCACTGCGCGGGGTGGGACAAAATAATCCCTAAAAGTAGTGTAAGGAAAGGGGGACCTCCGCCTGACCCCTCAGACGGGTCAAGTGACTCTGATGGTGAACCTCATGTCACCATAGATGCTATGGCCTTGCGGAAAAAATTAACTCAATTTTTTCCAAATCTCTTTAAGGGTACAGGATCGGCCGCTGCAGCCCGAGGTCACTGGTATTCCTTCCAGGATTTCCTGCAATATCATGGAATCAGCGGCAAGCGCTATGAGAGCACCGCCATTGCCCTGTTCAAATTGTCTTTGAAAGAAGCTGGGTTCAGGATCTACCCAAGAATCTCACCCTAGAATTGCTAAAAGATGAGTTCTTTAGCCGTTTTCATATGTGTGTGTGTGTGTGTGATTAGGGTTTTACGTCCTGTATTTCTGCACCAGTTGGGCTAATTAGGACAGGCAGAGACCATGGCAATGAGACAAAGGATGAAACAGCCATCCAACTTAGGCTCAACCAGGAATCGAACCCGGGACACAGCGGTTGGAAGCCCAGAGTGCTACCTCTGAGCTAGGCCCCCGCCCTCGCCGTTTTCATATAGATGTAGGCTCCAGGACCTGTTTCCCAGCAATTTTGGTACCTTGAAAGGGCTGAAGGGGAGTCATGGGGGGAAACGATTGGGAGATTGAAAATGCTCAATCATAAACTGGGCTATACTGAACAGACATTGATTGATAAAGTTCTTGAATTGTTGCCTGTTCAAGTGAGGCTAAGAATTCGCGAGATAGACCCAGATTCCCTGGATGAGGTGGCCGAGATAATCCGTTTCTATGAGCGTGAAGGCCTTGAAACGCAGAGTCAAACCACTTCTAGGGACGCTCTGCGCAAAGGTAAGAGCAATGTTATGGAAATTAACCAAACAAACACGCAACCTGAAGTAAAATACATCTTAGCCACACAAGCAGCGTCGGTTAACACTGGTGTTAATATGAGAAGAGCTGTACAAAGAAGGCCCCTTAGTGAAGTGGAGTGTTATTCCTGCCACAAACTCGGACATATCGCCAGAAATTGTCCTAATGTTAATCAAAGATCAAGGACCTCAAATTATCCTGGACCACCTCATAATTATTCACAACAACCCCAGAATTTCCAATAACAAAGTCCACCACAATATCCCCCTTACTGGACCCCTGCACCATATGGTCCCTACCCGCAACCTCAAGGGTATTCAGATCATTATGGGCCATACTCCTACCCCCGTATGGATCGTACCAGGCAACCCCTCCGCCCTCATGGCCACCAACAAACGCCCCCGCTAACCGAGACCATCAAGCCTCCAGGCCTCACAATAGTAGAGTGGAGGAGCGTGTGTGTGTGTGTGTGTGAGTTATTGTTTAACGCCTCATCAGCACCTGAGTGGGCTATGTAGAGGCTCTCTAGGTTAAGATTGATTAACTATATTTGGTAGTAGAAACCAGAAGCATATAAAAAATCTATAATTGTCTGGGTTGGATATCTGGTAAAGAGATGTTGTAAGGTATTAGCTTGAAACAAAGGTCTTCTAAAGCGTTGTAAGTGGCTGCAATCTAATAAAATATGTTTGATTGTTAGGGGGCACCGACAACTCTGGCATACCGGTGCCGGTTCATTGACTAAAAGGTGTAAATGTGTAAGTCTTGAATGTCCTATGAGGCATCTGTGATATATTCCTTGATCTTTGTGAGTATTGAACCTACTAGGTATTTTATTTTGAATGCAAGGTAAGATTGAATGCAACTTGTTGTTATTACATTCATTCCATTGTCTTTGCCAGCAAGACATGATAAAAGATTTTATAGTCATTTTAAAATCAGTGTGGAATGGTAAAATCAGTTATCTCTTTTGTAAGAGCCCTTTTTGCTGCCAGGTCTGCTTTTTCATTCCCTTCAATGCCAGCATGTCCAGGAATCCAGCAGAATACTATGTCTTTGTATTCGTGAAGATTGAAATACTTAATCAGAACATCTAAGATCCCAGGGTTATCAAGTTGTTTATTTTGGATTGCTTGAAGAGAAGATTTGGAATCAGAACAGATAACATAACGATCTGATTCTGAGTCCTCGATGTTCTTTAAGGCAAGGTAAATAGCTGTTAATTCTGCAGTGTATATTGAGCAGTGGTCTGGAAGACGACATTCAGCTATAACGGTTTTATAAGAAGTGACAGCACAGCCTACTCGTCTTTCCATTTTTGAGCCATCTGTGTATAGAAATTTGTACGATTCGTATTTAAACCTTATACTATAAAATAGGTTTTTGATAGTCTACCGGACTGGTTTCGCTTTTCTTAAGCTCTGCCAAATCCAGTATAACTTTCGGGACTGGGAGAATCCATGGCGGAATGGGTGGTACTTCCGTCTCGGCAATGATTGTAGTATCAATTTTTGCAGCCTCAAGATAGAATTTCATGCGTAATCCCAGTGGTCGAATGGCGTTTAAACGAGATTCATAATGATGCATGTATTTTGGATGAAATATAACATCATATGTCGGATTTGTTGGAGTTGAAGCTACTTTTAGTATGTATTGCATGGATAACTTGATACGACGAAGGGAAAGTGGAGGTTCCCCTGCCAGTACATATAAGCTCTCTACAGGAGATGTACGAAAAGCTCTTAAGCTTAGTCGCAACCCTTGATGATGTACAGAATTCAGGCATTTTAGATAAGATGGTCTGGCGGAGCCATATACCACAGAACCATAATCAAGTCGAGAACGAGTAATTGCTCGATAGAGACGAAGGAGGACCGTTGTGTCCCCACCCCAATTATATTTGCTCACTACTTTAAGGAGGTTCATTGATTTCAGGCACTTTGCTTTCAGTGCTTTGATATGCGGAATAAAAGACAATTTGGAGTCAAAGAGTACACCCAAAAATTTTGTTTCATTCACCACTTTTATTTGACAGTTGTCAATTATTGTCCGAATCATATAAGGAGTATATCAATATGCTTCATGAACGAATGGAACAAATGCGCAGAGACATTATTGAACAGAGAACTTTGAGGCGACAAGTAGAGGCTAGAAGACAGAGAAATCGCCGGCACACCAGGAACAACTGGGTGCCAGGATAATTTTGTTATGTCTGAGTTCCCCAGTACAAGACCGGCCTTGTTACAAATAGTCGCAAACTTAATTTCAATTATGTGGGTCCACTCGCATTAGTACGTAAACACCCTGATAATTTTGTGACTTTGTGTGCCCTGGACGGAACTCTAATCACCCAACCCATTCATGTCAGACGAGTGCGAATAGTCAAAATTAAGATACAGAGATCCTACGCCTCAACAATCGGTCAATTAACTGAATTGATTATTTCACTTCCAATTGAACTCCAAACACAATTTCATTCCCAATTATCTATGTTAAACGATATCAAGAAACATGTCAGGTGTCGAAAGAGCATTCAGTTGATGTAGAGAATTCATCTGAAGCCAGAGATAGTTCCCAACACCAGACCCCGCATTCTGACGACTAATCAATAAATGAGGCGCCCATGAACCACTGCATAAATTATGTTTATTGTCTTTGTTTGGTAACGTATTGAACAGAGAAACAGTCGTCATGTCTCTGGGTGAGTATTTGATAGTATTATTGTTAAGTTATATGTTTTATTATTGCCAATGTACCACATTAAACTGCATGAATACCATGTGTGCTGAGAGAGAAGTCCAACAACTCCAGCAAGGCCTGTATACAGGGCTAAAAATATCTGAACAAGAATGGAATGCCAGGATTAGGCCTCATCACCTTGCAATGGTGAGTCACTTGTGGTTTACCCCTTCCCAGAATCTCTCCATGCTATCTTTAGGGTCGATTATACGGAAAGGCTCTAGGGTTACAAATTTGGACTTGTCTTACTGGCCTATTCGTGCTCTGCAAATTCCCCTTGATGTTAGACAACGTTTTCTGTATATGAAACTGAATTCACTACTTGGTCTGAACGTTTTTAGCTATACCACTGAAGCATTACAATGGCTAAGAGGACTTAGAAAATTATATCTTAGATTGCATCAAAATACATGGTCCCGTTTTCCACAGTTTGGTAAAATTAAACATTCACATATTCATGGACCAGAAATTGGAACAATTGGAACTCTTTACTTTGGCCGAGAATGTCGAATTGAGCATTTATCCTTAACCTTTCCAAAATTGTTAGAAATTCTACCCAATGCTCTGACTAAATGTCACTTACTGAAAAGTTTTGTACTCAAGGCCGATTCATTATTAATCCCAGCCTCCAATCTTTTACGTTTCAATCCACAACTTCACTTTTTGTCTATAACTGCAAATAAATGGCTCTATCCTGCCTCTCTGTCACAATTAATCTGTGATAGAATGAAATCCCCCTGCCATGTATCCAAGGTGCACATACAGGCTGATAGTCCACTTCCCAGTAGTTTGCTAGGGCCCAATGTATTATTAGATGAATTACACATCATCAGCAATGACTCTCAATCCATCAACACCATTCACCCTGGTATAAATTTATATTTAAATATACTCAGACTAGATAACGCTCAAATTATGTTCTACAAAACCATGTTAGGCATTCCTGTATGTATCAGACACCTTCAAATTTTTAATCAATCACATGAAAATCTTAGATGGCTCAAAGGAGTTGAATTGGCCACCACCCGGTCCCTCCAAGTAAACTTCAATAATCTTACTGACATCGGATACTTAACAAAGCCCCACCACATGAATATGATTCAATTAGACTTGTCTTACAATGTGATCCAAAATCCCATCTTATACTTCACACATTTTCAACAAATACAATCCGTAGATCTCTCAAATAACGCATTAACCTATATACAATTAGTCTTCCCCAGCACATCTCTCAAATTTCTAAATCTCAGTCACAATGCCCTAACAAATTTAAACATAGCCATCACTAAAGTAACATTTTTTACATTGGACCTATCCCATAATAAACTCCATGAAGTCTCAGCCCTCACCTCCATTTTAGGGGAGATAGATTAAATTGATCTTAAGCACAATCGACTCATAGACGTTAGCGCCCTGCAACAGCTAAATTTAGAACGCCCCACCACATTGGATATCACGGAAAACCCTCTTGAATGCTCTTGCACGAACGCCCGCAGCCTTTTATGGGCCGACAAACAGAGGCACACGATCCGGCGCGAGCGCTGCTGGGAGCAACCCCCTTCCCCCTGCGTCGATGCAGACAACACCTGGATGCTCCAGCGCGTGCTTCAGAAGTTGGCAGACACAGACACTGCCAGTAACGCAACCTTGATAGGTGATTCCTCTGATTGGGATTACTTTGATACCGACCGCAAATAACTCGACTTTTTATTACAGCTATTCACATTTGTAGAATCAAGATTGAACAACATCATTATGCCGTTAACTCCAAGTAAGTTAATGTTCATTACTTGTGTTTGGTTTGCTGCTGTACTTGGTGAAAATGTGGAGTCTGAGTGAAATGTTCACGATAACCTTCTTCGTGAAAAAATATGGAGTTGGATTCCAACCCATGGGCTCGCTGGTCATCAGTCCTCACCTGATGACCTTGAATTTCATGATACCTTTCCGAAACTGGACCTCCACCCCTGTTAACCTCCCTCCTACTGTAACCTCTGTCTGTATGAACCCAAATATGACCAATAACTACATAGGCAAAATTTGCAAACATCAACTCCCCTCCCTCTATTTGTACTTGAACATTTCTAAAGACTGGGAACGACGTATAGAGAATTTACAACAAGAATTCCAAGACTTGCGTGTTGATATACAACCTGATCCACCCACCAGGCGCAAGAGAGCATTGGCAGGTTTGATTTTAGGTGGTATAGGTTGGGCTGCTGGTCAAGGAATTAAAACTTTAATTGATCTTAAAAGATATAGGGATCTTAAAAAAGGTCTCTCTATACTGGCCCAGCAACAAGAATCTCAAGGAAAATCAATAATATCCCTTAAGCGAGAATTAGCACACTATATTACTTTAGATTTACAGCAGCAAACAAACACATACATGAAATTATCACAAATGGAGCAGCAGATTGCCAGGACCCAACAGGAGGTAAGTGGACTTTTTAATGCTTTCATATCTATCACTTCAGACCTGGACAAAAAGACAATAACAATACCTCTGTTATCAAAACTGGTACAATTAAGGGCTGACCTTGCTATCCTCGCTTTCTCTAAATTGCCAGAAGTTTACTACTCTGATTTACAACTTTTGAATAACTTAAGGGATGCACAAAGAGGGATACGGCAACACGGCTTATTAGACCTTGAGGTGCTGCAGAAAACACTCACTATGGCCACTGAACAATTAAAAGAATGGCAGCCCGATTACCAGTTTGTTACTAATAACTTAAATCAGATCCATATGGATAACAGAGTCAGAGTATCGGTTACACCGAGGGGGGCCATAGTACAAATTCCTCTAGAAGTTATTAAAAGACATACCCCCGTTATGGCCCTCTACAATATTGTGAGTATTCCAGTACCTCTAAATCAAACAAAAGACATCAAATTTAGCATCCAAAATTGATATCACTGACACATACTTTGGCGTCTCAGATACGCACTATGTACTTATAAATCAAAAACAGCTAGATGCATACCATAATGTCCGAGCACACCACCTAACTGTTTGCCCATTAACTTTCCCTCTCCTTAGACGAAATGTTCCCTCCTGCGCTGTCAGTTTATACAAACAACACAATAATGATGAAGTTTATGCTCATTGTCCACTAATTATCAAATCTATTGACCAATGGGGTGCACAGATACTAGAATCGGAAAATTCCTTACTCATTTTTGGTTTACAACAACAACATCAGATATGGTGTGAACACTCAAACCAGCCTGACCCTTTCACCTCCCTTACCTATGCCCTAGTTTCAAAGAATCTTTTATGTAGATGCAATGTACTAATATCCTCGTATTTTTTAAAGGGCTATTTGTGCGAGCAGATCAGAGTATCAGAAGTTTCCGTGGAACATCCACAAAACCCATTCACAAGTTCTATTATCGATGATTTACAGGCGGAATTAGAGACCTATAGTGTAGAATCTGAGATGTGGAGCAATACAGTTGAGCTCATTCCCAAACTTATTCAAACTGTCGATAATCTAACTAAGAATGATCAATCAGACGAAGACTTACATATTGTAGATCTGAAAAGGGCCTTACTACAACAAATTGAAAGGGAAGCTCTGATACTGGAAAGAGATGCACCAAAAGCCACAGACACTAGCAAGTGGTTCGGTGGCTCTTTCTGGCTCTTGGGTCTATCACTGATCTGCTCAATTGTGTATCTCAATTGAAATTCGTACCAATAGTAATTCAAGCTGCCAGCACCTTAGCGCTCATTATCATCTCTTGGATACAAATAAAAATTTTGTTAAAAGAATACTCTCATTTCTCTGCCTATAAACTTCCTTCTCTGAATCCTGAACTATATTTAGGATATCCTCAGGTAAGACTCACGTTAGAAAGTGTATCAGGAACTGAACGATTGATGTTTCCCATTGCTATTCTAAATGGAATGATTAATGAAATTGTATACATAGGCAACCTCCAACCCAGAATACTGGGCTATAGAAACTCCCTATGTGGAGGTGCTTTGACCATAAACTTTGGCAGTACTGGGCCCAACAAATTACTATGTGGTGCCATGTACATTAATGTTCCTGACACTGTAGCTACCCCCTGGTCACATATGTGGACCATACGTCGGATGGCCCAGCGACAATATAGAGCAAAGATATGGCTTTTAGATCAGTACCATATAGCATACCCCTTATTGGACTCATCTACAGGAATTATGAGCCAGCAGCAACGCCTATGATTGAACCAGTTTAAGAACCATTTACTCCTTACGTAGATTCAAAATTAATAATAACCAGACCAAGAACTTAAATTTAAGATCGTTTAATTCCACTCATTACAATTCATCACCTAGAACCAGGCTATTACAATCTTTACATTCTTCAACATCATAAATGTTTACATGCTTCCCCTGATTACATCACTCACTATGTAATAGCATCCTCAAAATACTTTTTATCTCATAGACAATACAATGTAATACTTTTGTAATGAAACCTGATACTAAGTATATGTACAGTCCTTCAGATCAAGTTTTTGTATCTTACATACTATAACAATGAACATGTCTTTCGTATATACTTTTGTTTTGAATAATCTGAATATATATATTAAAAACCAAGAAAATCTATTCATTAGTATAAATATATCACCTATATCTCTGTCCCTGTACGAATATATACACAATAAGTACACTTTCTCCTGAAAGTGTAATTAGACATGAATTTAATGCTGCATTAATACCTGAATGTCATAAATACAATCAACTTGGTCAAAAGAACCAAAAACCTGATTACCCTTGCAACTACCTATATGCAATCAACACAATGACTAGTGATTCAAAGAAAATAATAATCACAATGATCAGAAAGCAATAACTCAATAAATGATCACATACTATAATAGAGCAGACAAAACACTGCTTATACTTACATTCAAATGTATACTACGATTACAGTCAAAAGTACCCAATCTTCTAACTATATTATACAAGTAAAATACTATAAAAGGTTCCACATGATGATTGTAAAATCTTAATACATCTTGTTTACATACTTGAAGTAATATCTGATATTAAACCTTTTTATGACACAAAGACATTTAAGTCCTGATGAAGTCAGAAGAAAACAAATATATATCGTACAATTCTGACATTACATGCTAAATATAAAACATTACCTGTTTTGTTTCAATAAATGAAGTTCCATGTAACTCAGAAGATAGGAGATAGAATAGATTGAATTGGAAAGTTTAATATTTAGACTTTAATGTCGGTTATATGACAAGTGTATGACCCAGGAATGATGTGCCAAAGTGATTGAGGTATGTGTATTTATGTATCTACCTTTTAATTGTGGCTTCATGTATTCATTGCATTAATAGTCTAAAGAGTGTTTTATTAAATAGTATGAAATTTATTTACCCTAGTGTTATCGTTGCTCTAGGAGTTCAGATTCTAGTGACCAATAATGGAATGACTAGATCAATTCTGAAAATTATAGAGTAGGAACCACAAATATCATTCTCTGGGTACTACAAAATTAGTAGACAATAGTTCTTTATTGAGTAAATAAAATAAATTGACAGATCAGGTTCACCCGACTTCTGTCACCTACTGGAAGATCCCGGATTTGGACTAATTAGTTTAACGAGCTATTAGTGCCAATCAAAAATTCACCACTTTTATTTGACTGTTGTCAATTATTAGTGATGGATCTGGATGGTTTGATCGTAAATAATGTGTGTGTGTGTGTGTGAGTTATTGTTTAACGCCTCATCAGCACCTGAGTGGGCTATGTAGAGGCTCTCTAGGTTAAGATTGATTAACTATATTTGGTAGTAGAAACCAGAAGCATATAAAAAATCAATAATTGTCTGGGTTGGATATCTGGTAAAGAGATGTTGTAAGGTATTAGCTTGAAACAAAGGTCTTCTAAAGCGTTGTAAGTGGCTGCAATCTAATAAAATATGTTTGATTGTTAGGGGGCACCGACAACTCTGGCATACCGGTGCCGGTTCATTGACTAAAAGGTGTAAATGTGTAAGTCTTGAATGTCCTATGAGGCATCTGTGATATATTCCTTGATCTTTGCGAGTATTGAACCTACTCGGTATTTTATTTTGAATGCAAGGTAAGATTGAATGCAGCTTGTTGTTATTACATTCATTCCATTGTCTTTGCCAGCAAGACATGATAAAAGATTTTATAGTCATTTTAAAATCAGTGTATGGAATGGTAAAATCAGTTATCTCTTTTGTAAGAGCCCTTTTTGCTGCCAGGTCTGCTTTTTCATTCCCTTCAATGCCAGCGTGTCCAGGAATCCAGCAGAATACTATGTCTTTGTATTCGTGAAGATAGAAATACTTAATCAGAACATCTAAGATCCCAGGGTTATCAAGTTGTTTATTTTGGATTGCTTGAAGAGCAGATTTTGAATCAGAACAGATAACATAACGATCTGATTCTGAGTCCTCGATGTTCTTTAAGGCAAGGTAAATAGCTGTTAATTCTGCAGTGTATATTGAGCAGTGGTCTGGAAGACGACATTCAGCTATAACGGTTTTATAAGAAGTGACTGCACAGCCTACTCGTCTTTCCATTTTTGAGCCATCTGTGTATAGAAATTTGTACGATTCGTATTTAAACCTTATACTATAAAATAGGTTTTGATAGTCTACCGGATTGGTTTCGCTTTTCTTAAGCTCTGCCAAATCCAGGATAACTTTTGGGACTGGGAGAATCCATGGCGG
The DNA here is from genome assembly GCA_932294295.1 of Alitta virens. NCBI lineage: Eukaryota > Metazoa > Annelida > Polychaeta > Phyllodocida > Nereididae > Alitta > Alitta virens. The sequence goes on along the minus strand of OW028585.1, from coordinate 15,086,835 downwards.
AATGGGTGGTACTTCCGTCTCGGCAATGATTGTAGTATCAATTTTTGCAGCCTCAAGATAGAATTTCATGCGTAATCCCAGTGGTCGAATGGCGTTTGAACGAGATTCATAATGATGCATGTATTTTGGATGAAATATTACATCATATGTTGGATTTGTTGGAGTTGAAGCTACTTTTAGTATGTATTGCATGGATAACTTGATACGACGAAGGGAAAGTGGAGGTTCCCCTGCCAGTACATATAAGCTCTCTACAGGAGATGTACGAAAAGCTCTTAAGCTTAGTCGCAACCCTTGATGATGTACAGAATTCAGGCATTTTAGATAAGATGGTCTGGCGGAGCCATATACCACAGAACCATAATCAAGTCGAGAACGAGTAATTGCTCGATAGAGACGAAGGAGGACCGTTGTGTCCCCACCCCAATTATATTTGCTCACTACTTTAAGGAGGTTCATTGATTTCAGGCACTTGGCTTTCAGTGCTTTGATATGCGGAATGAAAGACAATTTGGAGTCAAAGAGTACACCCAAAAATTTTGTTTCATTCACCACTTTTATTTGACAGTTGTCAATTATTAGTGATGGATCTGGATGGTTTGATCGTAAATAATAGAAAGGCAGACAAACTGTCTTCTGTTTAGAGAACTTGAAGCCATTTTCGAGTGACCATTTGTGAATCCTATTCAAATTTAATTGCAGTTGTCGTTCTATGGTTGGCATATATCTGGAACGATATGCAATGAGAAAATCGTCAACATATAGGGACGACATGAGATTTTCTGAGATGGAATTTACTATACTGTTGATTTTGACGTTAAAGAGGGTGGGCGAGAGAATACTACCCTGAGGGACTCCATTCTTCTGAGAGTAGGGGCTTGACATCGTTGATCCCACTCGGACCTTAAAGAAGCGATCCTGTAGGAAGGATCCGATGAAAACTGGAAGGCGACCTCGAAGCCCTAAGTCGTGGAGATCTTTCATTATTCCATATTTCCATGTAGTGTCATAAGCTTTTTCTAGGTCAAAGAATATGGCTACTACGTGTTCTCTGTTAATGAAAGCATCTCTAACATAAGTTTCCAGTCTGACTAAATGATCTAATGTGCTCCTGTGACGGCGAAATCCAGATTGGAACTCTGTAATAAGCTGGTTCGACTCCAGGAACCAAACCAGTCTATCAGTAATAATTCGCTCCATTGTCTTACATAGACAACTGGTTAAGGCTATTGGTCGATAATTCATAGGATCACTATGATCCTTCCCCGGCTTGGGAATTGGGATGACCGTGGCTTGTTTCCACAGGGATGGAAGACATCCCTTCTCCCAAATTTGATTAAAGATATACAGTAATGTTTTTAAAGAGGATTGAGGTAGGTGTTTTAAGATTTGATAATGTATATTATCAGGGCCTGTTGCAGAGTCAGTCGCTTTTAAGATGGCCTTCTGAAGTTCTTCTAAGGTGATGTAGGAGTTATAATCTTCGCTGTTATCAGACTGTATATTTAGGGTTAATCTCTCAGCTTGAGCCTTATAACATTGAAATTCTCTCGTATAGTTCTCCGATGAGGAGTTGTACGCAAACTGTTCTCCTAACCCGTTTGATATTTGTTCTGGTGAGGAGAGATGTTCTCCATTCACTTCTAGAATGCTTACATGCGAAGCTAGGTTCTTTCCTTCAATCTTCTTAATCATTTTCCAGACTTTATTGCTAGGAGTTCTTTCAGTGAGTCTGGAGACATAGTCTCTCCAACAACTACGTTTTTTTTGCCTGACAATTCTACGCGCTTTGGCTTTCAGGCACTTAAAATTATTCAGATTGTTGATGGTCGGCTGTGATTTAAAAATTCTGAGGGCTTTCTTACGGTTTTTAATAGCTTCTCTTACTTCGTCGTCAAACCAGGGTCTTGCACTTCGTTTAGAATTATTTTTTGTCATCGGTATTGTTTTATTGGCTATATCAGTAATATCATCAGTAAAATCTTCAACGAGATTATTACAATTCCTATAATGAGACATAGTAATTGTTTCTAAGCAGTGCTTTTCGAAGGAGGTCCAATCCGCTTTATGCAACTTCCATCGGAGTTGACCCACTTCTCTTGTACCTTCTACGTTTTGTAGGACAATAGGAAAGTGATCACTGCCGTGAGTGTCCTCTAATACTCTCCATTCAAATTCCAGAAATAACGCTGGATCACATATACTAAGGTCTATCGCTGAAAATGTTCCATGACCTGGGTGAAGATATGTAGGTGAACCATCATTGAACAAGCAAAGGGTGTGGTCATTGAGAAAATCTTCAATGGTTTTTCCTTTGTTGTTGTGGGAAGTGCTTCCCCACAATTGGTTATGGCTGTTAAAATCTCCTAGGATAAGACGCGGTTCAGGCAGTTGATTGTAAAGGTTATGCAAATCACTGGCTGTAAGGTGAAAGGGTGGAGGAATATATAAGGAACATATGGTGAATGTTTTATTCAGGTTCAGACGAACTGCTGTAGCCTGAAGGTTAGTGTTAAGAGCAATATGGGTATGAATGATGCCATTTTTAACTAAAATTGATGAGCCACCAGTGGCTCTATCGTGGGCAATATTGCCATATGTATTATACATATGATAGTTTCTCAGTTTAAAACTATTTGGAGGTTTCAGAAATGTTTCCTGTAGACAGAAAACACTAGGGTTTAAGTCTTGGACCATGCAACCTATTTCATCGAAGTTGGCTCTGAAACCTCGACAGTTCCACTGAATGATACTGTCCATGAATTAGTTAAAAGAGTTTAATATTATCATAGTAAAATCTGTAGTGCATGGTATGAATTTGTATGAATATTCACTTTTTCTTCAAAGTCGCTGCCTCTTTTGGTGTTAAGATCTTTTTGAGGGCCCCACCATGCTTAGATGGTGGTGTTATGAAGCTCAGTGCACTAGATTTTTCTAGTGTTTTTCTGATGAGGGGGGGGTCTTTTGGGAACAATTGATCTTTTATCAATTGCCCCCTCCCGTTGAGGCCTAGGGATGGTGGTAGTCCCTGCCTCCTCTTCCATCGGCTGGTGTATCTCTTCCGACTCAACGCCGGAAGGTGCACCCTGTGAGGGTACACTAAGTTGTGACGCACTAACCGATGGAGCTACAAGATGTCCTTTTCCGACATCTATAGCATGCTGCTTTATTCTTGCGAGGTGATCGTCTGCCTGTGAAGTCTTAGATTCTGGTTTCTCTTTCTGCGTGCTTTGGCCTGCCTTTGAATATTTATAATTAGGATCTAGGTCAATCCTTCGCCTGGGCGATGATCTGGGTGAAGGAGATCTAGGTCCAGCCATCTGAGACAGGACTGAGGCATAGCTTGCCCCAGCAGCCTGTTCAGCTATACGGCGTGCTTGGGGAAAGGAGATATCCTTGGTGGTCTTTAACTTCAGGATCTCTTTCTCTAGCTGCCATTTGGGACAGCCACGGTGATAGGCTGGCCCATCACCTCCACAATTAACACAATATGACTGTTTCTGACATGGTGAGTCACGGGAATGAACGTGTTCCCGTAACCCACAATTGGCGCAGGTTGCTTTGGCGCGGCAGGAGCCGCTAAAATGGCCAAATCGCTGGCAATTATAACATCGTTTTGGGTTCGGGATGTAGGGACGTACCCTACACCACTCGAACCCAATGCTGACCTTGTCAGGCAAAACTGTGCCATCAAAGGTCAGTGTGAGAAGCTGTCGTGAATATCTTGGGGGCTGGCGATGAATGTGGATGACATTGTAGTCATCCAGCCAGTCCCTCAGTTCCTCATCAGAGCAGAGACTGCTCTCGTGCGATGTTATAACGCCCTTGCAGGAGTTGAAAAACCGATGGGGCTCCACCTTAATAGGGGCACCCGCAAAGGCCTTCCACTCCAGCAACTTCAAAGATTGGTCCTTGTGTGCAACCTGCACCAGCAAGGAAGAATTCTTTAATCTCCTTGTATTTTCAATATAACCTACGTTTTCTTTCAAGGTCCTGCAAATTGTAATGGCTGAGAGACGGGAAAACCCATCATCACTGCCAGTAATTACAAGAAACTTGGGCCATGTCTGAAATAGAGAGGCAGATTGAGAGCTTTGATTTGCGTCATCTAATGTGTGTGTGTGTGTGAGTTATTGTTTAACGCCTCATCAGCACCTGAGTGGGCTATGTAGAGGCTCTCTAGGTTAAGATTGATTATCTATATTTGGTAGTAGAAACCAGAAGCATATAAAAAATCAATAATTGTCTGGGTTGGATATCTAGTAAAGAGATGTTGTAAGGTAGTAGCTTGAAACAGAGGTCTTCTAATGCGTTGTGTGTGTGTGTGTGAGTTATTGTTTAACGCCTCATCAGCACCTGAGTGGGCTATGTAGAGGCTCTCTAGGTTAAGATTGATTATCTATATTTGGTAGTAGAAACCAGAAGCATATAAAAAATCAATAATTGTCTGGGTTGGATATCTAGTAAAGAGATGTTGTAAGGTAGTAGCTTGAAACAGAGGTCTTCTAATGCGTTGTAAGTGGATGCAATCTAATAAAATATGTTTGATTGTTAGGGAGCGCCGACAACTCTGGCATACCGGTGCTGGTTCATTGACTAAAAGGTGTAAATGTGTAAGTCTTGAATGTCCTATGAGGCATCTGTGATATATTCCTTGATCTTTGCGAGTATTGAACCTACTCGGTATTTTATTTTGAATGCAAGGTAAGATTGAATGCAACTTGTTGTTATTACATTCATTCCATTGTCTTTGCCAGCAAGACATGATAAAAGATTTTATAGTCATTTTAAAATCAGTGTATGGAATGGTAAAATCAGTTATCTCTTTTGTAAGAGCCCTTTTTGCTGCCAGGTCTGCTTTTTCATTCCCTTCAATGCCAGCGTGTCCAGGAATCCAGCAGAATACTATGTCTTTGTATTCGTGAAGATAGAAATACTTAATAAGAACATCTAAGATCCCAGGGTTATCAAGTTGTTTATTTTGGATTGCTTGAAGAGCAGATTTGGAATCAGAACAGATAACATAACGATCTGATTCTGAGTCCTCGATGTTCTTTAAGGCAAGGTAAATAGCTGTTAATTCTGCAGTGTATATTGAGCAGTGGTCTGGAAGACGACATTCAGCTATAACGGTTTTATAAGAAGTGACAGCACAGCCTACTCGTCTTTCCATTTTTGAGCCATCTGTGTATAGAAATTTGTACGATTCGTATTTAAACCTTATACTATAGAATAGGTTTTGATAGTCTACCGGATTGGTTTCGCTTTTCTTAAGCTCTGCCAAATCCAGTATAACTTTCGGGACTGGGAGAATCCATGGCGGAATGGGTGGTACTTCCGTCTCGGCAATGATTGTAGTATCAATTTTTGCAGCCTCAAGATAGAATTTCATGCGTAATCCCAGTGGTCGAATGGCGTTTGAACGAGATTCATAATGATGCATGTATTTTGGATGAAATATTACATCATATGTTGGATTTGTTGGAGTTGAAGCTACCTTTAGTATGTATTGCATGGATAACTTGATACGACGAAGGGAAAGTGGAGGTTCCCCTGCCAGTACATATAAGCTCTCTACAGGAGATGTACGAAAAGCTCTTAAGCTTAGTCGCAACCCTTGATGATGTACAGAATTCAGGCATTTTAGATAAGATGGTCTGGCGGAGCCATATACCACAGAACCATAATCAAGTCGAGAACGAGTAATTGCTCGATAGAGACGAAGGAGGACCGTTGTGTCCCCACCCCAATTATATTTGCTCACTACTTTAAGGAGGTTCATTGATTTCAGGCACTTTGCTTTCAGTGCTTTGATATGCGGAATGAAAGACAATTTGGAGTCAAAGAGTACACCCAAAAATTTTGTTTCATTCACCACTTTTATTTGACAGTTGTCAATTATTAGTGATGGATCTGGATGGTTTGATCGTAAGTAATAGAAAGGCAGACAAACTGTCTTCTGTTTAGAGAACTTGAAGCCATTTTCGAGTGACCATTTGTGAATCCTATTCAAATTTAATTGCAGTTGTCGTTCTATGGTTGGCATATATCTGGAACGATATGCAATGAGGAAATCGTCAACATATAGGGACGACATGAGATTTTCTGAGATGGAATTTACTATACTGTTGATTTTGACGTTAAAGAGGGTGGGCGAGAGAATACTACCCTGAGGGACTCCATTCTCCTGAGAGTAGGGGCTTGACATCGTTGATCCCACTCGGACCTTAAAGAAGCGATCCTGTAGGAAGGATCCGATGAAAACTGGAAGGCGACCTCGAAGCCCTAAGTCGTGGAGATCTTTCATTATTCCATATTTCCATGTAGTGTCATAAGCTTTTTCTAGGTCAAAGAATATGGCTACTACGTGTTCTCTGTTAATGAAAGCATCTCTAACATAAGTTTCCAGTCTGACTAAATGATCTAATGTGCTCCTGTGACGGCGAAATCCAGATTGGAACTCTGTAATAAGCTGGTTCGACTCCAGGAACCAAACCAGTCTATCAGTAACAATTCGCTCCATTGTCTTACATAGACAACTGGTTAAGGCTATTGGTCGATAATTCATAGGATCACTATGATCCTTCCCCGGCTTGGGAATTGGGATGACCGTGGCTTGTTTCCACAGGGATGGAAGACATCCCTTCTCCCAAATTTGATTAAAGATGTACAGTAATGTTTTTAAAGAGGATTGAGGTAGGTGTTTTAAGATTTGATAATGTATATTATCAGGGCCTGTTGCAGAGTCAGTCGCTTTTAAGATGACCTTCTGAAGTTCTTCTAAGGTGATGTAGGAGTTATAATCTTCGCTGTTATCAGACTGTATATTTAGGGTTAATCTCTCAGCTTGAGCCTTATAACATTGAAATTCTCTCGTATAGTTCTCCGATGAGGAGTTGTACGCAAACTGTTCTCCTAACCCGTTTGATATTTGTTCTGGTGAGGAGAGATGTTCTCCATTCACTTCTAGAATGCTTACATGCGAAGCTAGGTTCTTTCCTTCAATCTTCTTAATCATTTTCCAGACTTTATTGCTAGGAGTTCTTTCAGTGAGTCTGGAGACATAGTCTCTCCAGCAACTACGTTTTTTTTGCCTGACAATTCTACGCGCTTTGGCTTTCAGGCACTTAAAATTATTCAGATTGTTGATGGTCGGCTGTGATTTAAAAATTCTGAGGGCTTTCTTACGGTTTTTAATAGCTTCTCTTACTTCGTCATCAAACCAAGGTCTTGCACTACGTTTAGAATTATTTTTTGTCATCGGTATTGTTTTATTGGCTATATCAGTAATATCATCAGTAAAATCTTCAACGAGATTATTACAATTCCTATAATGAGACATAGTAATTGTTTCTAAGCAGTGCTTTTCGAAGGAGGTCCAATCCGCTTTATGCAACTTCCATCGGAGTTGACCCACTTCTCTTGTACCTTCTACGTTTTGTAGGACAATAGGAAAGTGATCACTGCCGTGAGTGTCCTCTAATACTCTCCATTCAAATTCCAGAAATAACGCTGGATCACATATACTAAGGTCTATCGCTGAAAATGTTCCATGACCTGGGTGAAGATATGTAGGTGAACCATCATTGAACAAGCAAAGGGTGTGGTCATTGAGAAAATCTTCAATGGTTTTTCCTTTGTTGTTGTGGGAAGTGCTTCCCCACAATTGGTTATGGCTGTTAAAATCTCCTAGGATAAGACGCGGTTCAGGCAGTTGATTGTAAAGGTTATGCAAATCACTGGCTGTAAGGTGAAAGGGTGGAGGAATATATATGGAACATATGGTGAATGTTTTATTCAGGTTCAGACGAACTGCTGTAGCCTGAAGGTTAGTGTTAAGAGCAATATGGGTATGAATGATGCCATTTTTAACTAAAATTGATGAGCCACCAGTGGCTCTATCGTGGGCAATATTGCCATATGTATTATACATATGATAGTTTCTCAGTTTAAAACTATTTGGAGGTTTCAGAAATGTTTCCTGTAGACAGAAAACACTAGGGTTTAAGTCTTGGACCATGCAACCTATTTCATCGAAGTTGGCTCTGAAACCTCGACAGTTCCACTGAATGATACTGTCCATGAATTAGTTAAAAGAGTTTAATATTATCATAGTAAAATCTGTAGTGCATGGTATGAATTTGTATGAATATTCACTTTTTCTTCAAAGTCGCTGCCTCTTTTGGTGTTAAGATCTTTTTGAGGGCCCCACCATGCTTAGATGGTGGTGTTATGAAGCTCAATGCACTAGATTTTTCTAGTGTTTTTCTGATGAGGGGGGGTCTTTTGGGAACAATTGATCTTTTATCAATTGCCCCCTCCCGTTGAGGCCTAGGGATGGTGGTAGTCCCTGCCTCCTCTTCCATCGGCTGGTGTATCTCTTCCGACTCAACGCCGGAAGGTGCACCCTGTGAGGGTACACTAAGTTGTGACGCACTAACCGATGGAGCTACAAGATGTCCTTTTCCGACATCTATAGCATGCTGCTTTATTCTTGCGAGGTGATCGTCTGCCTGTGAAGTCTTAGATTCTGGTTTATGTTTCTGCAAGCTTTGCCCTGCCTTGGAATAATTATAATTAGGATCTAGGTCAATCCTTCGCCTGGGCGATGATCTGGGTGAAGGAGATCTAGGTCCAGCCATCTGAGACAGGACTGAGGCATAACTTGCCCCAGCAGCCTGTTCAGCTATACGGCGTGCTTGGGGAAAGGAGATATCCTTGGTGGTCTTTAACTTCAGGATCTCTTTCTCTAGCTGCCATTTGGGACAGCCACGGTGATAGGCTGGCCCATCACCTCCACAATTAACACAATATGACTGTTTCTGACATGGTGAGTCACGGGAATGAACGTGTTCCCGTGACCCACAATTGGCGCAGGTTGCTTTGGCGCGGCAGGAGCCGCTAAAATGGCCAAATCGCTGGCAATTATAACATCGTTTTGGGTTCGGGATGTAGGGACGTACCCTACACCACTCGAACCCAATGCTGACCTTGTCAGGCAAAACTGTGCCATCAAAGGTCAGTGTGAGAAGCTGTCGTGAATATCTTGGGGGCTGGCGATGAATGTGGATGACATTGTAGTCATCCAGCCAGTCCCTCAGTTCCTCATCGGAGCAGAGACTGCTCTCGTGCGATGTTATAACGCCCTTGCAGGAGTTGAAAAACCGATGGGGCTCCACCTTAATAGGGGCACCCGCAAAGGCCTTCCACTCCAGCAACTTCAAAGATTGGTCCTTGTGTGCAACCTGCACCAGCAAGGAAGAATTCTTTAATCTCCTTGTATTTTCAATATAACCTACGTTTTCTTTCAAGGTCCTGCAAATTGTAATGGCTGAGAGACGGGAAAACCCATCATCACTGCCAGTAATTACAAGAAACTTGGGCCATGTCTGAAATAGAGAGGCAGATTGAGAGCTTTGATTTGCGTCATCTAATGATGGACGCAAACGTTTACCAAGTCTGGAACCAGTAGCCAATTTTTCGACCTCAGCCTGGTTTACCGCTGAGGGACGCGCACCTTGTTCACCCGGGGGACGTGCGAGCCGGTCTAAAATTGTCGATTCGGACATATTCATTTTTGTTTCCCCTGTATGGTAGGGGACACACCCTCCTGTAAAGCTGGAGCAGCTTGTGCAATGCGCACTGTCCTGTTTTAGCCACTGGGGATAGAGGACTTCACCCCAAGTGTTTCCACCCTCGCCGCGTGGAGGCCCAGGACCTTCGAGGGCGCGTCATCTAATGATGGACGCAAACGTTTACCAAGTCTGGAACCAGTAGCCAATTTTTCGACCTCAGCCTGGTTTACCGCTGAGGGACGCGCACCTTGTTCACCCGGGGGACGTGCGAGCCGGTCTAAAATTGTCGATTCGGACATATTCATTTTTGTTTCCCCTGTATGGTAGGGGACACACCCTCCTGTAAAGCTGGAGCAGCTTGTGCAATGCGCACTGTCCTGTTTTAGCCACTGGGGATAGAGGACTTCACCCCAAGTGTTTCCACCCTCGCCGCGTGGAGGCCCAGGACCTTCGAGGGCCAGCCTCAAGGTAGAATTTCATGCGTAATCCCAGTGGTCGAATGGCGTTTGAACGAGATTCATAATGATGCATGTATTTTGGATGAAATATAACATCATATGTTGGATTTGTTGGAGTTGAAGCTACTTTTAGTATGTATTGCATGGATAACTTGATACGACGAAGGGAAAGTGGAGGTTCCCCTGCCAGTACATATAAGCTCTCTACAGGAGATGTACGAAAAGCTCTTAAGCTTAGTCGCAACCCTTGATGATGTACAGAATTCAGGCATTTTAGATAAGATGGTCTGGCGGAGCCATATACCACAGAACCATAATCAAGTCGAGAACGAGTAATTGCTCGATAGAGACGAAGGAGGACCGTTGTGTCCCCACCCCAATTATATTTGCTCACTACTTTAAGGAGGTTCATTGATTTCAGGCACTTTGCTTTCAGTGCTTTGATATGCGGAATGAAAGACAATTTGGAGTCAAAGAGTACACCCAAAAATTTTGTTTCATTCACCACTTTTATTTGACAGTTGTCAATTATTAGTGATGGATCTGGATGGTTTGATCGTAAGTAATAGAAAGGCAGACAAACTGTCTTCTGTTTAGAGAACTTGAAGCCATTTTTGAGTGACCATTTGTGAATCCTATTCAAATTTAATTGCAGTTGTCGTTCTATGGTTGGCATATATCTGGAACGATATGCAATGAGGAAATCGTCAACATATAGGGACGACATGAGATTTTCTGAGATGGAATTTACTAAACTGTTGATTTTGACGTTAAAGAGGGTGGGCGAGAGAATACTACCCTGAGGGACTCCATTCTCCTGAGAGTAGGGGCTTGACATCGTTGATCCCACACGTACCTTAAAGAAGCGATCCTGTAGGAAGGATCCGATGAAAACTGGAAGGCGACCTCGAAGCCCTAAGTCGTGGAGATCTTTCATTATTCCATATTTCCATGTAGTGTCATAAGCTTTTTCTAGGTCAAAGAATATGGCTACTACGTGTTCTCTGTTAATGAAAGCATCTCTAACATAAGTTTCCAGTCTGACTAAATGATCTAATGTGCTCCTGTGACGGCGAAATCCAGATTGGAACTCTGTAATAAGCTGGTTCGACTCCAGGAACCAAACCAGTCTATCAGTAACAATTCGCTCCATTGTCTTACATAGACAACTGGTTAAGGCTATTGGTCGATAATTCATAGGATCACTATGATCCTTCCCCGGCTTGGGAATTGGGATGACCGTGGCTTGTTTCCACAGGGATGGAAGACATCCCTTCTCCCAAATTTGATTAAAGATATACAGTAATGTTTTTAAAGAGGATTGAGGTAGGTGTTTTAAGATTTGATAATGTATATTATCAGGGCCTGTTGCGTGTGTGTGTGTGTGTGAGTTATTGTTTAACGCCTCATCAGCACCTGAGTGGGCTATGTAGAGGCTCTCTAGGTTAAGATTGATTATCTATATTTGGTAGTAGAAACCAGAAGCATATAAAAAATCAATAATTGTCTGGGTTGGATATCTAGTAAAGAGATGTTGTAAGGTAGTAGCTTGAAACAGAGGTCTTCTAATGCGTTGTAAGTGGATGCAATCTAATAAAATATGTTTGATTGTTAGGGGGCGCCGACAACTCTGGCATACCGGTGCCGGTTCATTGACTAAAAGGTGTAAATGTGTAAGTCTTGAATGTCCTATGAGGCATCTGTGATATATTCCTTGATCTTTGCGAGTATTGAACCTACTCGGTATTTTATTTTGAATGCAAGGTAAGATTGAATGCAACTTGTTGTTATTACATTCATTCCATTGTCTTTGCCAGCAAGACATGATAAAAGATTTTATAGTCATTTTAAAATCAGTGTATGGAATGGTAAAATCAGTTATCTCTTTTGTAAGAGCCCTTTTTGCTGCCAGGTCTGCTTTTTCATTCCCTTCAATGCCAGCGTGTCCAGGAATCCAGCAGAATACTATGTCTTTGTATTCGTGAAGATAGAAATACTTAATAAGAACATCTAAGATCCCAGGGTTATCAAGTTGTTTTTTTGGATTGCTTGAAGAGCAGATTTGGAATCAGAACAGATAACATAACGATCTGATTCTGAGTCCTCGATGTTCTTTAAGGCAAGGTAAATAGCTGTTAATTCTGCAGTGTATATTGAGCAGTGGTCTGGAAGACGACATTTAGCTATAACGGTTTTATAAGAAGTGACAGCACAGCCTACTCGTCTTTCCATTTTTGAGCCATCTGTGTATAGAAATTTGTACGATTCGTATTTAAACCTTATACTATAAAATAGGTTTTGATAGTCTACCGGATTGGTTTCGCTTTTCTTAAGCTCTGCCAAATCCAGTATAACTTTCGGGACTGGGAGAATCCATGGCGGAATGGGTGGTACTTCCGTCTCAGCAATGATTGTAGTATCAATTTTTGCAGCCTCAAGATAGAATTTCATGCGTAATCCCAGTGGTCGAATGGCGTTTGAACGAGATTCATAATGATGCATGTATTTTGGATGAAATATTACATCATATGTTGGATTTGTTGGAGTTGAAGCTACTTTTAGTATGTATTGCATGGATAACTTGATACGACGAAGGGAAAGTGGAGGTTCCCCTGCCAGTACATATAAGCTCTCTACAGGAGATGTACGAAAAGCTCTTAAGCTTAGTCGCAACCCTTGATGATGTACAGAATTCAGGCATTTTAGATAAGATGGTCTGGCGGAGCCATATACCACAGAACCATAATCAAGTCGAGAACGAGTAATTGCTCGATAGAGACGAAGGAGGACCGTTGTGTCCCCACCCCAATTATATTTGCTCACTACTTTAAGGAGGTTCATTGATTTCAGGCACTTTGCTTTCAGTGCTTTGATATGCGGAATGAAAGACAATTTGGAGTCAAAGAGTACACCCAAAAATTTTGTTTCATTCACCACTTTTATTTGACAGTTGTCAATTATTAGTGATGGATCTGGATGGTTTGATCGTAAGTAATAGAAAGGCAGACAAACTGTCTTCTGTTTAGAGAACTTGAAGCCATTTTCGAGTGACCATTTGTGAATCCTATTCAAATTTAATTGCAGTTGTCGTTCTATGGTTGGCATATATCTGGAACGATATGCAATGAGGAAATCGTCAACATATAGGGACGACATGAGATTTTCTGAGATGGAATTTACTATACTGTTGATTTTGACGTTAAAGAGGGTGGGCGAGAGAATACTACCCTGAGGGACTCCATTCTCCTGAGAGTAGGGGCTTGACATCGTTGATCCCACTCGGACCTTAAAGAAGCGATCCTGTAGGAAGGATCCGATGAAAACTGGAAGGCGACCTCGAAGCCCTAAGTCGTGAAGATCTTTCATTATTCCATATTTCCATGTAGTGTCATAAGCTTTTTCTAGGTCAAAGAATATGGCTACTACGTGTTCTCTGTTAATGAAAGCATCTCTAACATAAGTTTCCAGTCTGACTAAATGATCTAATGTGCTCCTGTGACGGCGAAATCCAGATTGGAACTCTGTAATAAGCTGGTTCGACTCCAGGAACCAAACCAGTCTATCAGTAACAATTCGCTCCATTGTCTTACATAGACAACTGGTTAAGGCTATTGGTCGATAATTCATAGGATCACTATGATCCTTCCCCGGCTTGGGAATTGGGATGACCGTGGCTTGTTTCCACAGGGATGGAAGACATCCCTTCTCCCAAATTTGATTAAAGATGTACAGTAATGTTTTTAAAGAGGATTGAGGTAGGCGTTTTAAGATTTGATAATGTATATTATCAGGGCCTGTTGCAGAGTCAGTCGCTTTTAAGATGACCTTCTGAAGTTCTTCTAAGGTGATGTAGGAGTTATAATCTTCGCTGTTATCAGACTGTATATTTAGGGTTAATCTCTCAGCTTGAGCCTTATAACATTGAAATTCTCTCGTATAGTTCTCCGATGAGGAGTTGTATGCAAACTGTTCTCCTAACCCGTTTGATATTTGTTCTGGTGAGGAGAGATGTTCTCCATTCACTTCTAGAATGCTTACATGCGAAGCTAGGTTCTTTCCTTCAATCTTCTTAATCATTTTCCAGACTTTATTGCTAGGAGTTCTTTCAGTGAGTCTGGAGACATAGTCTCTCCAGCAACTACGTTTTTTTTGCCTGACAATTCTACGCGCTTTGGCTTTCAGGCACTTAAAATTATTCAGATTGTTGATGGTCGGCTGTGATTTAAAAATTCTGAGGGCTTTCTTACGGTTTTTAATAGCTTCTCTTACTTCGTCATCAAACCAAGGTCTTGCACTACGTTTAGAATTATTTTTTGTCATCGGTATTGTTTTATTGGCTATATCAGTAATATCATCAGTGTGTGTGTGTGTGTGAGTTATTGTTTAACGCCTCATCAGCACCTGAGTGGGCTATGTAGAGGCTCTCTAGGTTAAGATTGATTATCTATATTTGGTAGTAGAAACCAGAAGCATATAAAAAATCAATAATTGTCTGGGTTGGATATCTAGTAAAGAGATGTTGTAAGGTAGTAGCTTGAAACAGAGGTCTTCTAATGCGTTGTAAGTGGATGCAATCTAATAAAATATGTTTGATTGTTAGGGGGCGCCGACAACTCTGGCATACCGGTGCCGGTTCATTGACTAAAAGGTGTAAATGTGTAAGTCTTGAATGTCCTATGAGGCATCTGTGATATATTCCTTGATCTTTGCGAGTATTGAACCTACTCGGTATTTTATTTTGAATGCAAGGTAAGATTGAATGCAACTTGTTGTTATTACATTCATTCCATTGTCTTTGCCAGCAAGACATGATAAAAGATTTTATAGTCATTTTAAAATCAGTGTATGGAATGGTAAAATCAGTTATCTCTTTTGTAAGAGCCCTTTTTGCTGCCAGGTCTGCTTTTTCATTCCCTTCAATGCCAGCGTGTCCAGGAATCCAGCAGAATACTATGTCTTTGTATTCGTGAAGATAGAAATACTTAATAAGAACATCTAAGATCCCAGGGTTATCAAGTTGTTTATTTTGGATTGCTTGAAGAGCAGATTTGGAATCAGAACAGATAACATAACGATCTGATTCTGAGTCCTCGATGTTCTTTAAGGCAAGGTAAATAGCTGTTAATTCTGCAGTGTATATTGAGCAGTGGTCTGGAAGACGACATTCAGCTATAACGGTTTTATAAGAAGTGACAGCACAGCCTACTCGTCTTTCCATTTTTGAGCCATCTGTGTATAGAAATTTGTACGATTCGTATTTAAACCTTATACTATAAAATAGGTTTTGATAGTCTACCGGATTGGTTTCGCTTTTCTTAAGCTCTGCCAAATCCAGTATAACTTTCGGGACTGGGAGAATCCATGGCGGAATGGGTGGTACTTCCGTCTCGGCAATGATTGTAGTATCAATTTTTGCAGCCTCAAGATAGAATTTCATGCGTAATCCCAGTGGTCGAATGGTGTTTGAACGAGATTCATAATGATGCATGTATTTTGGATGAAATATTACATCATATGTTGGATTTGTTGGAGTTGAAGCTACTTTTAGTATGTATTGCATGGATAACTTGATACGACGAAGGGAAAGTGGAGGTTCCCCTGCCAGTACATATAAGCTCTCTACAGGAGATGTACGAAAAGCTCTTAAGCTTAGTCGCAACCCTTGATGATGTACAGAATTCAGGCATTTTAGATAAGATGGTCTGGCGGAGCCATATACCACAGAACCATAATCAAGTCGAGAACGAGTAATTGCTCGATAGAGACGAAGGAGGACCGTTGTGTCCCCACCCCAATTATAT
The DNA here is from genome assembly GCA_932294295.1 of Alitta virens. Lineage (NCBI taxonomy): Eukaryota > Metazoa > Annelida > Polychaeta > Phyllodocida > Nereididae > Alitta > Alitta virens. The sequence goes on along the minus strand of OW028585.1, from coordinate 15,071,001 downwards.
TTGCTCACTACTTTAAGGAGGTTCATTGATTTCAGGCACTTTGCTTTCAGTGCTTTGATATGCGGAATGAAAGACAATTTGGAGTCAAAGAGTACACCCAAAAATTTTGTTTCATTCACCACTTTTATTTGACAGTTGTCAATTATTAGTGATGGATCTGGATGGTTTGATCGTAAGTAATAGAAAGGCAGACAAACTGTCTTCTGTTTAGAGAACTTGAAGCCATTTTCGAGTGACCATTTGTGAATCCTATTCAAATTTAATTGCAGTTGTCGTTCTATGGTTGGCATATATCTGGAGCGATATGCAATGAGGAAATCGTCAACATATAGGGACGACATGAGATGTTCTGAGATGGAATTTACTATACTGTTGATTTTGACGTTAAAGAGGGTGGGCGAGAGAATACTACCCTGAGGGACTCCATTCTCCTGAGAGTAGGGGCTTGACATCGTTGATCCCACTCGGACCTTAAAGAAGCGATCCTGTAGGAAGGATCCGATGAAAACTGGAAGGCGACCTCGAAGCCCTAAGTCGTGGAGATCTTTCATTATTCCATATTTCCATGTAGTGTCATAAGCTTTTTCTAGGTCAAAGAATATGGCTACTACGTGTTCTCTGTTAATGAAAGCATCTCTAACATAAGTTTCCAGTCTGACTAAATGATCTAATGTGCTCCTGTGACGGCGAAATCCAGATTGGAACTCTGTAATAAGCTGGTTCGACTCCAGGAACCAAACCAGTCTATCAGTAACAATTCGCTCCATTGTCTTACATAGACAACTGGTTAAGGCTATTGGTCGATAATTCATAGGATCACTATGATCCTTCCCCGGCTTGGGAATTGGGATGACCGTGGCTTGTTTCCACAGGGATGGAAGACATCCCTTCTCCCAAATTTGATTAAAGATATACAGTAATGTTTTTAAAGAGGATTGAGGTAGGTGTTTTAAGATTTGATAATGTATATTATCAGGGCCTGTTGCAGAGTCAGTCGCTTTTAAGATGACCTTCTGAAGTTCTTCTAAGGTGATGTAGGAGTTATAATCTTCGCTGTTATCAGACTGTATTTTTAGGGTTAATCTCTCAGCTTGAGCCTTATAACATTGAAATTCTCTCGTATAGTTCTCCGATGAGGAGTTGTATGCAAACTGTTCTCCTAACCCGTTTGATATTTGTTCTGGTGAGGAGAGATGTTCTCCATTCACTTCTAGAATGCTTACATGCGAAGCTAGGTTCTTTCCTTCAATCTTCTTAATCATTTTCCAGACTTTATTGCTAGGAGTTCTTTCAGTGAGTCTGGAGACATAGTCTCTCCAGCAACTACGTTTTTTTTGCCTGACAATTCTACGCGCTTTGGCTTTCAGGCACTTAAAATTATTCAGATTGTTGATGGTCGGCTGTGATTTAAAAATTCTGAGGGCTTTCTTACGGTTTTTAATAGCTTCTCTTACTTCGTCATCAAACCAAGGTCTTGCACTACGTTTAGAATTATTTTTTGTCATCGGTATTGTTTTATTGGCTATATCAGTAATATCATCAGTAAAATCTTCAACGAGATTATTACAATTCCTATAATGAGACATAGTAATTGTTTCTAAGCAGTGCTTTTCGAAGGAGGTCCAATCCGCTTTATGCAACTTCCATCGGAGTTGACCCACTTCTCTTGTACCTTCTATGTTTTGTAGGACAATAGGAAAGTGATCACTGCCGTGAGTGTCCTCTAATACTCTCCATTCAAATTCCAGAAATAACGCTGGATCACATATACTAAGGTCTATCGCTGAAAATGTTCCATGACCTGGGTGAAGATATGTAGGTGAACCATCATTGAACAAGCAAAGGGTGTGGTCATTGAGAAAATCTTCAATGGTTTTTCCTTTGTTGTTGTGGGAAGTGCTTCCCCACAATTGGTTATGGCTGTTAAAATCTCCTAGGATAAGACGCGGTTCAGGCAGTTGATTGTAAAGGTTATGCAAATCACTGGCTGTAAGGTGAAAGGGTGGAGGAATATATAAGGAACATATGGTGAATGTTTTATTCAGGTTCAGACGAACTGCTGTAGCCTGAAGGTTAGTGTTAAGAGCAATATGGGTATGAATGATGCCATTTTTAACTAAAATTGATGAGCCACCAGTGGCTCTATCGTGGGCAATATTGCCATATGTATTATACATATGATAGTTTCTCAGTTTAAAACTATTTGGAGGTTTCAGAAATGTTTCCTGTAGACAGAAAACACTAGGGTTTAAGTCTCGGACCATGCAACCTATTTCATCGAAGTTGGCTCTGAAACCTCGACAGTTCCACTGAATGATACTGTCCATGAATTAGTTAAAAGAGTTTAATATTATCATAGTAAAATCTGTAGTGCATGGTATGAATTTGTATGAATATTCACTTTTTCTTCAAAGTCGCTGCCTCTTTTGGTGTTAAGATCTTTTTGAGGGCCCCACCATGCTTAGATGGTGGTGTTATGAAGCTCAATGCACTAGATTTTTCTAGTGTTTTTCTGATGAGGGGGGGTCTTTTGGGAACAATTGATCTTTTATCAATTGCCCCCTCCCGTTGAGGCCTAGGGATGGTGGTAGTCCCTGCCTCCTCTTCCATCGGCTGGTGTATCTCTTCCGACTCAACGCCGGAAGGTGCACCCTGTGAGGGTACACTAAGTTGTGACGCACTAACCGATGGAGCTAGAAGATGTCCTTTTCCGACATCTATAGCATGCTGCTTTATTCTTGCGAGGTGATCGTCTGCCTGTGAAGTCTTAGATTCTGGTTTATGTTTCTGCAAGCTTTGCCCTGCCTTGGAATAATTATAATTAGGATCTAGGTCAATCCTTCGCCTGGGCGATGATCTGGGTGAAGGAGATCTAGGTCCAGCCATCTGAGACAGGACTGAGGCATAACTTGCCCCAGCAGCCTGTTCAGCTATACGGCGTGCTTGGGGAAAGGAGATATCCTTGGTGGTCTTTAACTTCAGGATCTCTTTCTCTAGCTGCCATTTGGGACAGCCACGGTGATAGGCTGGCCCATCACCTCCACAATTTACACAATATGACTGTTTCTGACATGGTGAGTCACGGGAATGGGTGTGTTCCCGTGACCCACAATTGGCGCAGGTTGGTTTGGCGCGGCAGGAGCCGCTAAAATGGCCAAATCGCTGGCAATTATAACATCGTTTTGGGTTCGGGATGTAGGGACGTACCCTACACCACTCGAACCCAATGCTGACCTTGTCAGGCAAAACTGTGCCATCAAAGGTCAGTGTGAGAAGCTGTCGTGAATATCTGGGGGGCTGGCGATGAATGTGGATGACATTGTATTCATCCAGCCAGTCCCTCAGTTCCTCATCAGAGCAGAGACTGCTCTCGTGCGATGTTATAATGCCTTTGCAGGAGTTGAAGAACCGATGGGGCTCCACCCTAACAGGGGCACCCGCAAAGACCCTCAACTCAAGCAGCTTCAAAGATTGGTCCTTGTGTGCAACCTGCACCAGCAAGGAAGAATTCTTTAATCTCCTTGTATTTTCAATATAACCTACGTTTTCTTTCAAGGTCCTGCAAATTGTAATGGCTGAGAGACGGGAAAACCCATCATCACAGCCAGTAATTACAAGAAACTTGGGCCATGTCTGAGATAGAGAGGCAGATTGAGAGCTTTGATTTGCGTCATCTAATGATGGACGCAAACGTTTACCAAGTCTGGAACCAGTAGCCAATTTTTCGACCTCAGCCTGGTTTACCGCTGAGGGACGCGCACCTTGTTCACCCGGGGGACGTGCGAGCCGGTCTGAAATTGTCGATTCGGACATATTCATTTTTGTTTCCCCTGTATGGTAGGGGACACACCCTCCTGTAAAGCTGGAGCAGCTTGTGCAATGGGCACTGTCCTGTTTTAGCCACTGGGGATAGAGGACTTCACCCCAAGTGTTTCCACCCTCGCCGCGTGGAGGCCCAGGACCTTCGAGGGCGTAATATCATCAGTAAAATCTTCAACGAGATTATTACAATTCCTATAATGAGACATAGTAATTGTTTCTAAGCAGTGCTTTTCGAAGGAGGTCCAATCCGCTTTATGCAACTTCCATCGGAGTTGACCCACTTCTCTTGTACCTTCTACGTTTTGTAGGACAATAGGAAAGTGATCACTGCCGTGAGTGTCCTCTAATACTCTCCATTCAAATTCCAGAAATAACGCTGGATCACATATACTAAGGTCTATCGCTGAAAATGTTCCATGACCTGGGTGAAGATATGTAGGTGAACCATCATTGAACAAGCAAAGGGTGTGGTCATTGAGAAAATCTTCAATGGTTTTTCCTTTGTTGTTGTGGGAAGTGCTTCCCCACAATTGGTTATGGCTGTTAAAATCTCCTAGGATAAGACGCGGTTCAGTCAGTTGATTGTAAAGGTTATGCAAATCACTGGCTGTAAGGTGAAAGGGTGGAGGAATATATATGGAACATATGGTGAATGTTTTATTCAGGTTCAGACGAACTGCTGTAGCCTGAAGGTTAGTGTTAAGAGCAATATGGGTATGAATGATGCCATTTTTAACTAAAATTGATGAGCCACCAGTGGCTCTATCGTGGGCAATATTGCCATATGTATTATACATATGATAGTTTCTCAGTTTAAAACTATTTGGAGGTTTCAGAAATGTTTCCTGTAGACAGAAAACACTAGGGTTTAAGTCTTGGACCATGCAACCTATTTCATCGAAGTTGGCTCTGAAACCTCGACAGTTCCACTGAATGATACTGTCCATGAATTAGTTAAAAGAGTTTAATATTATCATAGTAAAATCTGTAGTGCATGGTATGAATTTGTATGAATATTCACTTTTTCTTCAAAGTCGCTGCCTCTTTTGGTGTTAAGATCTTTTTGAGGGCCCCACCATGCTTAGATGGTGGTGTTATGAAGCTCAGTGCACTAGATTTTTCTAGTGTTTTTCTGATGAGGGGGGGTCTTTTGGGAACAATTGATCTTTTATCAATTGCCCCCTCCCGTTGAGGCCTAGGGATGGTGGTAGTCCCTGCCTCCTCTTCCATCGGCTGGTGTATCTCTTCCGACTCAACGCCGGAAGGTGCACCCTGTGAGGGTACACTAAGTTGTGACGCACTAACCGATGGAGCTACAAGATGTCCTTTTCCGACATCTATAGCATGCTGCTTTATTCTTGCGAGGTGATCGTCTGCCTGTGAAGTCTTAGATTCTGGTTTATGTTTCTGCAAGCTTTGCCCTGCCTTGGAATAATTATAATTAGGATCTAGGTCAATCCTTCGCCTGGGCGATGATCTGGGTGAAGGAGATCTAGGTCCAGCCATCTGAGACAGGACTGAGGCATAACTTGCCCCAGCAGCCTGTTCAGCTATACGGCGTGCTTGGGGAAAGGAGATATCCTTGGTGGTCTTTAACTTCAGGATCTCTTTCTCTAGCTGCCATTTGGGACAGCCACGGTGATAGGCTGGCCCATCACCTCCACAATTAACACAATATGACTGTTTCTGACATGGTGAGTCACGGGAATGAACGTGTTCCCGTGACCCACAATTGGCGCAGGTTGCTTTGGCGCGGCAGGAGCCGCTAAAATGGCCAAATCGCTGGCAATTATAACATCGTTTTGGGTTCGGGATGTAGGGACGTACCCTACACCACTCGAACCCAATGCTGACCTTGTCAGGCAAAACTGTGCCATCAAAGGTCAGTGTGAGAAGCTGTCGTGAATATCTGGGCGGCTGGCGATGAATGTGGATGACATTGTAGTCATCCAGCCAGTCCCTCAGTTCCTCATCAGAGCAGAGACTGCTCTCGTGCGATGTTATAACGCCCTTGCAGGAGTTGAAAAACCGATGGGGCTCCACCTTAATAGGGGCACCCGCAAAAGCCTTCCACTCCAGCAACTTCAAAGATTGGTCCTTGTGTGCAACCTGCACCAGCAAGGAAGAATTCTTTAATCTCCTTGTATTTTCAATATAGCCTACGTTTTCTTTCAAGGTCCTGCAAATTGTAATGGCTGAGAGACGGGAAAACCCATCATCACAGCCAGTAATTACAAGAAACTTGGGCCATGTCTGAGATAGAGAGGCAGATTGAGAGTTTTGATTTGCGTCATCTAATGATGGACGCAAACGTTTACCAAGTCTGGAACCAGTAGCCAATTTTTCGACCTCAGCCTGGTTTACCGCTGAGGGACGCGCACCTTGTTCACCCGGGGGACGTGCGAGCCGGTCTGAAATTGTCGATTCGGACATATTCATTTTTTTTTTCCCCTGTATGGTAGGGGACACACCCTCCTGTAAAGCTGGAGCAGCTTGTGCAATGCGCACGGTCCTGTCTTAGCCACTGGGGATAGAGGACTTCACCCCAAGTGTTTCCACCCTCGCCGCGTGGAGGCCCAGGACCTTTGAGGGTTGGTAGAGGTATGTATAATCGATTACCTACTGTGAATTGCACATAAAACATTTGTTTTGAACTGATAGTTTAATTCTCCGTTATTGTAGGCATACGATCACACCTATGGCAACAGCTTGCAGGTGGAAATGCCCATCACATCATACATGATAAAGACTGCACTGTTTTACCTTCTTGATTACCGCAGTGCTGATAGTAAACTCAGTACGAGCGGAACCATCAAAAATAAGAGAGGAGAGTTTGATCATCTCATCATGAGTTCAGTGGAATCATCCAAATACTTTGAAAATACACTGTTGAAAGCTTTGGAAACTGTTGAAGGCAAAGTTAAAGGAAAAAAGGGAAAGAATGAAGCTCAATCCAAACACCACATGGCTTACTGATGAAGATTTGGCAACTTCATGGAGAGGAAGCCAGAGTTTGGGCTCACAAGATTTTCTCACAGATCAAGTGCCTAGCAGAACAAGGAATGAAGCCAAACAGTTATTGGCACAGATATGAGCCTGTTTTTGATACAAGGGGAAGAGTTCGAAATATTCTCGACCGGCTGAATTATGACGGTGAAGGGTTTGGCGATGCCGACCGACTTATAACAAACTATCTGGGAAATATGTCAATCAAAAACTCTATATGAATATATATAACTAAGTATCATTTATAGGCGTGGTTCTGGTGTAAAAGGTAGGCACAAAATTTACTCCTACCCGGGGAACCCTCTTTTTGAAGATTGATAAATTTGTATAGCACCTGTTTAGAAATGATTTCTGCTCATCAGTGTTTAAAAATTTTATGTGCTGTCATATATATATAGCGTGTTATGTATCTATAAAATTTGCTTTCTCGTTATACATATAATGTTGCACACATTATCTAACTGGTTTTAATGGCATTTTAATATTTACAAATTTTATGAATACATTGTATATATTGTGGGATACATAAACACTTGGGGACTGGTTATATTACAGTTATGGATGATATATTGTATATTTGTTAATGCATTGCTCTATTATAAACATGCATACTTGTGTGACACATTTATTAACGTGTAATGTGCATGTTTTGATATTACCTGTTAGTATAAAATTGATGTTATTTTTTAAAAATAGGAATATAATTTATTTGGTCATAACATTAAAATGAAACACTTTCAGGTGCCAGCCATTAATATTTACTGTTTGATTTATTTGAGTCAGTTTTGCCCTCAGTGTGATACCATCTCGGTCCGCGGGCCTTGTGGCCCTTGTCATGATCTAGCACCATGCCTTCAAATTTAGCAGACAGCCATTATGCATCAGGTTGTAACCCACAATGTCTAACCCATTCCTTCATTTTACCTGTGTTCTTCGCAATGTTATTGGCAATTTTCCTGTGCCATTGGCAGAACTGGGTGTATTCGATTTGAGACCCGGTGGCCTTCGGTACAACTTAGCTCGCAACATTTACTTGAGATGTTTGAGCGCGCTCTAACCACTTCTGCCAATTGCAACTACAAAATGGCATGATTGCAAACATGGGCTTGGAAGGGGGCTAAATTTTTGTGGATAACGACAATAAAATAGCTTCATAACTCATAATATTGCTTATCGGTTCAGGAAAGGTTTGCTATTTCCAGCCTCTTCTGTTACTCCAATTTTCCATGCGCTACTTGCATCGCATGCTATTTTTTATGCTATAGTTTCATACAAAATAAAATTGTAATATCTGTATTTATTTGTATTTGAATAAATAAAGTTTAGATACAAATCTTAAAGGTTTATAGGGAAAATTGACAGTTCGCATGAAAACCATATGAAAAATCCTTGCAACATCACACAACCTTCACTCCACTTGAGCCATAACAATACGTTAACCAGACTAAACAGTCTCACATGTGAGTGATGTGTGATTATGGCTTTACGTCCTGTATTTCTGCACCAGTTGGGCTAATTAGGACAGGCAGAGACCATGGCAATGAGACAAAGGATGAAACAGCCATCCAACTTAGGCTCGACCAGGAATCGAACCCGGGACCCAGCGGTTGGAAGCCCAGAGCGCTACCTCTGAGCTAGGCCTCCGCCTTGAGATACAGTCTCACATAACCAAACCAAATTATTTGATATACAAATAACATGAACACCTTACTTGGATGGCTGTTTCATCCTTCATCTCATTGCCATGGTCTCTACCTGTAATTAGCCCAACTGGTGCATAAATACAGGATGTAAAGCCCTAATCACCCACCCACTCAACATGAACACCTTACCCTTAATGGGGTTTTAGCACTGACAAGCTGTGGCCAATGTGAATGTGGTTGGTGGCCTTGGAATGGTCACCTCCCTCATCCAACCAAAGCATAAAGTTGACTGTGTGGCTAACCAACCAATTAACTAACTACACTTAAATACATTGCAACATTATTAGTAGAAATGCATATGTTTAAGGAATACAAGTGAAACTGTGTTATTATAACTATTAAAGTACATTGACTGAATGATGAACATACCTTGGTATCATAAATGAGTACAAGTGAAGGGTGCCAGCAGTCAGTTGTTGCTTGGAAAGCACCTGCTGAGAAATACCCAGAGGTGGGTGGGTGGGTGGGTGATTAGGGCTTTACGTCCTGTATTTCTGCACCAGTTGGGCTAATTAGGACAGGCAGGAACCATGGCAATGAGACGAAGGATGAAACAGCCAATACCCAGAGGAGAGAGGTCTCCTCAGACTTTGCTGATGGAGGGATTATAAGCCCTCTGGTGCCAATGATGGAATTTATATGAACATACTGTAAAGTGCTGCCCTCGAATCTTAATATGCAAAGAGATGTTGTAGGGTAGTAGCTTGAAACAGAGGTCTTCTAATGCGTTGTAAGTGGGTGCAATCTAATAAAATATGTTTGATTGTTAGGGGGCACCGACAACTCTGGCATACCGGTGCCGGTTCATTGACTAAAAGGTGTAAATGTGTAAGTCTTGAATGTCCTATGAGGCATCTGTGATATATTCCTTGATCTTTGCGAGTATTGAACCTACTAGGTATTTTATTTTGAATGCAAGGTAAGATTGAATGCAATTTGTTGTTATTACATTCATTCCATTGTCTTTGCCAGCAAGACATGATAAAAGATATTATAGTCATTTTAAAATCAGTGTATTGAATGGTAAAGTGTGTGTGTGTGTGAGTTATTGTTTAACGCCTCATCAGCACCTGAGTGGGCTATGTAGAGGCTCTCTAGGTTAAGATTGATTAACTATATTTGGTAGTAGAAACCAGAAGCATATAAAAAATCAATAATTGTCTGGGTTGGATATCTGGTAAAGAGATGTTGTAAGGTATTAGCTTGAAACAAAGGTCTTCTAAAGCGTTGTAAGTGGCTGCAATCTAATAAAATATGTTTGATTGTTAGGGGGCACCGACAACTCTGGCATACCGGTGCCGGTTCATTGACTAAAAGGTGTAAATGTGTAAGTCTTGAATGTCCTATGAGGCATCTGTGATATATTCCTTGATCTTTGCGAGTATTGAACCTACTAGGTATTTTATTTTGAATGCAAGGTAAGATTGAATGCAATTTGTTGTTATTACATTCATTCCATTGTCTTTGCCAGCAAGACATGATAAAAGATATTATAGTCATTTTAAAATCAGTGTATTGAATGGTAAAATCAGTTATCTCTTTTGTTAGAGCCCTTTTTGCTGCCAGGTCTGCTTTTTCTTTCCCTTCAATGCCACCATCATTGATGTCCAAGACCCAAGATGACGGACAGGCAGAACTAAGGAACAGCACCTATCGAACCGTGGTTTATGACCCTAGTGCTCGCTTGTGCCCTCCAGTGCAGTATCGCTCCTTCTACTAAGGAATTACGATCCGTGAACTCAACGCCCCAGTGAACCCCACTCGCTCGCTCAAAGGAATTTGCTATCCTTTTGGCGTGATCACTATCGCATTAATTACACTCGGACACTACTACTCTATTGGTTATCTCCAGAACTGTATGTATTCATTTTAATTCACTCTCAACATCACAAATTTAATTAAGGTAATATTGGGGTGGCAAAAACATTGTTAAGTTAGCTAAAACATGGCGCGCAGTGTTTAACGCCTCATCAGCACCTGAGTGGGCCATGTAGAGGCTCTCTAGGTTAAGATTGGGCGCGCAGAGTAGACATCACTCAACTTGATTTTGCAAATCCCTAAAGTGTAGAAATTTTGAAAGAATTTCAAAATCAATATGTAGAACTTGAGTCTAAGTTACAAGAGCAAAAACAACTAATTGATGTTCGTAACCAAAACACTCAGATAACAGATTCACTAACCCAGGTAGGACCACAGGTGACGACTCAAACCTTGACAGGGGCTATCCCAACTTATTCAGGGAAGCCAAAAGAATTAGGTCGTTGGCTCAAGCAAATAGAGAAGCATGTTTACATAACCATCGGACCCAATGACCTGGAGTGCAGAAGGACTGCCTACCAGAGATCCCAGGGCACTGTCTGAGTACATAAGGACTAACCTGGATGGAGAGCCAAATCAGACATGGGCTGAATTTAAAGCAGACTTAAAGAAACGGTTTGGAGAGCAATTAGACCCCCAAACCTTACTCATGTGCCTCAGACGCATAGAGCAGAGAGACCAGCAATCGGTGCAGGAGTGGAGTGAACATGCCAATATCCTCATACACAAACAAAACTTCACTTTTTTATCTGCTTGCCTACAAATCGAGTGAGTTGAGATTTGATGAGTGGGACAGAGTACAATGAGTGCATTGAACATGAAGCTTGCATTGGGTGCAGTCGAAGGGCACGTCAAAACAAGAACGAGCAAGAAAAATTCAATCCATGTCCAAAATGGACTACTGATGAAGATTTGTCAAATATCTTGCAAAACAAGGCTTTAAAGTGAGCAGTTTCTTGTATAGACGAAGGCCTGTGGAAGAATTAACAGGATTTGGAGAGGCTGAGTACATCTGTGATATTTGTAACTGTTTGCTGAATCATCTCAATGGAAAGAAATAATAATTTTGCAATGCAAATAAGTCACACAAGCAGATTAGATGAGTACAGCACAATGATACCAGAAATAAAAAATAATAATTTTGCTGCTATTTCACATTGACAGTGTACCTTTATTCTTACAGTAAAGGTAGCATTAGATTATTTTCCAATATACTTGTGGCACTGTATAGGTGAGGTCAGACAAATTCAAAAGTGGGCTTACTGATACTCATTGCTGAACATAATGTATAAGTTTGGCAATGTCTGAGACATTTTGTGTGATTTTTTAAAACCTCTTTATGAGGCTTAATTGTTCAATTTACTTTTTCTGTATCCAATCCAGAATGGTAATTTCCCCAACTATGATATCTTTGAACTATGTTTACCACTGAGTTTGAGAATGTTTCTACTGTGCTTGTGGTAGCAAATAGATGTCAAAATTGATGTTTCAGCAGCATAATGTGTCACTTAAAATATATTCTATCCCACATTTTAGATTTATAAGCATTGAAATTGTATTTTTGTTGTATTGAATTAATGGGATATTTACAGTTTTGTTTCTGCTAGTCTATTTTCATGAATTGTGCTTCTTGTATATAAATATCATGTTACCTTTTATATTTTCTATGTACAAGTGGGTGCCATGGGCAATGTGGTAGGTTTCATGTTTATTTTTTTAATGGGAATTCTTTGAGGACTGATAGCTAGCCACTGAATGTGGAATAGTTTCACAATAAACTGGTGTGTATGAATTCAATAAATTGTTTATTCACTGTACCTACAATCTCAAGTTAATTTTTTTTTACCACAACGGTTGCTATAGTAACCAGACAAGAATTCCAGGATGCTCCTATTCTTCAAAATTGTCATTCATGTGTGTAAAATGTCTGGACTAAATTTCACAGCTTCATCAAAAATCACTCGAGAGATCTTAAAGTCTTCTATTTGGTGCTGGGGCACTGGCTTCTCGGCATTTAATTGAATTTCTCATATTAAAAATCATTATGATAGTATATTGAAAGTAAGTTTGATTGGGCGTTTTGTTTCTCGCATGAAACATCCTTCAACATACAAGTGTCTCAAGTCTAGAAGACCCTTTCACCTACCTTTAGTTGCATTGTTATGAATTATGTGGCATAAGGTGACCATCCCCACTAATACTAATAACTTGAAAAGTTTACATATCAATTGACTGGTGGCGACACCTTGAGAGTTTGGTTGTGTGAAACGCCACATTGAGTTTAAGTAATAAAGTTTCGTGACTCGTTTTTGATGAGTTGGAAGTTTGTGCTCTGAGGAAGAAATTACTCAGAAAAGGCCATGACAGTGTCTAATACTTTGATTTTAGTCTGAGATGTTACATATACTTGAGAGCTTTTATCACTCACCTCTAGACCGTGATAAGAAACTTGAACGAGTCCTAATCAATGATATATTTCAACTTAATTGATAAGCGAAATGCAACTGTTCAACAGAACCACATGATACTTGCAGACAGATGTGTGTGCTGCAATTGTACTCATTGTATCAAGTATGGTAAGTCAGTATGGATAATTTTGATATCATAATTATGACTAATGAAAGTATCATATCATTAACAATTGACATGACAATAGTGATATAATTCATTAGACTAAATGTGCTATACTTAAAAAATATTTATTTCGAAACCTGCATTGGATAATGCAGTGTGCATAAAGCTGGAATTTTTGTGTAACTACCACAGAAAGAAGAAGAAACAACTTTTATAAGTTATTATTGTATTTCGTCAGTCAAAACAAATGACTCATTATGATGATAGCTAAATGGATAATACAAAAATAATGTTGATATGCACTTTGTTTACACAAATTCGACCATGGAGGAAACTTCGAATGAAGACAATGAAGGTGATGGGAAAAACTAAATACCAGAACACCAGAAGGTATAAAGATCAAGTGGCAAGATATGAGGAATGATAGCTTTTATCACTGCACAATCCTGAGGTGGAACAAAAAGTATAGAGAGTGAGATAACAAAAGGTAAAACACAAGTTAACAACATGTGATAGGATATCGTATACGTCTTTGTTATCATAGAAGGAAATTTCACAGGCATTGTACCAGCCCAAAAAAAAAAGGAAAAATTATGTCTTATTTAAAAACAGCAAAAAAAACGAGTTGTATTTGGCTAGAAATAAAACAGGGGTTTTATTGCTGTAAGTTTTACATTGTATCAAGACAATCAGCTGCAGGCTGATAGTCATACGCTCATTTGAAACATATAATAACACCATTGGTGGGCTATGTGATTTGACCATATTGGAAACGTGCAGTTTTCGAAGACTAATAATTTTTTACAACATTTTTTATTATCAGTAACTGAAAGCCCACACACACTCACTACTTAAAATCTGATATATACGGAACGTAGACACTCACTACGTTAGTAAATATTTATAATCTTATATATACTGAATGCACACTCACCATTTAGAACCTTATATATAGTCAAAGCACACTCACTTAGTATTTAGCATCTTATGTATACTGAAAGCACTCGCTCACTAATTTTGTATCTTACATATTTCAATTTATTTTATAAACAGTAAAGAACACAAATAAAATAATTTTCAAATAAACAAAAACATTTTTATAACAAAATAAAAGTATTCAAATCACTGGCTTATGAGACGTGTCGCAATAATGAGAACCACCTCTTCATAGTCTTACATGCACTCCATCTGTCCATCATGTATGGCTAACAATTCTAATAAGTGCCAATATGCACTTAATCGCAATTAACCAATTCATCTGCTAACCATTGCTTCTCATTGAGATTTATAAAGGTAATATCATTAACATTATGTCTATGGAATAACTCTCTGATGTTTTGCCCGAAAAGGAACAAGTTATACAATTGTCGAAAAACATGTCTAACCACAGAATTACACTTATCACTCCTGATACTTTTAATAATTGACATTTCGCGAGTCAGCTACTCCAAACTGTTTTCAATGGCATGAACCAAAATTGATGACTTTAACGTATCTTCTTTGATACACAACAGCTTTACTAACTATATATAGACAAATATGTTTATCACTTTTTTAATCCAGTACCTCTGATTTGATGTGGATTATGGCGAATATGGTCTGCACCAGGCAACTTACAACAGAAGGCCAAAGAATTCTTGACCTGTTGGAAGATGAAGGAGAGCAATCAATCCATGATGACCATGAGATCTTTCTGGTCACAGTCAAAAAGGCATTCTTACTTCTCTCTACCCCAATCTATTTGGAAATCATTAAGGCAAGTGCATTAAAGTTCCTGTGTGTGTGTGTGTGTGTGTGTGTGTGTGTGTGTGTGTTCTTGTTTAACGCCTCATCAGCACCTGAGTGGACTATGTAGAGGCTCGCAATGTAGAGGCTCTCTAGGTTAAGATTATCTATATTTGGTAGTAGAAACCAGAAGCATGTAAAAAATCAATAATTATCTGCGTTGAATATCTGGTAAAGAGACGTTGTAAGGTAGTAGCTTGAAACAAAGGTCTTCTAATGCGTTGTAAGTGGCTGCAATCTAATAAAATATGTTTGATTGTTTGGGGGCACCGACAACTCTGGCATACTGGTGCCGGTTCATTGACTAAAAGGTGTAAATGCGTAAGTCTTGAATGTCCTATGAGGCATCTGTGATATATGCCTTGATCTTTGTGAGTATTGAACCTACTAGTTATTTTATTTTGAATGCAAGGTAAAATTGAATGCAACTTGTTGTTACTACATTCATTCCATTGTCTTTGCTAGCAATACATGATAAAAGATTTTATAGTCATTTTAAAATCAGTGTATGGAATAGTGAAATCAGTTATTTCTTTTGTAAGTTGCTGCCAGGTCTGCTTTTTCATTCCCTTCAATGCCAGTGTGTCCAGGAATCCAGCAGAATACAATGTCTTTGTTTTCGTGAAGATGAAAATACTAAATAAGAAAATCTAAGATCCCAGGGTTATCAAATTGTTTATTTTGGATTGCTCGCAGAGCAGATTTGGAATCAGAACATGAAATAATGATTTGATTCAGAGTCCTCGATGTTCTTTAAGGCAAGGTAAATAGCTGTTAATTCAGCAGTGTATATTGAGCAGTGATCTGGAAGACGACATTTAGCTATAACGGTTTTATAAGAGGTGACTGCACAGCCTACTCGTCTTTCCATTTTGGAGCCATCTGTGTATAGAAATTTGTACGATTCGTATTTAAACCTTATAGAATAAAATAGGTTTTGATAGTCTACAGGATTGGTTTCGCTTTTCTTAAGCTCTGCCAAATCCAGTATAACTTTGGGGACTGGGAGAATCCATGGCAGAATTGGTGGTAACAGGGGCACCCGCAAAGGCCTTCAACTCCAGCAATTTCAATGAATGGTCCTTGTGTGCAACCTGCACCAACAAGAAAGAATTTTTTAATCTTCTAGCATTTTCCACGAAACCAATGGTTTCCTTTAAAGTTCTGCAAATTGTAATGGCTGAAAGATGGGAAAACCCATCGTCACAGCCAGTAATCACAATAAATTTGGGCCATGTCAGAGATGGGTGGGGTGATTAGGGCTTTACGTCCTGTATTTCTGCACCAGTTGGGCTAATTAGGACAGGCAGAGACCATGGCAATGAGACGAAGGATGAAACCACCATCCAACTTAGGCTCGACCGGGAATCGAACCCGGGACCTAGCGGTTGGAAGCCCAGAGCGCTACCTCTGAGCTAGGCCCCCGCCCTACCATGTCAGAGATACAGATTCATAATTGGAGCTTTGATTTGCATCATCTGATGATGTGCATGAACGTTTATTATGTCGGGAACCAGTAGCCAATTTTTTTACCTCAGCCTGGTTTACTGCTGTGGGACTCGCACCTTGTTCACCCGGGCGACGTGCGAGCCGGTTTGGATTATTCTCTGAAGATATATCCACTTTTTGTTTCCCCTGTATGGTAGGGGACACACCCTCCTGTAAAGCTGGAGCAGCTTGTGCAATGCGCACTGTCCTCTTTTAGCCACTGCGGATAGAGGACTTCACCCCAAGTGTTTCAACCCTCGCCGCGTGGAGGCCCAGGACCTTTGAGGGTTGGTAGAGGTATGTATTATCGATTACCTACTGTGAATTGCACATAAAACATTTGTTTTGAACTGATAGTTTAATTCTCCGTTATTGTAGGCATACGATCAGACCTATGGTGACAGCTTGCAGGTTGAAATGCCCATCACATCATACATCATACATGATAAAAACTGCACTGTTTTACCTTCTTGATTACCGCAGTGCTGATAGTAAACTCAGTACGAGCGGAACCATCAAAAATAAGAGAGGAGAGTTTGATCATCTCATCATGAGTTCAGTGGAATCATCCAAATACTTTGAAAATACACTGTTGAAAGCTTTGGAAACTGTTGATGGCCCAGGACCTTCGAGGGCCATGGAGAGGATGCAAGAGTTTCTCACTCATCAAATACCTTGCAGAACAAGGAATGAAGCTGAACAGTTACTGGCACAGATATGAGCCTGTTTCTGATACAAGGGGAGGAGTTTGAAATATTCTCGACCGGCTGAATTATGATGGCGAAGAGTTTGGTGATGCCGAGTATATATGTGATGTGTGTGATTGTCTTTTGGAACGCCTGGATAAATTTCCTGTTTTGGAATGATAATGTAATTCACAAGGACAGTTACACCCACCGACTTATAACAAACTATCTGGGAATTATGTCAATCAAAAACTCTATATGAATATATATAACTAAGTTTCATTTATAGGCGTGGTTCCGATGTAAAAGGTGGACACAAAATCTACTCCTACTTGGTGAACCCTCTTTTCGAAGATTGATAAATTTCTATAGCACCTGTTAAGAAATTATTTCTGTATATCAGTGTTTAACAATTTTATGTGCTGCCATGTGTGTGTGTGTGTGTGTGTGTGTGTGTGTGTGCGCGTGTGTGATTAGGGCGTTACGTCCTGTATTTCTGCATCAGTTGGGCTGATTAGGACAGGCAGGGACCATGGCAATGAGACGAAGGATGAAACAGCCATCCAACTTAGGCTCGACCGGGAATCGAACCCGGAACCCAGCGATTTGAGTTAAGAGATGTTGTAAGGTAGTAGCTTGAAACAAAGGTCTTCTAATGCGTTGTAAGTGGGTGCAATCTAATAAAATATGTTTGATTGTTAGGGGGCACCGACAACTCTGGCATACCGGTGCCGGTTCATTGACTAAAAGGTGTAAATGCGTAAGTCTTGAATGTCCTATGAGGCATCTGTGATATATCTTTGTTAGTATTGAACATACTAGGTATTTTATTTTGAATGCAAGGTAAAATTGAATGCAACTTGTTGTAATTACATTCATTCCATTGTCTTTGCCAGCAAGACATAACAAAAGATTGCATTAGTATTTGCTTGATCCTCGCAAAGTCTCGTCACCCCTGCAAGAAAAGAGAAGTGTTACAAATATTAAACAATTTTACATTCTTTGTTGTAGAAGCTGTTCAAAATTAAGTTTGATACCAACACCACAAGACAAAATGGCAGCCTAGCTAAATGTGTGTGTGTTTGTGTGTGTGTGATTTGGGCTTTACGTCCTGTATTTCTGCACCTGATGGGCTAATTAGGACAGGCAGAGACCATGGTAATGAGACGAAGGAGGAAACGGCCATCCAACTTAGGCTCGATTGGAAGCCCAGAGCACTACCTCTGAGCTAGGCCCCCGCCCACTCCCTTTGGCAGTAGATAAGGCCTCTTGGTGAGAATATATAAGTGGATATGCTCCTTTATTCATAGCTTCCAATGCTGCTGTAACTGGAAGCATATGGTCGTCATCTTTGTCATCATCATCCTCAAGAGTTTTCACCGTCACTTCTTGCATCACCTTTCATAATATAGGTTCTACCACTTTTCAAACACGTCTAGAAAACAGGCTGGAATTCCCTTTTGACACAGTGTGTGTACATGGTCCTTCATAATGGAATTCCATGGAGAAATAACCAAGGTTATCCATTTCACCTGACTGTGTGTGTGTGATTAGGGCTTTATGTCCTGTATTTCTGCACCAGTTGGGCTAATTAGGACAGGCAGAGACCATGGCGATGAGACGAAGGATGAAACAGCCATCCAACTTAGGCTCCACCGGGAATCGAACCCGGGACCCAGCGGTTGGAAGCCCAGAGCGCTACCTCTGAGCTAAGCCCCGCCCTATTTCACCTGACTGATTGATATGACGTGTTCCTGTCTGGCTGCGCGCAAAAAGGGAGATAATTGGTAAATTAGGCTTTTGCCATAACCAGTAGGTTACAATGCAATGCTGTCATAACCATTGAAAAAATGTCTTTACTGTTCCACTTGATGCTCTTTTGGCTCAGTACTTATTAGCTCCATCACAGCAAGAGTGTCATTCAAGGCACATGTGAAATCAAGAAAATGAAAAGTCAATGTTCACGTTTGTATTTATAGATTTATTCTGTGAACTTTTATAGAAATATGGAAATTTGGCGTAATGGTATGGAGTTTGCTGAAGGAGTGGTTAGGGAGAGCATCTATAAAGTATATTTTGATCAGACTTGGAAGTAAAACTCACCAGTATTTTCACCGATTTAGCCGAACTGATAGGTGGTATAGTAGACAGGCTTAGGAATAGTTCTGATCAGGCGGATCTAGTGAGATGCTTCATTAAAATTCCGCATTCTACAGTCCTCATGGTATAGGGTTAATACCTCAAAGGGACCTGACCCTGGAGCAGATCTTAGCCCACTTGGAGGAAATCCTTCAATCCGATCAAGACCACTTCTTGGAGGAGCCACTGGAAATCCTAGGGGAGCCGGAAAAAGATCCGGTATGGAGGGTTAGGATTAGGGTTGGCGTTAGTCCCTGCCTCCTGTTCCATCGGCTGATGCATCTCTTCCGACTCAACGCTGGAAGGTGCACCCTGTGAAGGAATACTATGCTGAGAAGTGGGAACTAATTTGGCTACGAGATGTCCTTTTTAAAACATCTGTAACATGCTGCTTCAGTCTTGCCAGGTGATCACCTGACTGTGAGGACTGCGATTCTGAATTATCTTTCTATGAGCTTTGGCCTGCCTTGGAATATTTGAAATTAGGATCTAAGTCGATCCTTCGCCGAGGCGATGATCTGGGTGAGGGAGATCTAGCTCCAGCTGTTTTAGACAGGACTGAGGCATTGCTTGCACCAGCAGCCTGTTCAGCTATTTGGCGTGCTTGAGGAAAGGAGATATCCTTGGTTGTTTTAAGTTTCAGGACCTCTTTCTCTAGCTGCCACTTCGGACAGCCACGATGATAGGCTTGCCCATCACCTCTGCAGTTTACACAATAAGATTGTTTCTGACATGGTGACATACCCTACACCACTCGAACCCAATGCTGACCTTGTCAGGCAAAACTGTGCCATCAAAGGTCAGAGTAAGTAGCTGTCGTGAATATCTGGGGGGCTGGCGTTTAAAGTGGATGACACTGTAGTCATTAAGCCAGTCCCTCAGTTCGTCATCAGAGCAGAGACCGCTCTCATGCAAATTTATAACTCCTTTGCAGAAGTTAAAGAACCGATGGGGCTCCACCTTAACAGGGGCACCCGCAAAGGCCTTCAACTCCAGCAATTTTAATGACTGGTCCCTGTGGGCAACCTGCACCAGCAAGGATGAATTTTTTAGCCTTTTAGTATTTTCCACAAAACCAACGGTTTCTTTTTAAGTTCTGCAAATAGTATTGGCTAAGAGTTGGGAAAACCCAACGTCACAGCCAGTAATCACAATAAATTTAGGCCATGTCGAAGATACATATTCATAATTGGAACTTTAATTTGCATCATCTGATGATCAGCGTGAACGTTTACTATATCGGGAACCAGTAGCCAATTTTTCAAACTCCACCTGGTTTACCACTAAGGGGCACGCACCTTGTTCACCAGGGCGACGTGCGAGCCGGTTTCGATTATTCTCTGAAGACATGTGTGTGTGTGTGTGTGTGTGTGTGTGTGTGTGTGTGTGTGTGTGTGTGTGTTATTGTTTAATGCCTCATCAGCACCTGAGTGGGCTATGTAGAGGATGCACAAAATTTTCTCACTCATCAAACACCTTGCAGAACAAGACGGAAGCACCACTGCACACCTAGTCGTCTTTCCATTTTTGAGCCATTTTCAAGGACTTCACCCCAAGTGTTTCCACACTCCCCGCGTGGAGGCCCAGGACCTTCGAGGGCCATGGAGAGGACTGAGGCATTGCTTGCACCAGCAGCCTGTTCAGCTATTTGGCGCGCTTGAGGAAAGGAGATATCCTTGGTTGTTTTAAGTTTCAGGACCTCTTTCTCTAGCTGCCACTTCGGACAGCCACGATGATAGGCTGGCCCATCACCTCTGCAGTTTACACAATAAGATTGTTTCTGCCATGGTGACATACCCTACACCACTCGAACCCAATGCTGACCTTGTCAGGCAAAACTGTGCCATCAAAGGTCAGAGTAAGTAGCTGTCGTGAATATCTGGGGGGCTGGCGTTTAAAGTGGATGACACTGTAGTCATTAAGCCAGTCCCTCAGTTCGTCATCAGAGCAGAGACCGCTCTCATGCGAAGTTATAACTCCTTTGCAGAAGTTAAAGAACCGATGGGGCTCCACCTTAACAGGGGCACCCGCAAAGGCCTTCAACTCCAGCAATTTTAATGACTGGTCCCTGTGGGCAACCTGCACCAGCAAGGATGAATTTTTTAGCCTTTTAGTATTTTCCACAAAACCAACGGTTTCTTTTTAAGTTCTGCAAATAGTATTGGCTAAGAGTTGGGAAAACCCAACGTCACAGCCAGTAATCACAATAAATTTAGGCCATGTCGAAGATACATATTCATAATTGGAACTTTAATTTGCATCATCTGATGATCAGCGTGAACGTTTACTATATCGGGAACCAGTAGCCAATTTTTCAAACTCCACCTGGTTTACCACTAAGGGGCACGCACCTTGTTCACCAGGGCGACGTGCGAGCCGGTTTCGATTATTCTCTGAAGACATGGGTGTGTGTGTGTGTGTGTGTGTGTGTGTGTGTGTGTGTGTGTTATTGTTTAATGCCTCATCAGCACCTGAGTGGGCTATGTAGAGGATGCACAAAATTTTCTCACTCATCAAACACCTTGCAGAACAAGACGGAAGCACCACTGCACACCTAGTCGTCTTTCCATTTTTGAGCCATTTTCAAGGACTTCACCCCAAGTGTTTCCACACTCCCCGCGTGGAGGCCCAGGACCTTCGAGGGCCATGGAGAGGACTGAGGCATTGCTTGCACCAGCAGCCTGTTCAGCTATTTGGCGCGCTTGAGGAAAGGAGATATCCTTGGTTGTTTTAAGTTTCAGGACCTCTTTCTCTAGCTGCCACTTCGGGGTGGGTGGGTGATTAGGGCTTTACGTCCTGTATTTCTGCACCAGTTGGGCTAATTAGGACAGGCAGAGACCATGGCAATGAGACGAAGGATGAAACAGCCATCCAACTTAGGCTCGACCGGGAATCGAACCCGGGACCCAGCGGTTGGAAGCCCAGAGCACTACCTCTGAGCTAGGCCCCTGCCCAGCTGCCACTTCGGACAGCCACGATGATAGGCTGGCCCATCACCTCTGCAGTTTACACAATAAGATTGTTTCTGACATGGTGACATACCCTACACCACTCGAACCCAATGCTGACCTTGTCAGGCAAAACTGTGCCATCAAAGGTCAGAGTAAGTAGCTGTCGTGAATATCTGGGGGGCTGGCGTTTAAAGTGGATGACACTGTAGTCATTAAGCCAGTCCCTCAGTTCGTCATCAGAGCAGAGACCGCTCTCATGCGAAGTTATAACTCCTTTGCAGAAGTTAAAGAACCGATGGGGCTCCACCTTAACAGGGGCACCCGCAAAGGCCTTCAACTCCAGCAATTTTAATGACTGGTCCCTGTGGGCAACCTGCACCAGCAAGGATGAATTTTTTAGCCTTTTAGTATTTTCCACAAAACCAACGGTTTCTTTTTAAGTTCTGCAAATAGTATTGGCTAAGAGTTGGGAAAACCCAACGTCACAGCCAGTAATCACAATAAATTTAGGCCATGTCGAAGATACATATTCATAATTGGAACTTTAATTTGCATCATCTGATGATCAGCGTGAACGTTTACTATATCGGGAACCAGTAGCCAATTTTTCAAACTCCACCTGGTTTACCACTAAGGGGCACGCACCTTGTTCACCAGGGCGACGTGCGAGCCGGTTTCGATTATTCTCTGAAGACATGGGTGTGTGTGTGTGTGTGTGTGTGTGTGTGTGTGTGTGTGTTATTGTTTAATGCCTCATCAGCACCTGAGTGGGCTATGTAGAGGATGCACAAAATTTTCTCACTCATCAAACACCTTGCAGAACAAGACGGAAGCACCACTGCACACCTAGTCGTCTTTCCATTTTTGAGCCATTTTCAAGGACTTCACCCCAAGTGTTTCCACACTCCCCGCGTGGAGGCCCAGGACCTTCGAGGGCCATGGAGAGGATGCAAGAGTTTCTCACTCATCAAATACCTTGCAGAACAAGGAATGAAGCTGAACAGTTACTGGCACAGATATGAGCCTGTTTCTGATACAAGGGGAGGAGTTTGAAATATTCTCGACCGGCTGAATTATGATGGCGAAGAGTTTGGTGATGCCGAGTATATATGTGATGTGTGTGATTGTCTTTTGGAACGCCTGGATAAATTTCCTGTTTTGGAATGATAATGTAATTCACAAGGACAGTTACACCCACCGACTTATAACAAACTATCTGGGAATTATGTCAATCAAAAACTCTATATGAATATATATAACTAAGTTTCATTTATAGGCGTGGTTCTGATGTAAAAGGTGGGCACAAAATCTACTCCTACCCGGTGAACCCTCTTTTCAAAGATTGATAAATTTGTATAGCACCTGTTTAGAAATTATTTCTGTTCATCGGTGTTTAACGATTTTATGTGCTGCCATGTGTGTGTGTGTGTGTGTGTGTGTGTGTGTGTTTTTGTTTAACGCCTCATCAGCACCTGAGTGGGCTATGTAGAGGCTCTCTTAGTTAAGATTGATTATCTATATTTGGTAGTAGAAACCAAAAGCATGTAAAAAATTAATAATTGTCTGCGTTGGATATCTTGTAAAGAGATGTTGTGCGTGTGTGGGACACACCCTCCTGTAATGCTGGAGCAGTTTGTGCAATGGTGGGTGGGTGATTAGGGCTTTACGTCCTGCATTTCTGCACCTGATGGGCTAATTAGGACAGGCAGGGACCATGGCAATGAGACGAAGGATGAAACAGCCATCCAACTTAGGCACGCCCGGGAATTGAACCCGGGACCCAGCGGTTGGAAGCCCAGAACACTACCACTGAGCTAGGCCCCGCCCAGCAGCATGTCCAATGCGCACTGCCGTTTTAGCCACTGGGGATCGAGGAATTCACACCAAGTGTTTCCACCCTCGCCGCGTAGAGGCCCAGGACCTTTGAGGGCCTATAGTGCATGGTAAGATTCTGTATGAATACTTCCTTTTTTTCAAATTCATTGCCTCTTTTGGTGATAATGTACTTTTTGGGGCCCCACCATGCCGAGATGGCGGTCTTATGACACCCAGTGCACTAGATTTTCAAGTACTTTTCCATTGAGGGGGGGATCTTTTGGGAACAATTGATATTTACTACTTGCCCCCTCCTGTTCAGGTGTTGGGAGATTGTTAGGCCTTGCCTCTTGTTCCATTGGTTGATGCATCTCTTCCGACTCATCGCAGGAAGGTGCACCCTGAGAAGGTATACTATGTTGAGAAGTGGTAACTAACATTGCTACGAGATGCCCTTTTCCGACGTCTGTAGCGTGCTGCTTCAGTCTAGCCAGGTGATCGCCTGACTGTGAAGACTGAGATTCTGAATTAACTTTCTAAGAGCTTTGGCCTGCCTTCGAATATTTAAAATTAGGATCAAAGTCAATCCTTCGTCGGGGCGATGATCTGGGTGAGGGAGATCTAGGTCCAGCCGTCCTAGAAAGGACTGAGGCATAGCTTGCACCAGCAGCCTGTTCGGCTATACGGCGCACTTGAGAAAAGGATATATCCTTGGTTGTTTTAAGTTTCAGGACCTCTTTCTCTAGTTGCCACTTCGGACAGCCACGATGATAGGCTAGCCCATCACCTTCACAATAAGAAGGCCTCTCACATGGTGAGTAACGGGAATGAGTGTGTTCCCGTGATCCACAATTGGCGCAGGTTGCTTTGGTACGGCAGGAGCCGCTGAAATGGCCAAATCATTGGCAGTTATAACATCGTTTTGGGTTCGGAATGTAGGGACGTACCCTACACCATTCGAATCCAATGCTGACCTTGTCAGGCAAAACTGTGCCATCAAAGGTCAGAGCAAATAGCCGTCATGAATATATGGGGGGAGGCGTTGAAAGTGGATGACACTGTAGTCATTAAGCCAGTCCCTCAGTTCGTCATCAGAGCAGAGACTGCTCTCATGCGATGTTATAACTCCTTTGCAGGTGTTGAAGACACGACGGGGCTCCACCTTAACAGGGGTACCCGCAAAGGCCTGCAACTCCAGCAATTTTAATGACTGGTCCCTGTGGGCAACCTGCACCAGCAAGGATGAATTTTTTTAGCCTTTTAGTATTTTCCACAAAACCAACGGTTTCTTTTTAAGTTCTGCAAATAGTATTGGCTAAGAGTTGGGAAAACCCAACGTCACAGCCAGTAATCACAATACATTTAGGCCATGTCGAAGATATATTCATAATTGGAACTTTAATTTTCATCATCTGATGATCAGCGTGAACGTTTACTATGTCAGGAACCAGTAGCCAATTTTACGACCTCAGCCTGGTTTACCGCTGAGGGTGGGTGTGTGTGTGTGTGATTAGGGCTTAACGTCCTGTATTTCTGCACCAGTTGGGCTAATTAGGACAGGCAGGGACCATGGCAATGAGATGAAACAGCCATCCAACTTAGGCTCGACCAGGAATCGAACCTGGGACCCAGCGGTTGGAAGCCCAGAGCGCTACCTCTGAGCTAGGCCCCCGCCCCTATCTACTTGTGATAGCCAATGATTTTTCAAGATACGTATTTGCTGAACACTGCTTAGAAAACGAAATAGCTCGCTTGCGTCAGGGGCAGTACTCTGGGCTAAAAATAATAGAGGGAATGTGGAATGCCAGAATTCGACCCTCACCATTTGCCATCCATTCAATGACTATGGTTTACACCTAGCAACAACAACTCAATGCTATCTTTGGGCTCTTATCATACGCAAGGGGTCTACCGTCAACCAACTACACCTATCCTCTAGACCTATCCATGCCCTGCAAGTCCCTAGAGATGTGCGGCATAAGTTCATGTATATGTCCAAGGGTTGAATGTCTATAGTTATACAGCAGAGGCATTACAATGGCTGAGAGGGCTGAATAAATTACATTTGCGTCTGCACCAACATACATGGTCTTGTTTCCCTTCCTTTGGCAGAACAAAACATTCACGGGCCAGAAATTATTACTTTAGGGACATTATACTTTGGTCAGAAATGCCATAGAATATTTAAACTTACAACTGCCCAAATTACTTGAAAGTCTACCCAACGCATTGACATTGTGTATTAGCTTAAAACACTTTACTCACAACGCCAGTTGATGTGTTACAGTTACCAAAATGAATTAGACTTAGTGGGAGTGTGAAAATAAATTGGGAAGGAAGTGGCAATGTCAAAACTTTGGTACCATCTATAACATCAAGATAATATCAAATATCCAAAATATCATTTTATTTGGCATCGCTGCAGGCTGAAATGGGAAAATATTTTTGGCATGAAGTGGCAATGTCAAAACTTAGGTACAATTAATACCAACAGGATAATATCAAATGCTTGACAAAGTTTCTTTTGTCAAGCATTAGGAAGCACTCGTATTGTTATTATATTATATCAGAAAGATATTGCCTGTGATGGTATATAAGTATTCTTCACTAAAAAATTCGGACTATTGCTTGATGGAATTAAATCACTGTATAAAATGGAAAGTTCAGATGGCTCATTAGATAAAGTGATACCGCTGCGCAAAAAATGTACAAAGTAAATACAATAAACTGTAATATCATAACTACAATTGCTAATCTAGTTGATTGTTTTATCATTCTTCACGAAAGTTTATTATTTTTAGTGCAGCAGTGCTTTTCACTCTATCTTATGTACTAATCACTAGTCTTGCCAGCGACACCCCTGATTAACAATGATGGGCACCTACAATCTCTTTCCATGAAGGTCAGACAGTGGCCCCCAAGTGCATCAATCTTACCCTTGGTATGCCATAAATCTAAAGCCCAATGCTACATTGCAAAAGTGCTCGTTCATACCCCATCCCCACCCCCTACTTCACTCCTAGGCCACAAGGTTATTATAAATAACTTACCATAATCAGTAATGACTCAAGTCATACAGCGCTATAGACACCGGATTAAATATGTACCTAGAATATTTAAAATTAGACATTGCACAAATAACATTCTTTACGTCCCTTTTTGGCACAAAGATCAATGTATTTCACCTAGAATTAGCTAAACAAGAACATTTGGACTTGACTTGGCTCCAGGGATATGACCTGGGAGGTACAGAAATTCTTTGTATGTACCAAAGCAATACATCTGATGTATTGTATTTAACATGGCCACCATACATGAACATAAGGAGTCTGTACCTTTCACATAATGCTATCCAGAACCCTGTGCTCTACTTTTCGCATATAACCAAATTAGAATAGTGGACTTGTCATGTAGTGTGTGTAGTGTGTGTGTGTGTGTGTGTGTGTGTGTGTGTGTGTGTGTCTGTGTCTGTGTCTGTGTGTGTGTGAGTGCGTGTGTGTGTGTGTGTGTGATTAGGGCTTTACGTCCTGTATTTCTGCACCAGTTGGGCTAATAAGGACAGGCAGGGACCATGGCAATGAGACGAAGGATGAAACAGCCATCCAACTTAGGCTCGACCGGGAATCGAACCCAGGACCCAGCGGTTGGAAGCCCAGAGCGCTATCTCTGAGCTAGGCCCTCGCCCTGACTTGTCATGTAATAATTTGGCCTATATACAATTGGTTTTCCCCAGTTCTTCCCTGACCTTATTGAATCAGAGCCGCAATCACCTGACCAATCTTAATGTTGCAATAACAAAAGTCCAATAATTTACACTAGATGTCTCCCATAATAAATTAAATGAGATTTCAGCTCTTACTTCTCTGGTGGGTATAATAGATTTTATAGACCTCAGTTTCAACAGAATCATTGACGTAAGTGCTCTGCAGCAAATAAACCTAGCCCAGCCTACCACTATAGACATCACAAATAACCCCCTTGAGTGCGCCTGTGCCAATGCTCAGAGCCTCATTTGGGCCGATCGCCAACAGCACACTGCAGCACAAGCTTTGCTGGGATGAGCCACCCTTACCCTGTGAAGACACTGGCAAAACCTGTACCTTTCACATAATGCTATCCAGAACCCTGTGCTCTACTTTTCGCATATAACCAAATTAGAATAGTGGACTTGTCATGTAGTGTGTGTAGTGTGTGTGTGTGTGTGTGTGTGTGTGTGTGTGTCTGTGTCTGTGTCTGTGTGTGTGTGAGTGCGTGTGTGTGTGTGTGTGTGATTAGGGCTTTACGTCCTGTATTTCTGCACCAGTTGGGCTAATAAGGACAGGCAGGGACCATGGCAATGAGACGAAGGATGAAACAGCCATCCAACTTAGGCTCGACCGGGAATCGAACCCAGGACCCAGCGGTTGGAAGCCCAGAGCGCTATCTCTGAGCTAGGCCCTCGCCCTGACTTGTCATGTAATAATTTGGCCTATATACAATTGGTTTTCCCCAGTTCTTCCCTGACCTTATTGAATCAGAGCCGCAATCACCTGACCAATCTTAATGTTGCAATAACAAAAGTCCAATAATTTACACTAGATGTCTCCCATAATAAATTAAATGAGATTTCAGCTCTTACTTCTCTGGTGGGTATAATAGATTTTATAGACCTCAGTTTCAACAGAATCATTGACGTAAGTGCTCTGCAGCAAATAAACCTAGCCCAGCCTACCACTATAGACATCACAAATAACCCCCTTGAGTGCGCCTGTGCCAATGCTCAGAGCCTCATTTGGGCCGATCGCCAACAGCACACTGCAGCACAAGCTTTGCTGGGATGAGCCACCCTTACCCTGTGAAGACACTGGCAAAACCTGGACTTTTCAGAGAATGCTCCAGGAGTTGTCAGGAATTGGACAGGCCCCCAACAATCACAATCCATCAATCATTGGGAATAATAGCGATTGGGATTATTTTGACTGGGAATAATCTTTGTTCTTAGTTTTGCAGGAATTCTGACTGTATGATAAATCCCACAATGATGCAGGTAAGTATGTTGCTCATCACTCTAGCATGGTACTTGGCTGCTGCAGATATCATAAACAATGACCCCGAAGGCCTGCCAGGTGGGTGGGTGGATTCGGGCTTTACGTCCTGTATTTCAGCACCAGTTGGGCTTATTAGGACAGGCAGGGGACCATGGCAATGAGACAAAGGATGAAACAGCCATCCAACATAGGCTCAACCGGGAATTAAACCTGGGACCCAGTGGTTGGAAGCCCAGCACGCTACCACTGAGCTAGGCCCCCCACCCTTCTTTTAGTGTAGCAACGATGCCCTTGGGATTGCCTACTGCAGGTTCGGGGTGTCCATGAGGGCATACATTACTCGATTTTATTTATTATCCGAAATTTTCTGAGTGTGGGCTGATGCAGTAGCCTTTGTTCTTAGTTGTGTTAGTGATCAGGGTAATAATGATTTTTAACCTCTGCGATGGTTAATTGTGATATATTCCTTTATAGATGCAATAGTATATTTTGCAGCTATTTGTCTTCCAACTTGTGATATATTTTGAGATCTTGCATGAAGCTAGACAATATTATGTTAGTATGTGAGAACTCACTGTAGGTTTATAAAGATTGTACCAGTTTCTGTTTCCACGTGTGCCTAGGAGTGATCACAAAACAATGACCTTGGATGGCCAACAAACTTGGAAAAGATTCTTTGGGTATTCTGTCTTAGTAAGCTCAGACATAACCTGTCAGCAGAGGAGCCTCCAAAGGTAAATCCATTTCACAAGCTAATGCCAACCGGCTGCTACATAATACAAACAATTCTTAGGATTTCCATTATTAACTTGCCTAATGCCGGAGCTAATTTTTTGATTTATTTTTTACAGAAAACCTTCTAGATTTTTTGGTCTTAGCACTTTTTGTCATTAGATGAGATGAGTGTTTTGATGTGGTTGAAGTTCAAATTTATCCATCTGTCCAACTCTTTTAAACAATAATTACAATGGTCCAGAATTAGGGGAATTTTTGGAGGATGCCTTGATAGTCGAAACTAGCCTTTGCTCTTCATATGGCCATGGCACATAACTAATCCTACATAAGATACCAATGCCCCCGATGCAAGGCAGCATTTGTGGCGGATGAGAAGAGTGTGGTTGGCAATGGAGCAATCAACTGGTAACTTATTTGTGCCAGACTAATTACAAGAAACACCTGGAATTGGCCCATAGAGCTACTAGAGTTGAGGGTCTGCCTACAATAAAGTAATGTATAATTATCCAGTCACTTTTTTATTTTTACATTTTGTTTGATGTTATTTATTATTATTTTATCTACCATTATAAAAAAAAGTGCTAATCTCACTCGGAGTCAATTTTTAAGAGGAGGCCAAGAGCCAGCATTTATCTTTAATTCATTATTTCATCACTTTGAAATCACACCAAAGAAATTGATGTGATGCAGGAATGAGTTATTCTTTGGTCTATCCAAGTAAACACTGTATACTCGAGAATCCATTCCAACATTGTTGGGTTTAGAATATTATTTGTTAGACAAAATGTGGTATTTATTCCTGTATTGTAAGTCCAATACATTTTTTTTTCCATATAATATATTCTATAATATATTTCTTGAATACTTATTCATGTCCTTCCATTTGCAGATTTGCAACATTTGTTGACCTGTCTGCTTTACAAGTCAGATTTATCCTGTGATGACTGGTAGTTATGCCAATGTGTGTGTGTTATTGTTTAACGCCTCATCAGCACTGTGGGTGGGTGGGTGATTACGGCTTTACGTCCTGTATTTCTGCACCTGATGGGTTAATTAGGACAGGCAGGGACCATGGCAATGAGATGAAGGATGAAACAGCCATCCAACTTAGGCTCGACCAGGAATTGAACCCGGGACCCAGCGGTTGGAAGCCCAGAGCGCTACCTCAGAGCTAGGCCCCCGCCCTCATCAGCACTGTAGTTATGCCAATAATGTCCCCTTCTTCCATTGTCAGGGCAACTTTTGAAAATGGACGAACTATCCTGAACATCCTTAAAAAGGAAAAATGTTAAAAAAACTGATCTTTTGTTAAGTAGAGATGAAGTTTATCTTGTGACAAAACTAATTAAGCCAACCAGAAATTAAGGAACATAAGTAATAATCACAAAAATGTACATAGACCACATGGAGATTCCAAACCTGGTGCAAATACATTCGTCAGAACAGAACAAAGAAGTCTGTTCTCAAAAGCAAAAAAGAACTGGCACGTTATGAAAGAATTGTGTCAATATTATTGCTGAGGAAAATGCTGGTTTTTTGGTGCAAAACCCCGAGTGATATTGCCAGAGATAGACAACAGGTTTACAACATTAAAAAATGTGTTCACAATCCAAAGAAATCCAGGAACATAAGCAAAATCCAGGAACATAAGCAAAATCCAGGCAACAACTTTGCCATCTAATAGCCTGTACAATGGCAATTTTGTAAAAAAGTGTTGACTTTGACCCAAGACAGCCTTCCAAAAAAAAATCTACCCTTTAACTTTTGCTTTAGAGACAAATGTCTGAGGTGGATCTCAACTTCTTCTACAATATAATCTCAACTTTGCCTGGACATGACTTACAAGTAGGACCATTCTACACTACATTTTATTTCATTTGCTAATCCTGTTATTGTTCACAAGTCCAGAAAAGGTGAACATCCTACTTCTTATTTACTTTTTAGGCATGATGACTAGCACCAAAAGAAATGTACAGGACTACTCTTTACTGGCAAGCCAGTTTAAGTCAAGATGTGGCGACAGTCTGATATACGGTACTGATGGTGAATTAGCACTTGAGACTGCATTTGAGAATGTGTTTCCGATATTCCCTCCTGGGCACAATGCCCACAAAGCTAGCATTCATTTAAGATGTTTTAACCATATGCATGATGATATGAAACGGAAATTGCAAGAAATGGAATCAAACAATGCAGATCAAATCATAAAATCCATCTTGGGTACAGAATTCAATGGACAGAGACAAGGCTGGTTTGTGGAGCAAGATTTTCCTAACTTCAATAAAGCCTATGAAAAAGCAGCTAAAGGGTGGGTGGGTGATTAGGGCTTTACGTCCTGTATTTCTGCACCTGCTGGGCTAATTAGGACAGGCAGAGACCATGGCAATGAAACGAAGGATGAAACAGCCATCCAACTTAGGCTAGACCGGGAATCGAACCCGGGACCCAGCGGTTGGAAGCCCAGAGCGCTACCTCTGAGCTAGGCCCCCGCCCTAAAAAAGCAGCTAAAGCATGGCCTGCTGGATTTCAGGATTACATGGAGAGCAAGCGTATCAAGGTGACACCACTGAAGGACACTTTATTGTTGTGCATGGGTAAGCAGGTGAGGATTGATGCTGGACTTGGCAATCCACCTAACAAGTTTAACAATCAGAGCCAGTTGAAGTCGAGGTGCGCTGACAGTATGATCCATGGTACTATCGTAGGATGCTAGGAGAAGCATGCCTACGATCCCAATTTTGTGTCTATATGGTATATGTTTTAGAATAATGTCAAATGCTGTATCACCTGAGTTACCAAATAGTGTCAATTATATTTATAATATCTACCACCAGGTCATAAGTCATTAGTATTTATTTATGTAAGTGGACTGGTTGTTGCCAGAGGGAGCCAGAAGCAGCAATGGTTACCTTGGCAACAGCTTGATACACTACCCTAAAACTTACTTGGGTACTGAGAGGAGGGCCTTGGCTGCATTCTTGGTTACCAGGACAACGGCCAATTGCTGGCTAGCCCTGGGGTTTTAGTTTAGGAAGTTAGTAAGAGTAAGAGAGAGAAAGTAATAGAGAGGAGAGACCCCACAAAGTGTTTGTGGGGGAGAGAAATTAAGCAGGATATGTAGTCATAATTAGATTAGGTAGAGCAGGTTGACCAGTGTGGGTCCCTGTGAAATAGTTAGTAGAGGGGATGCTTCGGGCATAATTGGATTGGTATTTAATTAATGAGTTACTGACATATACCAAGGATGCGGCACAGGATTTTATTCTCTTGTTATTCAGGTATGTATCTGTATTTTCTTTGTATTTGCAATAATAATAGTCAATGTCATTAATTTAGTGTTGGGAAACTCAGGTGGTATACGCAAGAGGGGATAATATCATGTGATAATTGTCATCTGTATGAACGGTAACAAATAAATGAGTAACTATCCAATATTTGCCTTTTTTAATGATTTTATAATGTTATTATTTGGTATACAGCACTTGGTCAGCCTTAGGCTGTCTATGTACATATCAATCCCAATTAAATGTCCTGACTGATGATACTCTGATAATAAGTTGCAGTAAGAGATTAACCATAATTAGAAAAGCCTGTCTCTGATGGAAATTGTTTTTAGTGGTTGTTATTGCCAAGATGGGGTTCAAAGGTTATTTATAGAAGCAAGAGAAGATTTGGCCAATAATTTAACCTCTTTTTTTAAATAGACAACAAAGCACATGAGCAATTAATACTAAAAAAAAAAAACCTTGATCTGACAATGCATTACCAAGAAGCTTCTGTTAAGATGGATACTTTTTGCCAATGAACACTGTAAAGGGTAATGGTGTGAAATATTTTGCTTCAACAGCAAGGTGCTCCATCTCACACTATTGATCTACACGACTTTTAACATCAGGAAATCTAATTTCCAGCTACCTGATATTTGGTCACTGAAGTTTTTTGTGGAACTGACATCTCCGACAGTGAAGACACTTTAGGGTCATTTCACAAATTACAGAGCTACTACTATCAAAGGGGTCAAATGAGACTGAAATGGATGCTGCTTGCATTCAATGACTGATATACACCAGCATGATGCTAGTGTACAAAAAAGTGAATGTTATTTTTATTCTTCAAGAATGTTTGGAAGACTTTTATAAAAATTCTGATCTACCAGATTGTGATCTGATTCCCTGAAAAAATATGCATGGTATTTGTAATTATGTTCACCTGGATTAACATTTAGTTAACTGTTATATGAAACATTTCATGTTTTTATCTATGCTGTTTATTAAAATATAATAACTTGCACCTCTCGCCAAGCGAGTTTGATGCTGATTCCCACTAAATAATAATTGGTGGAGCATTGAAACTCCATCTTCGTCTAGGCCCAGGATGCCAGACAACATAAATTGGGCAACCTTGAAGTTCATTCCTGTTGTGCATGTGGCTTTCCAATTCGGGCTGACACTGATAAAACAACCAATCCAACCAATTCAGCTGATCCAGCACAACCAGCCTATCTTTGTTAGACCGCCCGATCACACTAAACTGGCAAGAGGGCTCACTCGCCGCCATGTCTCAGCTGCAGCAGCCTGCACAGACCCCATTGTGCACCACCCACCCTTTCTTCTGTTACTAGTGACTGTGTCGTGGATAGCCCAAATACATCATCTAGCCTACTGCATTCTCCAACCCTTGCAGAACAATCTCCAACCCCTCCAACAGCTATGTTTGACTCTGATCGACATAACAAATTTTTGCGAAGTTGGGTAAATTTTTGAAACATGCCAGAAATCACAGGAAAAGGCTCGAGACTATGTGTCCAGGGTTACACATATGTGCACCTTTTGCAAAACTGGACCCTGCTATGACCACCAAGGCATTGCTGAATGGATTGCTCCGGATGTGCGGGAGCAATCCATTCAGCAATGAATAACCCAAAACGGCCGAGAAGCAGGCCATCATGGCAGAACTAGTCAACCCCAACAGGGACGACCAATCCAGTTTTGCAGCAATGGAATCACTAAGGGAGGAAGTCGCCAGAATGTGCTAGCATATTTGTATTGGACAAACTTGAGAAATGGAAAGTGCCGAAGTGGTCCTGGCTGCTCTGCAGAGCGCCGGAATCACGGATTTGGACCTGTCTGTGAATGAGGAGGAGGTGCAGGATCTATGTGGAATATGGTCCTATATGGGGTCGAGGGAGTTCTTCCTGGAGTCCCCCGAGGCCGTGACAGAAGCCGACCTGAATCGGATGACACCTGAGGAGGTCTACCTGGTGACTTCCTCAGCAATGGCAAAGTTCTGCCGGTACCTCCGGGTCCCTCCCCTCAGGGCGGATATACCCATCCTCTTGGATGGTCTGATCGAGGAACTGGGGCCTGGTGCCCGTCAGGAAGACATCCTCCACGCTGTGGCGGGGTAGCCATGGTATAGGGAGATGTCGCCCTACATCACTCCCTAGAAGATTGCCCACACCACAACGCTGTGATATCTTATAAGTAAATAATCATTTCATATTTAACCTCTCACAGGCGAGTTGGATGGTAATTCCCACCATCAATAAATTTTTCAAAATACTTTGAAATATTCCCTATTAAGGGTCATTGTCATTACAGAGACACTATCAAGATGATAGGAGTCTTAAGTGTGAAGTAGAAAAGCCAACACATGAAATTCACAGCCCATGGAGACGAGAGCTTTTCCTTATTTATAACTTTTGTACAAATAATTGCACAAATATTGTACAATTATTCTCAATAAGGTTAATTATCACTACCATTTTAGATACTTAATAATATCTACAATTCATAGACATATGTCTTAAACACAAGCGAGTAAAAGACCTAATACTATAAGTAGAGGAGCAATTCATATGAAATTCACAGCCCATTAAGACGAGAGCTTTTCTTTGCTTATAAGAAGTGGTTGTTTCGGATTTCTTCTAATTAAGAAGTCCGAAGTAGAAAGAGCAATTCATATGAAAAAAAGGCTTGTACTCAAAACAGTACGAGACTTCGCACTCTAAGCCAGAAGATAAACTCCCATGAAATTCACAGCCCATTGTGACTAGAGCTTTTCCTCATTTATAACTAGCGTATAAGTAATGAAGAATAAAAATCAGTTTAGCCTTAAGGCTTGTACTCAAAACAGTACGAGACTTTTCACTCTCAGCCAGAAGTGCAACTTACATGAAATTCACAGCCCATTGCGACTAGAGCTTTTCCTAGGTCATTAATATAGGTCAAATAAGGTTAATGATCACTGCCATTTTAGACATTTTTTAATAATATCCACAATTGATAGACATTTGTGCAGCTGAAAGACCAACAGCCCATAATGGCAAGAGCTTTTCCTTGTTTAAAAATATTGCGAAATATCGTTAGTAATATGGATTAGAAGTCGGGTAACCACAAAATTCAGAAAATTTAATGGGTTAGAAACTCGAATTCAGACAATGACATTAAAGGCTTGAAAACCTCCGCAGAAAAAGGAATTCAAATTAAATTTACAGCCCATTCTAATGAAATTGTTTTGCTTTTTTACTTAAAGTATCAAATTTAAGTTTATACTCAAATGAAAATCACAGCCCATTCAGGCAAGAGCTTTTTTCGTTAAGATATTTTACCTAATAATAAGATGTTAACCACACACTATCCCTATTTGAAATTTGATCAATGTTGTGAGATGAAACAGGAGACGGCTATATATTAAAATGGACAATCTTCCATTTCTGTACCTCTGGATTACTTTGTAATTTGGCTGCAACTTACTTTTGAATTTGGCAAATTAGATACCACAATTTGATGAAATTCACAGCCTTTTCATTGGAGATCTCCAAAAACTCACAGGCATTTAAAACATCATTATTCAACTTACCTATTCATATAAACTTACAATTTACATTATAATTAACTATAGAAATTTATCATACCAAATAAATTGACAACTCTGCAATGTTAGAACTTTTGTAGTTAAACAAATTATTTTTTTAACAAACAGTTTTGTTTCGGTGTTGATAAGTAATCAAAATTCCATAGAGAATCGCCTATCATTTTAGGTAAAACGTTACGTGTATTTTTATATATCACATTTGAACCAAAAACATGAGCAAGTTTCAATAAATGCTTAATCAAACACTGCGGTTATTATTATAATGTAAGTAATAATCATTGACAGGTCGGAGTTGTGACAAGACAGCTGGCAAAACCTTGTGTAAAACACTAAGAATCAAGATCGACATAATTTGGAATACTAATAAACAAAAGCATTATCATAATGCTAAACAACAAGATTTATATTAGCATATAAGGTGGTGAGTGACAAAATACTAAACAAATTCACATGAGTAACTGTATCACGCGTTTATAACATATTTACCTGTGATGGTTTAATACTTGCAAAATTTTTCTACATTATCATAATTTTTTTAGTAGACAAGAGAACAATATACAATCATATGAAGAAATACTGTCATGTAAGTAAGTTATGAAAGAGCACAGAAATACAAAAATTCAGTATTTTCATCCATAATAACATTATAATAATCATATTATCCCACAATAAACTTTGTCATTGGATAGAATGAGTTATTATCACATTTGAGATTACATGAGATTCTGCTAGCTTGGAATGACATATTCGCATTGTTTAATGAGGCAGATTGAAGAAATGCTTGTTTTCGATTATTTAACTGAAAACAACAAATCTGGTATGATGGGTCAGTAGGTGGAATGCTATTTCTTTTATAAGGTGAACTTGAAGGTTGCACACCATTACTAAAGAGAACCATGGCCTGAAATAATTGGGTTTGGAGTTGTGAATTAAGTTGGTCTGGTGTCTGAAACAAGCAATTTCTTCAATCAGCTATTAGGTCTTATATATCTTTAAAATATTAGTAATACAAGAAATCATTGGTTTAACACGTTAACACTGGATCTTCCTTCTCTTTCTTGATAACAACTTTTGTAAAATCTTCTCCTTCATGTGGCTTATCATCTGGTTGGTTATCATG
The DNA here is from genome assembly GCA_932294295.1 of Alitta virens. Classification (NCBI taxonomy): domain Eukaryota; kingdom Metazoa; phylum Annelida; class Polychaeta; order Phyllodocida; family Nereididae; genus Alitta; species Alitta virens. The sequence goes on along the minus strand of OW028585.1, from coordinate 15,033,456 downwards.
TGACTTTACATGCTCAACAACTTGATCCTTGGTGGTAAAATACTGATCGCACACAAAACATTTAAATGGGTTTTCCGACCCAGCTATAGTTCCATATCTTTCTGTGATATCCTCTTGCTTTATTTCACCTATTGCTGTTGAAGAAATCCAATCTTTCTGTTCATTTCTGCTGTGTATTTTCATGTGAGTGTTTAATGTGCTACTTCTGGTAAAGCCAGCTCCACATCGCAAGCATTTAAAAGGTTTATCGGTGCTGTGCGTCACCATGTGTGCATTCAGATGACCTTGTTGACTAAAACACTTCTTACAAAGCGAACATTCATAGGGTTTTTCGCCTAAATGTATTCTCTTGTGTGTCTGAAGATTGCCTAGGCGATTAAACGCCTTCTTGCAAATGTTACACTCATACGGTTTAGCATCACTGTGGGTTCTTAAATGACGTCTCAAATCACATTGATGTCCGAAAGATTTACCGCATTCTGGACAATCAAAAGGTTTCTCCCCACTGTGTGATCTCATATGAGCTTCCAAATTCCCATTTTGTGTGAAGAATTTTTCACAAATTGTACACTGATAAGGTTTGTCATCGCTATGCGTGCGCATATGTCGCTTGAGATCACTATTGAAATTAAAGTCTTTATCACAGATTGGACATTTAAACAACTTATCATTACTATGGATAACAAGATGTGTATTCAAGTTGCTACAAGTTCGAAACCTTTTCCCGCAATTTGTGCACTCATAAGGTTTCTCGCCAGTGTGTATTCGAGAGTGTACGTTGAGATCGGACACATTATGAAACCCTCTTCCACACACAGAGCATTTATGTGGTCTCTCTTCACTATGCGTCTTTAAATGTCGGTTCAAATTGCTTCGATGCAAGAACTCTTTATTACAGACAGTGCATTTGAAATTTCGGTCTCCGCTATGATTTTTCATGTGGATTTCCAATTGTTCCCTGTTATCACATTTTCGAGGGCACACCATACACTTAAACGGGTCTATATGACTCTTAACATGTTGATTATAATCACAATTCTGGGAAAATTCCTCATCACAGACCTTACACTTGTACGTTTGGTCCTCTTCGTGTGTTGCCCCGTGTTGCGTCAAATCCCAAAGTTGGTCGAATTCTTTACAGCAAACTGGACACTTATGGGGACCGCTGATATGCTCGTCCATGTGCTTAATTAGCTCATCCTTTTCTTTAAATATTTGTGCACATACAGCGCAGGTGTAATCTTCACTTGTATTGTGTATCTCACCATGATTGAACAATTGGTCCTTTTCAGTAAATTCTTGCTGACAAATGGCGCAAGTGTATAAATCAACATCACTGTGTGTCGTATGATGTTTCCGCAAGTCATATTTGTTAGTGAACTGGTCTAAACACATAACACATACTAATTTCTGTTCACTCTTTGACGCAGGACCCTTTTTCAAACTCGCTCTATTCTGAATAATCTTGGATAGTTTCTTTAAGTCCAGCTCATCCGCAATTTCACTGTTTTCCTCAAGTAGTTTTGTATCACTGTGAAGCTTCATGTGTACTACAAATTCTGTCCTAAGTTTAAAAACCTTTCCGCAAATAATGCAATTGTAAACCTCCGAATCATCGCTCATCTCCGTCGCGGTTCCATTGTGCGTCCGCACGTGCTTTGTTAGATCATCCTTGCTATTAAAGATCAATGCACATATTGCGCATTCATGCAGCGTTGCATTATTATGCATCTTAGTGTGTTTAGACAGATCTATCTCCCTGGCGAATATCTGAGCGCAAACTGAGCACTCATAAACATCAGCTTCATCCTTGAAGATCTTTTTACATTCTTTATTATTTACCAATCTTGTAATAACGCCCTCATCCTCCTCCTCTAGCTCAATATCACTTCCTTTCTCCGATAAATCCATCGTGTCAGTTTCAAGTAATTATTAGGGATTGGGAATCATGACGACAATTCACCTGTAAAACAACCAAACAACTTGCACCACTAGAGTCAATAATTGTACTTCCAACTTCATGGGAATTTGACCTAATTAACAGAGGTGGCGGGACTGAGGGGGGGGGGGGGTGGCATATTGCACATAATTTATAAATGCCCCTTGCCGGTTGGTGCCCTCCCAGTTAAGGTGATGTTCCACCGCCCTGCTGTTGCTTACCAAAGGATAAATCCAAACCAAGCTAGGGCTTGACATTAAAAACAATTTTTTTCTTCACATGATCCGTTTCAAGAATTAAATAGTATTTCATGTATAATTTTGTAATTTTTCTCCTCGAGATATAGTTTCACTTCCCCTAGATCATTGGAAAAGCTTTAATGTTGAACTGTAATAGTGTAAAAGCCCAAGTGTTTTTGTTCAGAATTAAATGGATGTCATCTGACCAACCATGTATAGAAAATGTCTTAGTTCACTTTTCATATTTATCTGAATTTTTTAGTAGTAAAGTACACAAAAAGGTCCATTTGATTAGCTCTCGAACTAAAATAATCACTTTTCAGCTGATTGCTTTGATCGAAAAAAATGCAACCATTCATAAATGTAGTCTGTTGATCATTTGCACAGTAATTATGGCATATAAAAAGCAGTGGCGATTGCCCCTACAATGATATATATATATATATTGCACTACGTACAGCATTACTTCAAAAATGTATAATGAATAATCATGAAACTGGATATTACATACGTGTATATTTAGCCAAGCTTATTTCAGTGCAACACTGCAAGCCTCGAACTCAAAATGGCACACTGCAAGTCAAGGGCCAAAGCAAGCTTGAACATTCCGACAAAGAAAGTCGTGGAATACGCCAAAAACAGCTGCCTTATGGATATTTCAACTTGTTCCTATCGATGCAGACTGTACTTCTATATCAAATAACACCATATTTGTATAATATCGACCATTTTCTGTCCAAAATTACCTGCAAATTGATCAGGTGCCATCCTGCTCAATCGTGTCAGCAATTACCTAGTTCCTCCGGTATCCACCAGTTGGTAAAAATCCCCTGGATTTCTTCGCGTATGAAAGGAGAAGAAACATAGGCTGCACGGCAGCCAAACCTCAGCGAATGCCCACATATATATCATAGCCAGGGCCGGGTTAGGGCTTCTGGGCCCTAGGCTGACCTTTGGGTATTATAGTAGCATTAAATTCAATATTGCAAATCAGTTTGACTGATAATAAACATAAATTCTTTAATAAATTTCATTAATACTATTTAACTCAGTGAACAAAGTTCGAAGAGGGTTATTGTTATCATCAATGTCCGTCCAACGGGCGGACGGGTGGGCGTAATACTTTCGTTTCCGGAGAACTCAAACACTAATGCACTTACCCTAATGAAATCTTTGTAAAACTCAACTCTGACACTACTGCACCTACATGCTTTAAACTGTCATAATATGTCTAAAATAGTGAAATGGTGCCTTTTGGGGGTCTCATGGAAATAAATACTATATAATTTTCAAAATACGGGTAAAATTGGGAACATCCTAACCTTTACCAAACCTCCATAACAAAGACACTATTTACCCAACATGAGTGAAATTTGTCACATATCTAAATTATAGTATTTTCAATTTTCAGACTTCATTTTGACATTTGTTTCATGCTATTTTTATAATTTTGGAAAATCTGAAAAAAATCTATAAATTGTGTAAAATTGTAGTTCTTGGGCAGAACTCTGGCATTGATAGACTTATTCTAACAAATTTCAAATGGTTTTTACTCTATATAGCTTATTTATGCCTTTTAATAGTCACATTGACATATCTCAGCTGTTTTACAATATTATGAGAAAAATGAAAACCATTAATTTTTCCAGAGCAGAACTTACTACTGCACACACATGCATACAAAACTTTGTCAGAATATGTCTGAAATAGTGCAGATATACCTTTTTGGGTTTCATGGCCACTGATATGTCATTTTATATGAAGGGGGGGGGGGGGGGGAACATGAAAATGTGGCACTCATTCGAACCCCCATATCAATGGCACTATGATCCCTACATTAGTGAAATTTTTTTAATAACATATCTTAATTATAGTACTTTCACTTTTTAAGTGACATTGTGGCATTGTTCCATCCTTTTGCGTTTTTTTATAATAATGGAAAATCTGGGGAAAAATTATGAAGATTGTGTTGTTTCCTACTATTGACTGGCCCTAATTACTCGTTAAGCTAATTAGTCCAAGGCCGGGATCGCTGTATTAGGCGACTGAGCTTATCAGGAGTGCGATTTCTCAGAGTGTCAATCGGACAGAATAATTCTCTGCTTATATCACAACTATTAATTATACTTCTGAATTTCTTATTTCATTAATTAAGCATAGTACACATGTTTATTTTCATGTGTACCTCTGATCAAAATGTGTGACCACCAAATTTGGGACTGTCAGCACACTGACCTATGTTTTTCATTTAAATCATATGACTATGCATCCAAAACTGAACAACTGATTAAAAGTTCTAATATTTAATTATCAAAACCAACACTCATCAAACAATATACTGGATTATAATATTGCTCCAGCAAGACATGTGAACATATAATAATAAAACAACATACCTCAATTAGTATTGTCCATTCTTTGACCATACACCCTGATAACTTTGTGTATCAGAGATTCCTAACTTCACTACAAACCCTTTCTTTCCTGGTCTGTTCTTCCTATTTCAGGGACTTCTAGCTCAGGTCTTCCTAACTGACAGGCTAATCACCCTCTATATGAATTTCCTAGAAGGTATATGCTACCACTACTAACCCCCCTCATAACTCTGCCAGTTACCATGGCAACCAGTGTGGCCTGCCAGTGATTGCCAGGAAATAGCAGTTGCTGTGCTCATAGGGTGAATTATTGGTCAAAGAATGTATTATGTAGACAAGAAAAAGAAAATCAATACATAAACAATTACTCATTACACTTCACAATTACTGAAGACTTAGCTACATAAAACAGTTGATTAATTATATATGAACTAAGCAATACAATCTTGTACTAAGAACTACAATCCATTTCATGACCATTTCATTATAATAAGTAAATGACACACAACACTCTTATATTAAAAGACCTACATTATCATATGCATGTATTATATATCTAGGTGAATAAAAGTACATATAAGCAGTATCTTATACAGGATAGCGTAATAATAACATTGATGAAAACACAAAAACACTTCATTGGTTATGTATATTAATTATCAATAAGTAAATACATATATTAGACATACTACATTCATTATATTTCATTATACAGTTCAAAACATTAATTTTACTGCATGATTAGGTTTTACTATAAAGTTGTCCATAATCATTGGTTCCATTACATTATTTATCAACTAAAATCATTGTATCTGTCAGGCGAACAGGCAAACACAACTGGGTTCTCAGTTCCTTGCATGAATTGCATGCGTTATTTGAATTTGATAATAGGTCTGTAGTGAGGGCGTAGGTATGCTTTTTCCCAGCATCCTACAACACTACAAATTACCTATATTTACCATCCCATGGAATGACAGCCATAGAACTTAAAAGGCTGTGGAATATTCAAGTGCATACAATTATAATTTAATATTCATAGTATTGCCATATTCGTTTAGGTAAGACATTACAGCAAGTTCCTTCTTTAATTGCTTTCAAGATTTTGCTGCAGGACTGATCTCTCACTAAGTCGCTTAATTTCACTCTCAGCAACTGTGGAGCAACACATTCAACAGTTTTTGTTTGTGACAAGCAATTATATATAAGAATTAGGTGCATAATAATCTATATTACTTAGGTTTTTACTCTACTTATAATCCTTAATATTATGTAATTTTATATATACACCCGTAAATTGTTTGATAAATATATGAATGATTTAAATGTCATAAATTTGATGCAAATCAACAACCCAACAATCCCGTAACTGAAGGAAATGGCAATTGATCATGTATAGTTCCTTCAGTTGAACTAAGTAATGTACGAAAAAGTTTGATTTCTGATCTGATCTACATGATCTCACTCCATCAGCAATATTTCATCATCCTTGATGCATATTGTATATTAAGGTTCGAGGGCAGCCCTTTACAGTATGTTCATATAAATTCCACCATTGCCACCAGAGGGCTTAATTAATCCCTCCATACTCAACTGGCACCCTTTGCTTGTCCTCATTTATGATACCAAGGTATGTTCATCATTCAGTCAATGTACTTTATTAGTTATAGTAACACAGTTTCACTTGTATTCCTTAAACATATCACACATTTGTATTATCATTTACTAATAATGTTGCAATGTATTTAAGTGTAGTTAGTTAATTGGTTGGTTAGCCACACAGTCAACTTTATGCTTTGGTTGGATGAGGGAGGTGACCATTCAAGGCCCCATTCACATTGGCCACAGCTTGTCAGTGCTAAAACCCCATTAAGGGTAAGGTGTTCATATAATTCGTATACCAAATAATTTGGTTTGGTTATGTAAGGCTATGTTCAGTCTGGTTAACATATTCAAGTATTATTGCTCAAGTGGGGTAAACCTTTTCATATGAAAATGTACCTAACCTATATTGATATTGTCACATTTTTGGTAACACTTGCATTTTCATGTTGCAGGGTCTTTTCATGTGGTTTTCATATATGTGAAATAAAACATCATCAACTGAACTGTCAATTTCCATTAGCATGAAAAATAGATTTGTAGTGTGTAATTCCAAAATAAACCTTTTTTAAGATTTGTGTTTAAACTTTATTTATTCAAATACAAATAAATACAAATATTAAAATTTTAATTTGTATGAAACTATAGCATAAAAAATAGCATGCAGCGCATGGAAAATTGGAGTAACAGAAGAGGCTGGAAATAGCAAACCTTACCAATATTATGAGTTGTGCTATTTTATTGGGTTATCCACACAAATTAAGCCCCCTTCCAACCATTTTGGCGAAACAGGATGATTCGATTTGTAGTTGCAATGGGCAGAAGTGGTTAGAGCGCGCTCGCAAATCTCAAGTATATGTAGCGAGCTAAGTTGTACCGTAGGCCACCGGGTCTCCAAATCGAATACACCCAGTTCTGCCAATGGCACAGGGAAAATTGCCAATAACAACGCAAAGAACACAGGTAGCTACAGCGCCACAGCGTTAGACTTTCGTCCCGGCCTTCCCAAACTAGTAAAACAACGGTATGGGACTGAACTACGCTCGCGCACCCTCGCCAGCATCAAGCCGGAGATTTCCCAAGCTTTAGACTGCTTATTAGAGGAACTTAAATCTTCCGAAGAAGCCAAAGTACTACGTACAACTGGTCAGTCCAAGTATCGGTCCTATCAGCAGTCTCATCAGCAGCTCCGTACTACAAACCCCAACCGTTATCCTAACCGTGCTACAAGTAACATCCCCAGTCAGTGTCGCAGGTCGTGCCCCCTGTGCAAGGCTGCCCAACGCTCAGACTCCCATTACTTGAGCGAGTGCACCTTTCTACCTGAGCACGATCGCAAATATCTCTCCCGTGCTCGACTTATTTCCCAAATTATGGATGACACTGACTATGAGAAAGTACCATCCCTATCATTGGAAGATGATTGCGATACCTGTCCAACCGACCCTTCGCCAGCTGCAGAAGCTTCAGTCCGCAAGGTGCAGGTTAGCCAGTCCCCTTACTTAGATGTATTCTATGGACACAAAACGCCAAGGATTACATTGGACACCGGTGCCACAGCTAACCTGATAAGACGCTCTACCGCTGAATGGCTCGGTGTAGCCATCACACGCAGTAGCCAGTCTGCCGGCCAAGCTGATGGTCACTCACAACTGACAGTAACTGGAGAGTGCAGGTTCCAAGTGACAATTGGTATCCACCAATTATTCTTCCATGGACTGGTAGTCGATTCGCTCGATGTGCCCATTCTCGCAGGCACGCCATTCATGGAGCTAAATGACATCCACACCCGGCCTGCCAAATGTGAAGTCAGAATAGGAGATCGCGACGTGTTTCCCTATGGCTCCAACAAATCACTACAACGGCCCGCAACAGCCCGCAGAGCATTTGTTCTGCGTGCCCCTCCCCACAACACTACAGTCTGGCCTGGTGACTATGTCGAACTATCCATCCCAACTGATATAGCAACCAATTCTGAGGTCGCACTCGAACCTCGAGCCGATGCCCCATCTGCTAGATATGTTGATCCACAGGACCTGTGGCCCCCTCCAACTGTGTTACAAAGTGTGTCGGGTGCTCTACGAATTCCCAACTTGGACAGTATGCCAAAATTCCTTCGTAAGAATGAGCAGTTCTGCCAGATACATGAGGTGTTTGTTCCATCAGCAGCCACAGAAACATGCCCCCCCCCCCCCCAAAGCCCAAGCCACTGATCCCAGCTCATCCCTATCACAGTGACACTGTCTTGGTTGAACCTGCCAATATCCTTCCGATCACCACCCGCCAAATGGTGATTAGTGCCCTCCGCAAATACGACGTTGTATTTGACCCCAAGATCGAACATTACAATGGTGCTTGTGGTCCCTTCGAAGCAGTCGTAAACATCGGTCCCATCCAACCCCCTCAGAGAAAAGGGCCGGATACCCCAGTACAATCGGGACCGTCTGATTGATTTACAACGTGAGATGGATGACCTTGAGTCCAGGGGTGTTCTTGTTAAGCCAGAAGAGGTGGGTGTATCTGTGGAGTATTTAAATCCTTCCTTCTTGGTGATGAAACAGTCCGGAGGCTTTCGTCTTGTCACCGCATTCGCCGAAGTCGGCCAGTATTCTAAGCCTCAACCGTCACTAATGCCGGACGTTAACTCCACCCTACGCACAATAGCTCAGTGGAAGTACATTGCTGTGACTGACCTAACCAGTGCTTTACATCAGATTCCTCTTTCGAAGGCTTCCATGAAATACTGTGGCGTAGCCACACCCTTCAAGGGAATCAGGGCTTACACCCGATGTGCCATGGGCATGCCCGGCTCTGAGACAGCACTCGAGGAGCTGATTTGTCGAATCCTGGGTCACTTATTACAAGAAGGAGTCGTCGCTAAAATCGCAGACGATCTGTACTGTGGTGGGAGCTCTCCAGATGAGCTACTTTACAACTTTACAAGGATGCTTGAAGCCGTCCATACAAGTGGATTACATTTGTCTGCAAACAAGACTGTCATCTGTCCAAAGTCTGCCACTATCCTCGGTTGGCTTTGGCAAGAGGGTTCCATCTCAGCTAGCCCTCACCGCGTAGCCGCACTTGCTTCGTGTGAGTTGCCAGCTACAACTAAAGGACTTCGATCTTTCATCGGAGCGTACAAAGTTCTTTCTCGCGTCATCCCTCGAACAGCCACTGTCTTGGCCCCACTCGAAAATCTGATATCTGGTCTTCAGTCCCCTGATAAGATTCCTTGGTCAGAAGATCACATCAGTGCTTTCCGCCATGCTCAGGACATCATCAAGACCAACAACACTGTAGTTCTACCTCATTCAGATGACCAACTATGGATAGTTACAGATGCCGCAGTACGCCAACCTGGCCTGGGTGCCACGCTGTATGTCACAAGTCCAAACTGCTTCTTGCTGGCTTTTTCAGTCTCAAACTCAACCAGCGTCAGCTGACCTGGTTACCTTGTGAGCTGGAGGCTCTTGCCATCGCAGCGGCAGTAAAGCATTTCAGCCCCTACATTATACAGTCTAAACACACCGCAAGGATCCTAACTGACAGCAAGCCTTGTGTTCAAGCCTATGAGCGCTTATGCAGGGGTGAGTTCTCTGCCAGTCCACGACTAACCTCATTTCTATCAACTGTCAGCCGATATCAGTCAGTTGTCCAACACCTTGCTGGGTCAGCTAACCTTCCCTCGGACTTCGCCAGTCGGAATGCCCTCCCCTGTACATCTCCTGAGTGTCAAATTTGTTCCTTTGTACATACCACCGGTGCCAGTGTTCTGCGCCTTCATGTCTCTACCAAGCTACCTTACACCAATCGCGCCACATGGAGTTCAATTCAAGCTGAGTGCTCTGATTTACGACGCATAAATGCGCACCTGCGACAAGGTACTCGACCTTCCAAAAAGGCCACCAACATCTGCGATATCAAGCGTTACCAACGCTTCCTTATCGAGTGATGATCTCATAGTCGTCAAACGCACCGAGCCCCTGGGCGTTTCCCATGAGTGCATTGTAGTGCCCCGTTCTGTACTACATGGACTGTTAATGTCACTCCATATACAGCTCAATCACCCTACCTCCCACCAACTGTCACTAGCATTCCAACGCAACTTCTTTGCACTTGATCTACCATCCGCGGTGGCAGATACGACCAATTGCTGTCATCAATGTGCCTCTCTCCGCCAAGTTCCACACCATGCAACTGAACAATCCTCTGGGGAGCCACCAGAAACCATTGGCTTATTCTTTGCCGCAGACGTCATGCAACGTGATAGAACATCAGTGCTGGTGGTTCGAGAAACCGTGACCTCTTACACCCGTGCCACTATTCTCCCTGACCAACGACATGAATCACTTCGTGGTGCCCGCTTATGTCTATGCCTGGACCTTATACCTATCTCAGGTCCCCCTGCTGTCATTCGAACCGATGGTGCTCCAGGCTTTGCAGCCCTGGCCAACGATGAGGTACTACTCAACCACAATATTAGATTAGAGCTTGGCAATCCTAAAAACAAGAACAAAAACCCTGTTGCGGAAAGAGCTATCCAAGAGCTAGAAAATGAGTTATTACGAGTGGTTCCCACCAACGACCGTCTGAATGCAATCTCATTAGCTGTTGCAACATCCTTCCTAAATTCTCGCATCAGAGCCCCAGGCTTCTCTGCACGAGAGCTATTGTTTCATCGCGACCAACAAACCAATGACAGGATCCCACTCCATGACCATACCATCATTGCCCAGCAGCACGATCGCCGTAGTGCCAACCACCTACCCAACCACCTCCAAGTCACGTGGGAAACCCTGTGCCCCTAGTGCTCAGGCTACTATCGGTGACTTAGTGTACCTACTCACAGACAAAGACAAAACTCGTGGAAGAGACAGGTACATTGTCACCTCAGTCGATGGTCAATGGTGTTCAATCCGTAAATTCGTGGGCTCACAGCTGCGGAACACATCATACTGCGTAAGACAGACAGACATTTTCATCATACCAGCAAGCGTTCTGTCTCCGGGAATTCCTCACCCAATGATAGTCGAGGACGAGGAGGACGACAGTCAAGAATCCGCTTCCGTTCCACATCCGCTCGACAGTGCCCCACCTCCAGTCCCTGATCACATTCCGCCTCCTGTGAATGATCACCTACCCGAGTTGTCCCCTGTTCCTTTGCAATTGTCTGAACCCCTTGTACCCGGCACCCCAGGCTGTCACCCCGACCAGGACCCCGGTTCCTCTGCTGCCGTGCACTTCCCTGACATGTCGACCCCCCCCCCCCCCAGTGCGACCCTCTCGCAACAGGAAGCCTCCAAAGTATCTCGACGATTATGTGACTGACTAGCCAACCAAAGTGACTCATTGCTTACCATGTATCACTTCTGCTTGTGGTTGTTGTATGTTTGTGTTTGTTGTTCTTCTTCTATCTATATATATATATATCTCTTGTATCTTGTATCTGCTTTCGTTACACACTGTTATGTGTTTTGTATCACCTACACACTGTTTATCAGCCTACTCAACTTACTTCAGTGTTTAGTATTCCAGTCTCTAGTGTGTTCTTAGTATTCTAGTCTCTAGTGTGTTCTCCAAAAAAAAAAAAAGGTCAAATTGGTGACGCCACAGCGTTAGACTTTCGTTACGGCGCACATTTCGCGAGACACTTTGTTTGGGTTCTGTGACTTCCGGAAATAAATGGACATCGTTCTTCCAATCGGATTTCTAGTATTTACTCCTTGATTGGCGCAGGTGTGGGTTACAACCGGTTGCAACCTGATGCATAATGGCTGTGCTAAATAAATCAATACAGTAAATGTTAGTGGCTGGCACCTGAAACATATGTGATACATTTTTCCATTTATATTAACAGGTAATATCAAAACATGTACATTACACGTTAAAAAATCATTTCATGCTACATGGGCCAGCTGAATCTCAAAACCCGTGGGTTCTAGTTTCTTTTCTATTTTTCACTTTCTTTTTTTTTTTACTTCATTTAATTTCATCTTATTTTTGTGTTTTATCCACGTAATAACTTTGCATTACTGAAATCTACTGCTCCAAAGAAAAAAAGAATTAAAATTTTTTTTAATTAGCTACGCAGTCCTCCCGGTAGCGTGCGTGCGCATCTGTGCCTTTAACATTGAAAATACGTGGACCGGAATGTGATCCCCAGTCTAAAAATAGCATAAGTTGGTCCCTTCCTCCGCACGAGTGCATAGGAGTCACTACAGTGTAGGAGATAAGTTGGTCCCTTCCTCCGCACGAGTGCATAGGAAGGGACCAACTTATCTCCTACATAGCACTGGAACCGCAGTCTCCTACACTGTAGGAGACTGCGGTTCCAGTGCTAAAAATAGCACAGCCAATCAGAAAATTCATTGTTCCACCAGAGGGCGAGCGTGTTGGTGACGGCTAGGGCTATACGAACGACGTCGTGTATACAAGCGCTTATATACACGACGTCGTGCATATTGTAGCCAATATACACGACGTCGTGCAATGTGCACGACGACGTCGTGCGTATAACTGCTAGTGTGCACGACGACGTCGTGTCGTGCGTAACTGCTAGTGTGCACGATAGATTAGCTACATCATAGCATTAGCTAAAAATAATAAATAAAATAATAATAAAAATAATATTAACAATATATCCTAACCTGAAAGGTAAGGAAGCCATTTTAGGACATGAGAAAATTTTTTTTTAATTGTATAAACGATATAGTAAATTGTATATATATATGAAGTAGTATATTGTATATATGAATAATGAAGTAGTATATTGTATATTACTAAATTGTATATACAACTAACTTGTATATACGAAAATACTTAGTTGTATAAATGAAATAGTAAATTGAAAAAACGAAATAGTAAATAAAAAATTAAATCTAAATTGTAAAAACGATATAGTAATAGAAAGTAATCAGGTCAAGTATTTTGTATATACGATTTACTATTTCGTATATACAATAGTATTTCGTCTATACGATTTGGTATTTTGTATACGATTTAGTATTTCGTATATATATATATATACGATTTAGTATTTCTTATATTAGTATTTCGTATATACGATTTGGTATTTCGTATATTCAATTTGGTATTTCGTATATTCAATTTGGTATTTTGTATATTCAATTTAGTATTTCGTATATTTCCTTTTTTTTTTCTCATGTCCTTAAATGGCTTCCGTAGAAAGGCATTAAATTATGAGAAAAACAATACTAACAATGGAAAACTCTTGAGATGTACCTAATGCACACATTGAGGTGTTCTTTTATTTTTATGTCCATCTAGTGGATGGGAGGTGTCACATATAGGTAATAACATATTTAGTATTACAAGTCATCTGGAGAAGTCAAGAAAATAAAATTTAGGATTCAAAGATAAAACACGTTCTCAATTAACCATTTGTCTCACAAAAATCCCAGTAGTAGATAGTTTAGCCACATATTGACCAAAAAAAATTTTTCATATCCATTCTTGAGCAAGTTTAAGGAATTATCAATTCTGTCTCTTCATGAAGAGGCCTCATAAAAGGATACACCCCCACCCCCACATCATATCTTTTAATATCGGAAATATCAAATACCATCAAATTAACCCTATATATTCCCCCCAATTAACCTTGGATATCCCCGAATTGCCCAAACTACCCCCCCCCCCTGGGACTACCCCCAACCATTTACCCTGACTTTGGGATTGCCTCGCCTGTCCTCATATTTTCCTCAGCCAAATTACAGTCTTATAAACCAGCCATTATTCCCTCAACTCCACATATCTTAAACTTTCCTCGAAAAATTCCCAATCACCTTTTCTAATATAATATATATATTCCTAGAACTCTCTGCTCCGGGATGGAACCTGACATGAGGCCTACAAAGATAGTTTTGTGTAAATTAAACGGGGTACAAAAAATCTTTTCTGCTATAAAAAAAAAAGTAACTTCATTGACGAACAATATCGATCTTCAAAAATATAATTATATACATAAACATAGCACTAGATACAAAAGAGTAACATAAAAAAAATTTAAATTACCAAAAAAATACCTGATATCATATAATTACATAAAATTGTATCTTATGAAAATACACATATAAAAACGTCTATATGTTCAGTGTCAGTAAAAATTGAGTTACAGATATGCCGGGTATTCAAATCTACAAAGACTTTTAAGACTCTCCAATGATTTGAATACCCATAATATCTGCAACTAAATTTTGCTGACACTGAACATTCCTAGCTAGATCATTGTTCAAGATGTCACTTAACAATACTTAACAATAGTCTCACAGGTCTATAGCCTCTGCAGTATCTTCACTGAAAAAAAAAGTTCATCATTAGGACCTACCTAGGCCTATTTATTTTTAATGTTTTTTTTAGCCCTGACTGCTTTCTTTTAATTGATAGGCCAGCTGATATTTCCCTTTTTATTTATTTATTTTATTCTTGTTTCATGGATGTGTCTGCAGCACACAAAGTGTCATCCTGGGCTATCTTAAGGCATACATTTTTCTGGTATTCCACCTTTTTAAATGATCAGTGTGTTTGAAAATTATCTCCGCAATATACTTCCTCCATGTATTACCTGTATCCTATTTTAATTTAATTTCTAGCTCTGGTGGTTGGAATAATAAATAACATCATAAAAGGCCACATTTTTTTTAATAAGGAACAAAATAATTTCAGAAATTACTTAGCTGGGCAAGATATTACTTTGAAATATGCAACATTCTTCCTTGTAATTTCTGCTGCTTCTTTTGACCACAACAAATGGCTCTATCTGCGTATTCAACTACCAATTCCTCCGATTATCATATGATTACGATATATGCAAATGTATTTAATTGTATTATATTCACCCCATCTTAAAGTAAAACTTTGTATTAAATACAATTTATATTTCATTTTTTTCAATGATCATTTTGTTTTATTAGATCTATTCATGTCATAGAGTATCTACATTGTAAAACAAAGTTCTTTTTTTTTATACTGCATAAAGTACACAGAAAATACAGGCTTAAAGATCTCCCTTTTTTGGTATTAATGTCTTGGGCATTACCCTACCCCCAGAACCAATCCAAAGTAGTTGGCTACACTTTATTAGCGGTAAAAACACTCTAATATGGATGAACTTTCCATACTGAAATTTCTGCCACTAGAGGAGCATGGACTTGTCAGGCCTACTAGCACGCCATCTGGTGTGAAAATCTTCGTCGTGCACATAACCAATCAATGCGCACGACACATCTAGGCGCTGTCGTGCATATAACCAATGAACGTGCACGACCCGTCGTGTATATAGCCATTCCGGTTGGTGACCTAGTTTTTGAGTGACCCACTGAGCATGCGCAATCGGCTTGACAACAATCACAACAATCCCGGGGAAATCAAGGCAAAGGATCAAAGCCAGGTATTTATGTATTTAATGTTATGGGTTTTAGTGATGGGATCAAGTCAAATATATGACATGACCGATCTGACTTCGATTTACGTACACTGAGCATGATTTTAGATTGTAAAAATCTCTATTGACTCGAATAATTGAGGTAACGCCTACTAATGGCTGAGCTTGTGTATCTATATCTTCTTCGATTTTGATCCGACATTTTCAAAAAATTTACACCCTGTACACAAAATATTTTTATATATAAAAAGAGGGGGGGAGGGAGATTTTTCTACAGTCTATGGGGATATTAGTAACCTCATTACTACATGACTGTCATAAGCCGTTTAATTTATACTTTGTAAATATATGAAAAAGATTAATATATTTAAAAGTACTGTCATTGTCAATGTGTACATTTACAGTGTAAATTTAAATAAAATACACCAATGGCAATACGTGTACAATTATGTTGAAAACCAAAAAGCCAATATTTTACAATAAAATAATGAAAATGGTGCAATAGATAAATTGATGTAATTCTATATTTTTTGAGTCTTTGCTTTGGAATACAGTAGAGAAGTTACTTATTTTTCTTTTGGTACAGTGTCTGACGTCGAAGTTGTGGCCGGCACCTGAGTTGTGTGCTTTGATTCTGACGTCCAGGTGCGGATCCAAACATTCTTAATGAAGAGGGTGATAGATATCACCATATTCTGAAATCTCTCTTTGTCAGATAGTTCTGGATCCGCCCCTGGACATCACAGTTGACATCCGCAACTTTGATGTCGGCCACAACTTTGCGGTAGGAGTGTAATTTTGTGTGTGTAGGTGTGATGTTTTTTATTTATTTTATTAATTGCGTTATAGTGTATTTGTGAAATGCCTACAGGATGATTTAAAGTACTTTATACATGTATTGAAATTATTTTGTAGTGTTTATTATTCAGGAAAAAATTCAAAATGAGCGCTGGCAAAGGGAGATCGAAACGAATCAAGGTATGGGTGAGGACTCGACCAACCGCTTACTTTGCACAGGATATGCTGGACTTGCAGCCAGAGAATAAGGTAAGGTTTTAAAAAAGGAAAGATATAACAGGAAAAATATTATAACACCAGAGAAGTATTTAATATATTGAATTGAGACCCTTCTATATAGAATAAGTATAAATGTGTGACAATAATTTAGTTGAAAATATATTTATCTGAGATCAGAAATGATAAGTGTACATGAACAATGAATGCTCTTATAAATATGTGAAGTCAAGAAAGATAATTATCATAGGAAACATATTTGTTGAGATAAACATTTGTTGAGATAAACAATCTCCCAAAAATGTTTATAAATGCTTAAAATTTGTTAGTTTTGGATGGTTGATATGGACTTAGGCAATTTTTGAGCATTGGTCGATTGGTTTATTCGAAAATATTTAAGACCCAAATTTCATATTTAAATACAATTTATATTCTGTCCGCACATTTCTCATCACATCGGTAGATACTAGAAGCTAAAAATCCATAAGTGTCATCTTATTTCTAATACAAATTTCAATTTTTATCACCTTTAATTGTGCAGGCCATTAATGTCCACTTGGGAAAAGATGTGCGTCGTGGCATGGTCAACAATCAGAGGCTGGACTGGTCATTCAAAGTGGACGGCATTTTGCACAATGCAAGCCAGGAGGCTATGTATAATGCGGTGGCATCCAATGTTGTTGCAAAGGCTCTCGATGGCTATAATGGTGAGACTTTTTTCTTCTTCGTATTTTATGATGAAAAAAAACAACGTGTTTGTTATATAGATTCATGCATGACATTTTAGCTGTGCTGCTATTGCGAATGACTGTTAACTGTGAGAAAGTTTTGTATTTTAGTAAAATCTGTTTAAAAACATTTTCGAAGCCAGTTTGATTATTTTATTAACAAATATTTAATGACTTTGATCACCTATTATTACTAGTCATATAAATTTGGTTGCAAAATATTATACCATATTTGTTCAATTACTATTATATAAATGAATGAAAATATGTTATAACTTATAGCATTTTTCTGCACAAGTTTTTCAAGGTATTATCTTCATCAATTGACCCTAATTTTCTCCATAGGAGCTTCACATTGTTACGACATTTTGCGCAAGTTTTTCAAGAAACATGAAATAGTAATAATGATCAATTTTTCTTTATTTTTCTCCACAGGAACAATACTTTGTTACGGACAGACGGGAGCAGGGAAGACTTTCACGATGTCAGGTGCCACAGAAAACTTCATGAACCGAGGTCTAATTCCACGTGCTCTGACCCACATTTACAAAGAAATTCAAGAGAGACCTGAATTTGCTATCAACATAAAGTAATTCATCTTTCTTGCTTAATTGTTAATAAGGATGTGGTTTGTCTGTTCTGATACATTCACAATCTTGCATTAATCAATATGTCACTTTTTCATGTTAATCCATTTCTTTTGTTTATCAGACACATTCTCCTTCTGTCAATGTTAGAGAATAGATAATAAGGCCCTCTGAGGCATATTAATAGTCTTGAATACATTGAATTAATTTTATTCCACTTCTCATATCTAAACGATACCAGTTTTTAATTTTCTTTCTATCATAAAGTCATTTGCTATCTGGCCATGGGCTATTTTATATCAACTAAGGAAGCGGGTAGGCACTGTGCCGACAAAACAATGGGAAAAAAAGTACCACAGGCAGATAAATATTGTTTGATGACATCATCTTTTCTGTGACATCCATGCAAAAATAGTGTAGTGATGTCATCTTATTGTTTCTTTATGTACTACAGTCGTAGGTTCTGGTCCTTTTTCTCCCCATTGTTTCATGTAAGCATACAATGAGGTCATTGGGGCGGGGGCCTAGCTCCTGGTCGAGCCTAAGTTGGATGGCTGTTTCCTCCTTTGTCTCATTACCTCTGCCTGTCCTAATTAGCCCAACTGGTGCAGAAATACAGGACGTAAAGCCCTAATCACACACACACACTCTCCCCATTGTTTCATGTAAGCATACAATGAGGTCATTGAGTGCAGTTGATGATGTATTTAGATGACAACATTAACAATGGTTTGGCGCTAGTTCCCTCTAATGATAAAAAATAGCCAATTTTAAGTTAAAAATTCAGATAATGGTAACCAGAATATTTCATAAATTTGTGGTGCATGAACTTGATGCATTTGTTTTCAGAGTTTCATATCTAGAAATTTACAACGAATCCATGATTGATCTTCTTGGCACTCTGCCTGACCTCTCGAGTGATGAATATCCATTTGCTCCGATGACGATTACAGAAAGCGAAGATGGGGTGTATGTGAAAGGTCTGAGCACACGACTAGCACAATCTGAAGAGGATGCGTTGGATCTATTGTTCGAGGTGTAGTATCTCTTATTTCATTAATTAATTCTTATCCCTAATTAGTGCTTTAATTGCGTCCAGCCATTTTGTGCAAGTAATCATATGATTAAATTTAATGTGCCCAGAGACATTTTGTGTATGTAATAATTGTATAATATTCAAACGCACTATGTGGTTCTAAAGATGACAGAAGTTTGCTGACTTTGCATGTCACTAATTTTGGTATATGTTTATATGTTTGGTAACAAGCTGTACATGTTTTCACGGATTGATTGTATCCGTGACGGGTGATTCATAAATGTTTACATGGATCAAATGCATTATTTTAGACATTAACTTTCTTTTTGGGTTTAGTGCAGTATTTAAAAAAATAAGTTTATGCCCATATTTGGCAAGCATGAAATATGAAATTGTTATAAAATATTTGACAATTTTGAAGTTCTTGCAAAATGAAAATAACATTTGGTGTAGAGTAGCCAGGGTTTGGAAAAATAAAATATAAACTGTCTTTACTGTGAAGATGAAAACCGCCATCATTAGTTTGTTACATCATACCTTGAATTCAAGCATTTTTATAAGCCTGGCAACGAAGCGCGATAAATATGGACAAAAATCTGGGTCCGCTATACTGAACTTTTTCCATATTTTTTATTCCAGGGACAAACAAACCGAGTAATTGCTGCTCATAGTCTGAACAGTCACAGTTCGAGATCCCATTGTATATTTACAATTTATATCGAGGTGAGGGACAAGTTTCATATTATCTTTGTATAAATACTGTAATAATAATAAGAAGAATGTTTTATGATCTTTTTGTTTGTTTAACATTTGAATGTTTTCACTGGAATTATTTTGGCAAGATGTAATCATTCTTATCTAATTAAAACTCATGTGTGTCCTCCAAATTTCAGTAATGCTTTTGACTTGTAACACTGTTTGTTTTTATTGTTTCAAAATAGAAATTTGGAAATAAAGTCAATGTCAATTAAAATCTTGATACTAAAAACAAGCATTAGGAAAAATCGATCCCATACTATCTCTTCGAATGTTTGATACCTATATTTTACCTATCCTGGAGTACAATAGTGAAATATGGACAAGTGAAAAATCTATGCCTGAATTAGAAAATTTGCAACTTGCATATCTTAAAAACATATTAGGAGTTAGAAAACAAACACCATCTTTAGCAGTCTATGGTGAAACAGGTAGATTCCCATTGCATGTCAGACAGAAAATTAGAATGGTGAATTACTGGATAAGATTGGAAAGAGCACCTGATGACAGTTTACTTAAGAAATGTTTAAATGTTCAGAAGGAAATTTATGTGAATGCAGTAAATGGAAATAACTGGTTCAGTAAAGTGTGTCATGTATTAAATAACTGCAACATTGAATATGATATTAGTAACCTCAGAAACTTTGACATTGATAATATCTCTAACACAGTGAAACTAAGACTCTATGAAGCCGAACATGAGCGACTTATAAATGCAATAAATGACAGTTCACAACAACCAAAACTTAGGACATATAAACTATTTAAAACTGATTGTAGAATAGAACCTTATCTTGAATTGCAACAAATTCGCAAAGTGTTAACTAAAATAGCTAGATTTAGGACAAGTTCACATAGCCTGAAGATTGAAACAGGTCGACACCATAAACCAATAATTCCTGCTCCAAATAGAATATGTGAAAAGTGTACGTTAAACTTTGTAGAAGACGAAATTCACTGTTTGATTGTCTGTCCTGGTAATGAGCAACACCGTGTTAACCTTTTTTTGAATGCAACTAAATTTATTAACAACTTCTTGTCTCTAGATGATATAACTAAGTTTACAGCAATAATGACAAACAAGGAACCTGAGTTATTAATTAGTTTAGGAAAGTTTCTCCTTCAAGCTGATGTGTAGAGAAAACCATCTCCTGTATCCACACAGTTATTAATTTAGTTTATTAGTTTATTAGTTATGATGTGCTTGTCATGTTTTGGACTTTGAGAGTGAAATGTTTTTATTAGCGGCTTGTATTTTTTTCTATTGTGTATGTGGATTTTAAACACGTATTATAAGTTAACTTGGTGGCTGGAACCTTGATTATTGAAATTTTATTGCTTTCTGTACTTACATTAATGTCTCTTTCATGTTATCTTTTAACTGAATGACATATGTATCATTTATGATATTTTACATGTCAATAAAATCTATATATATATATACTAAAAAGGTTCTACTTAAATGTATTTGATATTTTCATTGAATTTCAAATTTTCTCTCTTAACTACAGAGCAGATCCAGACTGCAGTCAAGTGCGACCTACACTGTGTCCAAACTAAACTTTGTAGACCTGGCGGGATCAGAAAGACTTGGTAAAACTGGGGTAATTAACAAATTTATTTTTTCTATTTTTAATAGGGGGGGGGGGGGGGGGGTCCGGGGAAAACTGATGTCTGGGGAGGGGAGGGGAGGGGGGTGGTTTACCGGTGTTTTCTTAATATCTTAATGTAAAAAAGCGAGGATGGAGGGGGGTCTGTCAAAACCAGATGTCCGGGGGCAGGAGTCTAAAAATGTTCATCCCCCCCCCCTTTTTTTTACTGGAACTGCCCTTAGTTTTTTTTCTGGTGTACACTGTAGAAACTTATCTGATTTGATAATCAAATCATAATATCCTGCCAGAATTTTTTATTTTTTAAATTGAAATGACGACTTGTGAAATACCTGGTTACTGAAATTTTTTAAACTGAAATAGACGGTTATTGTGAAGGCGCCAGCAATTAAAATATCCGGAATGATTGTGACGTTACCAATTGTGTATTTGTAGTACCAATGTGTAATATGTAGTGTAAAATGTTTGCACTTGAAACAGAAATTTCATGCAGCTTAAAAAATCTTCTTTATCAGTCGGAAGGTCGAACTCAACAAGAGGCTCTGTACATCAACAAATCTTTGACGTTCTTGGAGCAAACGGTCATCGCTCTAGCAGATAAAGGACGAGAACACATTCCATTCAGACAAAGCAAGTTGACGCACTTTCTGAAAGATAGTATCGGTGGAAATTGTAACACCATAATGGTGGCCAATGTCTGGGGCGAAGCTTCGCAGCTTGAGGAAACGGTATTATATTGTATTGTATTATATTGTATTGCATTGATTATAATTAAGCCAACTGACAAAGTAATGTTTGTTTCCGATTTCTGACCGGCCCGACATTTGACATTTCATTTTTTTGCTTTTGAACCTTGAATCTAGGCAAAAAAAGATACCGACCTAACTTTTTTAAACAAAACAATCGAAAACAAGCTTATTTTCAATTATAGACAATTTTATGAATTCTTTAATCAGAGACACTTTACTTTATGTAATCTTTTACTTATTTGATTTTAACTTTTTGTCTTTCATTAAAATTGATACGACAAGGAATATGGATTTAGAATTAATTGAGAATTAATGTTCTGACGCTGATTAATTTTTTTCCAGATCTCTACTCTGCGTTTTGCCAATCGTATGATGTGCATAACTATTACCCCAGCAGTTAACGAGAAATATGATCCGGTGGTACGTGGTTATTTTTGTCATTGCTTCTATCACCTGTACATTGTGGTATATTTTCTTCGTTAAACAGAAAGGCTGCTTATAATTTTTGACCCTCTAAATTACAGTTATTCATCAAGAAATTAGAAAAGGAAATCCGCGCTCTGAAACAAGAACTGGCCATGCACAATACTTTGGTAAGTCAATTATCGTTAAAGATAATACGTACTAATTTGGCTGTTGTTTTATAATTTATTGGATGTTTATTCAGGAGAAAAAAAGAGTATAACCTAAAAAAAAAATATAATAATAACTTTCCTAACCATTACGATCGTTAAATTTACCTTCAGGAGATTTTGCTATTTATAGCCATAATTTTGGCAAAGTCTCATCGTCTTCCTCAGGGGCAATGTTTAAAATAAGGACCTAAAAATTTTGAAATCTCCTGAAGATATAAATTCATCGATCGTCACTGATTCGTCAGAAATTGCGAATCTATACATTCTAGACTTCTTATAATTCCCACTGTTAACTAATTTTTTCTGAATTTGATAAATATCGTGATCACTAGAAGTTGTTTTTCTTACGCTTGATATACCAGTGTATACTGACCCTAGGGCAGTCAATTCAATTTATAATTACTTAATGTATCATTTTAATTTCTGCTTGAAAGGCAGTGCAAAATTTGAAAGTAAGTTGGGTGGTGTGAAATTGTGTGTCAATGTAGTAATTTATTTGAATGGAAAATTTTGTAGCCATTTTGTACCTTTTGCAAACAATTTTGTCTCGGAGTGCATTATGAATATTTTTTGCACATATTCAACAAGTAATGCATGCACAATGAAGTGTGAATTTAGTGAAGTTTCATTTATTTTATTATTTTATTTTGATGAAAATTGTTTTGTCTCCTTTTAGACGCGTACACCTTTTTGAATCATAGTTGCATGAATTTTGTGTCAAATGTCGCCATTTTTTCATAGACCTAGTATACTCAATCTTTGCTGATGCGGTATACACGAGTTCCCGTAATTATTTAGCTGCAGTGTAATTTTCAAGAATGAGACCGTCTCCACTTTCATCGGAGAGCGACATTTTATTTTCCGGAGATCATGCAGTGTATGAAATACTATGAATGGCAGCCAGAGGCAGGCATGATAAGATAAGATAAGATAAGATAAGATAAGATAAACTTTATTAAACTTTATTAAACATAGAGATGAAACTCCTTTTGTACAACATTCAGTGTCAGGTCATTTATACAGACACACACAAAAATCACATACACAAGGACAACACTCAAGGATACACATACACGTACACATAAACAGAACAAACATACGTGCATGACATACAGAACATACAGTAATGATTTCATAAGGCTCATACCCATTTACCCCCAATTTAATGCCATGCAAATAACATGTAGCTGGAGTTTGGCTCAGATAAGATTAGATAACAGATAAGATAATACTTTATTTATATATATTGCTGGGCTGGCTCTAGGACCTTCAAATTAATAGTTGGCAGTATTTTTTGCCACTTAAGCCATCAAACTACTCAAATGCTCAACAATGAAAGTATTTGTTCTAGTAAAATTACGGTGAGAGTATTGCCAATGCATTTTTAAAATAAAATGTAGGGTTTAGTGCAGTATAGGAGACCCAAATTTATGACCATATTTGGCATCGAAAGAATATAGAATATATCATTATTTTGAGCAACACTCACCAAGTTTTAAAGGTCTTGTCCAACAAGAATAACATTTGTGTAGCATAGCATGCAGGGGGTTTGGGGGCAGCAGGTTCCAAGAAAAAAGAAAAGTAACCATCGTTCTTGCTGTGAACATGAAAACCATCGTCATTAATTTGTAACGTCAGACATTGAAATAAAGCTTTTGACGTCACATGCTTGGCATAAATATGGTCATAAATCTGGGTCCACATACTGCACTATAATCACTGAAATCTTGTTATGGCTTCTGTCCACAGGTTAATAGAAATCAAATCGCATACGAGCCGTTGTCAGAGCAGCAGACGTATGAAATCGCCCAACAAGTACGACAATACGCTGAGGGAAATCTGGATGAAATTGATGTAAGTTTTAATTTCTTTGGGTGTAAGATACTGTATCTTTGTATATATATATATATATATATAGTTACTCTGCATTTCTTTTTTACTAATATTATTTATGTTGCTCATGACTGTTTTAATATTTCAGATCATTAACATTAGACAATTACAAGGAGTTTTCGAAGCTTTCCGTGACTACAGCAGGTAAAATTGATATTACAGTCGACCATGAAGGAATGATTAATAAAATGCTGGGGCAGTGTAATTTACTAATCAACAGTTTATATTTTTAATTCAGAAATTGCCACCTTCAATTCTTGTGAAAAGCTGGTCTTTATAGTCAAATCATTTGTTATAGATCATGAGGTGGGTAATAATGGGAGCAGTTAGTTTGATGACGTAGGCAAACCCACGGACCTTTGTCTCAGTGTGTGGGCGATATTATCTCTATTTATACTCTAAAATTGCCCATTAGTCAATGTCGGTGGGTGAACCTGTGTTAAGGGGTCATTGGTGGTTGGATTAGGGCTTTACACCCTGTATTTCTGCACCTTATGGGCTAATTAGTCCAGGGGAATTGGAAGGTGGTGGCCATTTTCAGCAGGTGACCGGTCAATTCCGGTAGCCAGTAGGGCAGGTTCGACGGTATAATTCTTTAAATCTTAAAAGAAATGATCGTCTGTCTTTTTTTGGATGTAATTTGTCTAGAGCTACAAGTTTATAAGAACAACTTCATTTGCAGAGACTTGGAAAAGGAAATAGAGGCGAGACTTAGATCGCGTTACACCATGATAGACAAGACAGATCCAGCCGCAATTGCCGCAGCCCAGCAGGCCGGTATACCGGTGACAGATGAAGGAGAGTTGGTGGGAGAGTCTGATGGATCCGGTTTTGGGGTAGGCCCAGCGCCCTCTAGTGCGAGACCAGTGCAGTCGTCGGTGACTAACGCAAAAAGGAAGGAACAGAAGAAAGGACGCTCAGTTGGCAGAGCTAGGTAGGTGGATCGGAAAATGATTATTTGTTCGGGGTTTAGTGCAGTATAGCGGACCCAAATTTATGCCCATATTTGGCGGCCATTAAAAATTAAATTTTATCAAATATTTCACAAGTTTTAAGTTCTAGCACAATTAAAATAACATTTGGTGTAGATGAGCGGGGATTTGGGGGCGACAGGCCCCAAGAAAAAGCAAAAATAAACGCTGTCTTTACCGTGAAGATGAAACTGCCGTGATAATTACATTAATTTTTGTGACGTCATAATTACATTCAAGCATTTTACGTCATAGGCCTGGCAATGAGGCTTGTTAAATATGGTCATAAATCTGGGTCCGCTATACTGCACTTTTTCCTTTGTTCGTAACAGTTACTCGGAACACGTAACCAGAGAAGTAATTGTAGTGAATGTAGAATGCAGAATGTGTAGAACTCATTTTATATGCTAGGAAAGGGAAGTGCATAGTTAACTAAGTTAATGATGTCATACACCGAGAACAATTGCCAATAATTTAACGACACCATAGTTGGCCTTGATGACATAAATGAACAATGTAGCTGACGATCTTTCACTTAGGTTGCCATGGTCACTGGCGGATCCAGGCCTTATTTCTATATAGTGGCCCATGACATAGTGACCCAGACACACCTTAATAGTCATGCTTTTGCTGGGTGTTATAATAAAGTATACAATAGTCAGTTGCAATGCTTAGCATATGAATTGAGGTGTTGATGCATAAATAAATTCTGAGTATTTGCACAATTCTTGAATCTTATTCTTCAGTCCCAGTGGACAGAGTGCAAGCCGCGGTCACCAAGATGCGGGTAGTGCGTCTCATACGCCATCTGGTGAGAAGAAGGATGAACGAGAGGATGCAGGCACACCGATCAGCTCAGCTGCGGGACAAGAGAAGAGAGACGCTAAACCACCGCGTCCCAAGTATGCTACTGATATTAATATTTTACGCTCATACAGCCTGGGGCTATCATTACCGCCATCTTTTTTGTTCCTTTTTTCAAGAGATGTTATTTAAGTTCCAAGCAACCAACTTATGTATGAGATAATGTTGTAAAAAAATTGGCAGCACCGAATAATTAACTGTTCTTTTTTCTAAACAATGTAATTAAGTCACCGCGGATTTAACAACATTATGTAAACAAGCGCATCTGCTTGATCACGTTTTGCACTCCGAACGTCGAGTGGTTAAATAAAATTTCAACGTCGTTGATCACATAAATTCTATGTAATATAAGAAATTGCCCATGTAAGAAACATTTTGTTCTTGTCAGTCATTCCTTTCATATTTACTCTTAAAATTTTCAGCACACCACCACCAAAATCAGAATCCTTTGAAGAATTCAAACAAGAAATGGGTAGCGAGATAAACAGAATTCTCCTAGAAAATAAAGGTATGAGATTAAAATGGTGTTACATGATATAATTGTTATACTTTTGTATTTAAAAATAAAGGTATAAACTGTTATTTCATGAAGAAAAAAAAATGTACGAAAAATCTATGAAATTTTTGCCCATTCTACAACAGTCATTGATTGCAGGTTGTTATTTAATATAACTTAAATTACTCGATTAAAAAGTTTGAAGAACTTTGTCACGAAATAACTGATTAAATTGTTTTGTAAAGAAAAGTCAAAAGTCAAAGTTGTTGGTTATCATTGATTGTATGATTGACAATTTATGAAATGTACTCGTACTAGAGTAAATTTGAAAGTACTTGTATTCATACTCGAGTAGATTTCCTACTTGTACTTGTACTTGAAGCATGGGGTGGTACTCGTACTCAAGTATATTCACCTGTACTCATGCCAATCCCTGAATTTAAGCTTGCTTTATGGTGGTACTCTTTATTTCAGAAATATTACTTGCAAAGAAGAAGGCTTACTCAGACTTGGCTCGTCAAATCAATCACACAAAGTCAGAAATCGACACAAGTGTCAGAAAATTGGAACAAATGAAGACAGAAAGAGAAGCCGAAGGTGTGTATATTAAATTTATGAAATGATTAAATTTTATTTGTTTAATTTGTTATATCTCTTTTTAATGATCATCAAACGATGATTGTGCAAAGTTACTGATAGTTACCGCTTTTGGTACAATTGTTCCCCATTGCAATCGCACTTTATGTGGTTAATTGATGAATTCTGATTGGTCAGTTTTCATAATTCTGCTTTCTGATTGGCTAGGCATCATGACCAATGATGACGGAGAGATTGTCATTTCTGAAGACGAGTACATGGAAATCCAGCGTCTAAAAGACCTCAAAGCAACTTACAGGAACGACTTCAATGAACTGAAAGCTCTGAGGACTGAGATACAGTATTGCCAGAATTTGGTCGATCAGTGCAGAATGAAGTTGATTCGAGGTATGCATGAATCAGTTAACCTGGCTTAGCGCAAATTTTTAGTATTGTGCAATGTTTTATACATTAAGCTAGTTATTTTTAGTTGTGGGGAAATTGGCATTATGTTTCATATGCCAGCTGGGGATCTTTTCCTTTCTGTATAAATGAAATTCAAGTATTTTTTGTACTGGAAAGATTTAGCTTTTACCTGAGATAATTTTAACAAAGCTTCAGTGTGCAAAACACCAAAGAAACTTTACCTAAAATCACATCCGTGCTTCGACCATTTTCACACTACGTTCAAAAATTATATTTTTTTGTATAATGACTTTTACACAACTATAAAAGTGATCAAAGCACGGAATCAAAAGACAATTAATTTAACAGCTGTTCAGCCAATCAGACATGGCGATTCATCAAAAGATGCGCTCACTGAACAGTGCTAATGTGTTGCAAACACCTTTTTTGGACCGCAATATTCTTAGTGCAAAACACTCTTGATTTACACTTGAAGTGTACTACAGTAAAAGTTCACCAATGCTCTCATTATGTCTTTAGCTTATAATTCTGACAATACTTATCAGCCTGCACAGTATGTCATAAAATATCTTGCTATTATGTTTTGCTCCTTGTATTGTTTCAGAATTTGAAAATTGGTATGCAACCAGTTTTTTGAGCGAAACTGAAAATGGCGCAAACCCAGATGCTAAGGTCAAAGGGCCAAGTCCAGATCAACCAGTAAGTATAACACGAAGAATAACTTCGTAAAAAATAGTGTAGAAATTAAATTAAAGTTCTGTTAATTTGGCACCTCATACAGGGCCAGATGTTTTATGATTTTTAATCATGTTAATAATTCTAGTATAATCTAAAATAAATATCCGCCTGATTTTTGGTCTTATTTTTACATGTATGTCATGGAGAAGCATAAAATAGATATAAATGTTACCAAAATGCCAGGGCCAACTTAATGACCCAAACGTCTCTCAGTACAATTTAACCTCCAGTTCCCAGTCTTTGCTATCTTCACAATGATAATTTTTTCCCAATTGATCATCATTATCATTCGATTACAGCCATTTGTTATGGTCATACAGAAAGAGCAGAAATCACAATGGAGAATATGGCTAAATTCTGGTTATTTGGTTCCCAGAAGTTTTTTTATCAGCTAGAAAGTTGGGCTTTATTGACTTGTTCCTAACGTTTCTGTCAATGTTGTGCTGCCCAATGCCATTTGTGGCAAAATGACCAAAAAAACAGGTGGATCTTTATTATGGATCCTAGTATAATCGTTATCAGACTTATCATTGCTAATAGTTATATACCGTTCTGTGTGCCCTAAAGCTGTGGTGCCCTGATTTTTAAGGAGAATTTACGGTTTTGATTATTTAATCTTTTCACTCCCAAAGCAGGAGGAAAATGAGGAGGACCAATTTGAAAGGCTGCAGATGGCGCTGTTGATAGACAACCCTGAGTCGCTGGCTTTTTATAATGCGAAGATGAGAACGCATCAGAGGGTAAGATACGGTAACAGAAATATGGTTAAACTAGCAAGTACCCAAGAGCAGACTCGTTAGTCTTGGTTTACTTTCGATATTTAACTGTGTTTATTGGCAATATTGTTCTACAAGTTCAGTCTGCAATAATTTTTATATACTTTTAAATTTGCACAAAATTAATAGGGGTATAAGAAACTGTTACTTGAGGCTTGTATTTGGACAATGTAATATCGCATGTTTTATTATTATGTGCTGTTTGCAATATTATTATCTAATATTTATTTTACTTATTATCACTATCAGTGGGGAAAAACTATACTTTCTAATGCACGGTGAATTATATTCAAGCAAATAGATTCCTCTTGTCAAGACAATTCTGGAGATAGGTAGAACATGTCTGTATGCCTAGTATTCGCAGAAATACATATTCAGGCTTATCATTATATTGCTTATTGTAAGTTTAAATGAGATATTAAAGAGAAGTAGTGATTCCAAGATATACCACAAAACTTGCCCAGGTCGAATGTGCCCATGTTAACATTTGTATTGAACCGGAGTTATCAGAACATTTACACTAAAACTGCTAACCTATGCTATCTATAAATAGAACATTAAAACTAAAATCGCTTCTATGTGCTATTTATAAATCTTGCTTAAGTCAGAACTTTGCCTAACTTGAATTAAATTGTTTCATTTAATTGGATTAACTGCAATTCACGTGGCACTGAATTGAACATTGGGCAATTATGTAAATAACTCATTATACATTGTAATTTATTAAAAACTAAAAATGTACAAATTGACAGAAATGTTTTATTTATATTTAATATGTTGCATTTCCATCTCAAATTTCAGAAATCATATCAAGCAGCCGTCAGTCAGGCCACAATAAAAAAGACACCGGGAACTCCAACTAAAAATATCCGAAGTCGCCCACCAACCATGCTGCAAGTTCAGTAATTAAGAAAAATATTACTGAAATATTTAAAGTGATTTTAAAATTGCAGTTAATATGTCACTGTAAGTATTATTGATGTTACTAATTAATGTTAAATTGTATATTGTTATGGTATGTCATTGTTGTTGAATACTTGTTGCACCGATATTATGATTTTAAGATGCTACCATATTTGGGTACATTATATTGATTTTCTGCAGAATACTCGAATCATGTTGAAATTTTTCTGTCGCTCATGTTCCAGTCAAAACTAATTACTTACAGGAGTTAATTGTTACAGATAGTAGCGTATTGTGATATTGTTTTCATGGAAAATAAAAGACAAAATAACATATATAGATATATTTTTTCTTTTATTGAAGTTTTCCATCACATTAGAATTTTTTTGTTAACATTGCCTTGTTACTTTTCCAAACACATTTTAATTGTGGTTGTACCAATTTACAACCTTTTGATACATATATATATATATATATATATATATATATATATAAATTCATACAATTAAGCGGATTAAGCTTCAGACCAGCAGTATTGAGACAAACATAAGGGTTGTTCCATTTAAAGAGGGGGGTTGGACAGGAACATTTTTAGACCCCCCCCAGCCCTGCGTTTTTTTTTTTCTACATTAGGATATTAAGAAAATAGGAAAAAGTGCAGTATAGCGGTCCCAAATTATTGACCATATTTAGCGAGCCTCGTTGCCAGGCCTATGACGTAAAATAACTGAATTCAATGTGTGACGTCACAAACTAACAGCGGCGCTGTGACAAGAACGCAAGTTTATCATATGGTTTATTTTCCTTTTTCTTGGGGGCTGCTGCCCCCAAACCCCCACTACTCTACAGAAATGTATTCTTATTGTGTGCCACGACGAAATTAGGTCAAATATGCAGATTATTTTCCATGTTTCATGGACACCAAATATGGTCAATAATTTGGGTCCGCTATACTGCACTAAACCCAGAAAATACTGCTTTTTCTAAATCTTCCTGTCTTTCCTCCCCCCCCCTTTTTTTAAATGGAACAGTCCTAACCAAAAAACAAATTGCCGTATATATTATCTTTTCGTTAATTAATTGCTCATCAAATCCTGCTCTTTCAAGAATGAATTGATAACAGTGGTGCTACAGATTACATGTGATACATTGTACAATTATTCCCCATTCCAATAGTACTAATAAAATAGAAACATGGCAGATTAGAACAACTGGTGTTCCCAGATAAAATGCCAGGCCAACATTCGGCCAACGTCAACCCCATCTGGCAAACTGCCTGTCAGTATCTGGCTAAGAAGAAGGGAACAGCCATTCAGAATAAAATACATCAAGATTGTATCGCACAACTCATACTCTTCAACTTAGGTAAATACGTTTCAGTTCTTTATATAATTGTTTTTTCTTTTCTGTTTATCATATTATTTATTTATTTTATTATTATTATTTTCTTTTTCATAGACGCCATTTATGGGCATTAATTTCGGTCCGCTATACTGCACTAAACCCAACAATTACTAGCAAGTGAGATTCAGTACCAAATAAAGCACCAAATGATGAGATTCTATTCATCAATTCAAGTCCATAAACTCAGTTATGTTATAATACTGTCATCGAAACACGCACCAATCAATACGACACACCTGTAGCAATTTTGGTTACATAGCATGCATGTCCCATAATGCAAATTAACAAGTGAAACATCAGTTCTACGGCGTATTACTAACTAATGAGCACCTTATTATAATATACCTGGACATACCATGCATTTATTATTTCTTAAGTCTGCACAGCATCAGCAGATGCCTTGGTTTGTGGAGATTTTTATAAAACATCTGCATGTTGTAGCCAAAATCTAATGGTGTATATGACAATGGACAACATTTCAAATATGGCTGTGTGAACTTGTAACGGAAAATACTAATATAATACATGACGTCACCAATACACAATACTAGATGACGTCATCGATAATTGCGCTGTGGGGTTATGTAATCTATTCAACTATTGTATTGGTAGTTCCAGGTACAAGATCACACGAGAACTGACCAGCCCAGTGTGTGTTTACAGACACAAAAATGACAAAAAGAGTGCTGGTTGCGCCAAAAATGTGTTCAAAACGACCAGCGTATATATGGTATACATCAAGCAACACAATATGGTGAATGCAACCGTTTGATAATATAATATTGTATATAATATTCTAGTATAGAACCTATACTAAAGAAAAGAACACTTTGAAACCAAACGGATCTTTCTCATGAACGCCATTACACTTGAGGATCTATCAATTCCTGACAAAAGATAACAACTGAGGTTGTCTCTTGAGATTCAGTTTAACTGAGGATAACAAAGTAGTACATTCTTATCAGATCAACATGAGACACAATTTAACACAACCCGTTGCACATCAAAACAATTAGCAGATCCGTATAAATGCAAGGTTAAACCTAGAATATACAAAGAGCAAAAACCCAACAAAGTAAAATTGTATATATATATTTGCGAACACTGATTCTGATTGCAAAATTGCATAACATACTGGTGAAAAGCCAACGTAAAATTACCTTGATAGAAACAAGATCATCGAAGCTTTTTCAATAGCATCCAGCAGATTTATTGAAAATTTCCTAACACTGATAAAACAACCAAACTCTTACACATCAAGTCAGTTTGTTTCCTTTCTCTGCCAGGCGATCTCCATTTTCATCTGTAAAAGAAATTATTAAATTTACAAAAAGTGATTCAGTGATTTATTTCAGCCTCTGTCTGATAATGTTTGTCAAGCAATTCCATTCACCCTCAGTCTGGTTAATATTTCAAAGTAATTTATTTCAGCCTCGGTCTGATAATGGTTGTCAAGCAATTCCATTCAGCTTCAGTCTGGTCAATGTCACTAAGTAATTTAGTTCAGCCTCTGTCTGATAATGGGCGTCAGGCAATTCCATTTACCCTCAGTCTGGTCATTGTTACCGAGTAATTTATTTCAGCCTCTGTCTGATAATGGTTGGCAAGTAATTCCATTCAGCCTCCGTCTGGTCACTGTTACCAAGTAGTTTATATCAGCCTCGGTCTGATAATGGTTGTCAAGCAATTCCATTCAGCTTCAGTCTGGTCAATGTCACTAAGTAATTTAGTTCAGCCTCTGTCTGATAATGATCGTCAAACAATACCATTTACCCTCAGTCTGGTCACTGTTACCAGGTAATTTATTTCAGCCTCTGATAATGGTTGTGAAGCAGTTCTATTCACCCTTAGTAGTCACTATCACCAAGTAATTTATTTCAGCCTCTGTCTGATAACGGTTGTCAAGCAATTCCATTCAGCCTCAAGCCTGGTCAATGTTACCAAATAATTTATTTCAGCCTGTCTGATAATGGTTGTCAAGCAATTCCATTCAGCCTCAGTCTGGTCACTGTTACCAAGTAATTTATTTCAGCCTCTGTCTGATAATGGTTGTCAAGCAATTCCATTCAGCATCAGTCTGGTCAATGTCACCAAGTAATTTATTTCAGCCTCTGTATGATAATAGGTGAACAGGTAATCCATTCAGCCTCAGTCTGGTTACCGTTACCAATAAATTTATTTCACCCTTTGTCTGATAATGGTTTTCAAGCAATTCCATTCAGCTTCAGTCTAGTCACGGTTACCAAGTAATTTATTTCAGCCTCTGTCTGATGTGCAGAGATGCCAAGTTTTTGTGAGGTAAATGAATGCGTTTTGGTTCTTTCCAACCAGTTTACATTAAAATGTTTAAGATTTAGTTTGGTTAATAAAATACTCACGTCCATTGGCATGAGACAGCAACCAAATGTGTGAGACTCACGCCGACTGCGTGAGACTTGGCATGTATGGATAATGGTTGTCAAGCAATTCCATTCAGCCTCAGTCTGGTCACTGTTACCAAGTAATTTATTTCAGGCTGATAATGGTTGTCGAGCAATTCCATTCAGCCTCAGTCTTGTCACTATTACAATTTATTTTAGCCTCTGTCTAATTATGGTTGTCAAGCAATTCCATTCAGCCTCAGTCTGGTCACTGTTGTCAAGAAGTTCCATTCAGCCTCAGTGTAGTCAATGTTACCAAGTAATTTATTTCAGCCTCTGTCTAATAATGGTTGTCGAAATTCAATTCAGCGTCAGTGCCTTTATTACCAAGTAATTTATATCAGCCTCTGTCTGAATATGGTTGTCAAGCAATTCCATTCTGGTCACTCTTACCAAGTAATTTATTTCAGCCTCTGTCTGATAATGGATGTCAAGCAATTCTATTCAGTCTCAGTCTGGTCACTATTACCAAGTTATATATTTCAGCCTCTGTCTGATAATGCTGAGATGCCAACTTCTTGAGTTAAATTAAAATATTAAGAAAATACTCAAGAGGCGTGTGACAGCAACAAAATGCGTGAGACTCACGCCGACTGCGTGAGACTTGGCTTGTAGGGAGTATAGTTGTCAAGCAATTCCATGCGTCCTCAGTCTGTCTGGTCACTGTTGCCAAGTAATTTATTTTAGATCCTGTCTGATAATAGTAGTCAAGCAATTCTATTCAGCCTCAGTCTGGTCACTGTTCTAATTATCTTGTATTATAAGTGAGTAAGCCCGGTTGATAAATTTAAGTGCCTGTATTATTGTGGGCTTTCTAGTCAATACTATTTGTGCTTATTCACCCCAAATCTGTCTGATCAGGTTACCTAAACATTTCATTCAGTACTGTTACATTACTGTTTGTAGCATATGTTATGCTGTATTAATCACCATAACTAAGCAGTTTTATTCAGCCTCATTCATGTTTATTCAGCCCCAATCTCATTGCTGTTACTAGGCTATTTCATTCAGCCCATCTGGAAAAAGTGCAGTATAGCGGACCCAGATTTATGACCATATTTAACGAGCCTCATACCCATGCCTATGAATCAAAAATGCTTGAAAGCAATGTATGACGTTCCCAACTAAGTAGTTATGACCGGGGTTTTCCTATTCACGGTAGAGACAGAGTATATTTTTGGGTTTAGTGCAGTATAGCGGACCCAAATTCATGCCCTAATTTGGCGTCCATTTAAAATTACATTTTATAAACAATTCACAAGTTTGAAGTTCTAGCACAATTAAAATATCATTTAATGTAGAATAGCAGGGGTTTGGGGGTGGTAGCCCCCATGAAAAATAAACTCTGTATCTACCGTGAATATGAAAACCGCCGTCATAACTAAATTAGTTTGTGACGTCATACATTGATTTCAAGCATTTTTACGTCATAGGCATGGCAATGAGGCTCGTTAAATATGGCCATATATCTGGGTCCGCTATACTGCACTTTTTCCTTATTTTTTACTTTTTACTCCCCCGCTTTTCTACACCAAATGTTATTTTAATTGTGCTAGAACTTCAAACTTGTGAATTCTTTTATAAAAATTAATTTTAACATAAAATTTAATTTTTAACATATGTTAATGGACGCCAAATTGGGGCATAAATTTGGGTCCGCTATACTGCACTAAACCCGCCCATCTTGTCACTGTTTCTAATTATTTTACACAGCCTCTCTTATTTGCGGAAACTTACCTTGTTCGACAAAGGACGGGGGAAGAGACAAGGCGTAGTCCACCAGGTGACTTGATTCACTGTGAGATTTGACTCCGTACCAGAACACTATCCATTCCCCATTGCTCCAACTCCCCTCACATTTCTTAAAGTACCTGCAAGGAATTAAATATGAAATAAAGTAATATGAAACAAAATTTTAGCAAGTGCAGCCCTCTTAATTAACTGTTTCATTCCTAAAAGTTAGAGTAATCATATCTTAGTGTTTCTAGGCCCTTGCACTATGCGTGCATGAACAAATATGGCAGGGAATATAAATACTTACAACATATTATGTGCCACACAACGAATTCAAGATTACGAAGTTGTGCAACAATCAATAGCCTGAAATAATTCTCAGCCATTTCATTGATTTTTGTCGACTCCTAAATATTTCATAGTTTCATAAATATAGCCGGTTTAGTGAAAAGATCAGTCTTACCATTGATTGATCTTATTGCCGACCTTCGAACGCCAAAATAAACTTTTGTAATCAAGCTTCAAGTTTTGCCACAGATCATCAGCCACTCCTTCTCCCTAGAGATCACAAAAAAGTAAACTTTCAATTTCAGCAAAGCATTTCTATGTCAACATCACGCTGTTGCTTTCGGTCAGATTTCATTGTTTGATAGATAGATAGATACATTTTATTGACTGTACATAGTCAGTATTGACCCATATTTCATAATCAAAGTACACAGAATACACAATACATTTGTGTATGTCACCCTGATTTTGCAAATCGACTGACAAAAATGTGCCACAGCAACAGTTCATCTTAATGATAAACCAGTCTTATTTTCGGAGATATAAATGTTCCAGCTATCTTAAAAACTTTAAATCAGCTGGAAAATGACAAAGTTATGACAAGAAAATATAGCAAGCACGGTGACATACACAAATGTATTGTGTATTCTGTGTACTTTGATTATGAAATATGGGTCAATACTGACTATGTACAGTCAATAAAATTTATCTATCTATCTATCACACATGATTCATGCTTTGTTTGGTCAAATTTCACTCGGTAATGACAGTCATTTTTCCAGCTGAGCATTCTACGTAATCCCATGGACCTGTCTAGTTTAACATAAACATTCAACAACAAAAAGTTTAGTGTGGCGAACCTGTTTTGCAGAACTGACGGCAAATTTATCCAAATAGGCGACCGGAATACCTTCTTCCCTGATTATCACAGCAGCGGCGTTGTACCTGTAATAAATAAGAAGGCATTTGACAATGACCAATATGATTTGAGTCATATTTCCAATCTAGAGTGCTTTGTAGTATTACTGTGACATATTGTTACTGTGAGTACCTTCTAATCTTGTCATGGTTATATGATTAAATCATCGAAGTAGGCTTTGTAACAAGAAATAAAAGTTAAATGCAAAAAATATCATAGGTGGCAGCAGCTGCGCCGGCAATTGTAAAAATCATAAATATCAGTCATTATTATTTATTTGGTTTAATCAAACCTACATTATGCATAGCCATCATAATCTAGAACGAAACATTGCTGTCATTTGCAAGCGCGCCAATAGAACACACTGCATTGGGTTATTCTAACAGGGTGCAACACAAAACTTGTCGCACCTAATAAATCAATTTAACTACATATCCAGGGCACCTGTTGCTCTGTTTTAGCCAGAAACTTATTGTTTATGGTCATTTGACTTGTTTTGACCATTAAAATATCTGATACATGTATGTAGATATAACAAAGAAATCATGGAAGAATGCAGCATTTTCAGTGGATTTCATTGAAAAGCACAACAACACAGTTTGTATTAAAAATATTTAAATTCTATGGATTGGCTACGACGACTTGTGTTTAATTAGAAAGCAGATCCATGTTTATTTCAACTGCACAACAGATAAATATGACTTTGATTATGCATAAAGCATGATTATTGAAACAAAACAAAAACTCCCCAGTGCTGGATTTGCAAGAAAGTTTCAATGCAATGTTATCTGACTCATTAATCTCTTCGTGAGGCAGTTTGTTGGACAATCATTAATCTAGAACTTCGGTTTGTAAATCAGTCTCATAAAATCACAAGATTACCTTTCAGAAATGTACAGTTTGTCTAAGCATTTTTCCAATGTCTTGAAATATTCATTCTTCAGTTCTTTCCCGAATGACCTGTAATTAAATCATAACCTTAATTAATATTTCACTGAGTATAACTTACATGCAAGTTATCTACAACTTGAATCTAAGTAAAATGACGGGTTTAGTGCGGTATAGCGGACCAGATTTATGCCCATATTTGGCATCCATGAAATAGGAAATAAGTTTGAAGTTCTAGCAAAAATAAAATAACATTTGGTGTACATAGTAACAGGGGTTTAAGGGCTGCAGCTCCAAGAAAAAAATAAAATAAACTGTGTCTTTACCGTGAACACGAAAACCGCCGTCATTAGTTTGTGACGTCATAAATTGAATTCAAGCTTTTGACAGCAATGCATGGCACCGAGCCTCGCTAAATATGGTCATTAATCCGGGTCCACTATACTGCACTTTTTCCAAAGTCACCTTGACCATAGACAAGTATTAAACCCACCTAATCAGCAGGTTATTTAGCCTCTGGGTCTCGATGTCCTCCAGTGAAGTAACGACACCCAAAGATTCAGCAATCTTGAAGAAAGTTCCGGAACCTGGATAGAATTATATTGATACATTAAGACGGAAATTTATAAACTTTTATTTATATTCTTTGACATTCTTATGGTATAAAATTTAATAGTGTATCCATTTCCAACAATATTTAGCTATCTAATGCCATTGAGCAGTACATATTTCATAAAAACTAACTTAATTATATATTTATATTATTCATATTTACAGCTCCCACTAAAAATAAATGCTCCCTTAATCACACATGACGGACAGTTTAAAAAATTGAAAATAAGTGTTCTTAGTTGATACATCATGTTGGGAGCGAGTTATGTTACAATCGTTGTTAGATTTTTATCATGAAGTATGTCGTTCATTAATTAATTGTACATACCGTGGTGACTGAACAGTTCAGCCAATACCGTACTGGCAGAAGTAATAACCACAGAACTCTGTTGCGGAAGCTGCTGTAGCATCTCAGTGATTGTGTCCATCTTAAGAATGAAATAAATGTGTTGGTGACTTTTTTTTTATTTCTCTGTGACATCATTTTAAATTACAGCAGAATAATTCAATCAAGGCTAAGATTTAAATTCAAATTTACATTCCATTTTAGTGAATTGTATCCTCTCAATTTCTCCAAGTGGGCGATTAACTGTTTATCTAGTCCTCAAAAATTTTACTCCTTGACCACAGACTTTTCTATTGCTTCATTCTTTATGTATGGTACTGTTCACACACCTCTGACTTCAGTTCATTCGACAACCAAGGAATTTCTGCAACTTCTCTATGCAGGGGCAAATTGATGTTCGGGATCACCTTAAAAAAATTGTGCAGACATTAAAAACTGATAAAATATAATATAGTCACAGATGCAATCTGAATTTCTTGACATATATTAGAAGTGCAAAAATTACAAAAATGTATTTTAATAGTCCAGCTGTATACCTCGCCTCTCTCATCCTGGAGGCCCCCTCTGGTGTTAACGAGAAGAACTTTTCTCGGTTGCATAGCAACGGCAATACTCTGCAAGGCTTCATTGGCATCCACGGCAACCAGTTGACCTACAAATAATAAAAGTTAGTTGATTGTAGCAAACAGGATTATAGAAGAAGCTTACCAAAAGTAGTGCTATTACCTTCAAGCATTTAGAAAATAAATATGGGAGATAATGACTATTGAACAACTGTAGTTTTGTTACCTACCAAGAGAGGTCTCCCCGATTGTTTGAATAATTGGGATATGACCCGACCTCAGGACCCAATTAATTGGTTCGCAGTTCACGGAGCACACCTTTCCTTGTATGCCTTTGCTGAAAAATAAAACAAAGCCATTCAAAACCATACTGTGTAAGGGGGATGTTCCATTTAAAGTGTGGAGGAGGGATGGACCTGAAGATTTTCAGAATTCAATATCTCAACACTACTTTGTCTGAAGCTTATTCAGCGTATATGAGCAGCTGCCATACGAAATGATAAGGTAGCTTTGAGTCCCACACCATGATACACATTTACTTTCCTCAGCATAGACCCCGAATACAAGGGTTGAGAGAGACTCATATGGTCATGTGACAGATATAGTTTCAACTGCTTGAAATTGGCCTAATTAATGCATCATTTAGATTACATCATTGTCTTGTTACCTTGGAGAGTTGTAAGCTTGCAGAAGTCCACTGCCAGAGAAGAGAGGTCTTGCTTGGGCACCATGGGCCTCTAAGACACTCGCGAGGACCATGCTGTTATTTGCCATGGTGAGTTTCATGTCCTGGAAAAAATAGCTACAATCCGAATTTCTGTACATTTTTAGCCAAAATTGTTAGTATATTTAGACCAAAATTGTCACAATGGAACGCACACCTCATTTTGCTCAGCTGAAAAAATAATGCAGACCAAACATGGCTTGCTATCTTAGAAGGTGATAAGGTAAAAATGTACATTTTATGTAAATATTAAACCTAATATTGGAACGCACCCTTGATATAGCTTGGACATTCACAAGATACATCTTCAAAGGCCTTGAATTAGACTGCCTGTATTTTTGAGTACCAACTGATGCTAATCAAATTTCTATATGTATTAACAATTCAACCAAATTGATTGCAATAATAAGATGTTTCATATTCTCATCTATCTGTGCTATAGCAGACTAATTGGCAGTTGACCAAACTGCAATTAAAACCAGTCAAGACTAAAAAAATTCAGTGCATTTTTCAGATGCATTCCTATGCTAATTATTTCGAACAATTTCTATGTCCAACCACTGGGCCCTGGGTTCAATTCTCGGTTGAGCCTAAGTTTGATGGCTATTTCATCCATCATCTTGTTGCCATGGTCCCCTGCCTGTCCTAATTAGCCCATCAGGTGCAGAAATACAGGAGGCAAAACCCTAATCCACCAGGCCACCAGCCACCCTCACGTTCTGTGATGCACGCAGCTTAAATGAACCCCATTACAAAATCAAATCCACATTCAGCACATGCCGTAAATGAATACCTGAAAAGTTTCCGGTGATGTCGTCCCTTGAGTATGCAAAGTCATTCCGTGAATGATGACACATTTCATGTTGTTTCTATGCAAGAAGGAGACTGATGATGCCAAACTGTCGAGCTGTTTTTAAAAAAAGAAGAAGATATGAATAAATAGGCACATTTCACTGTTTTTCTCAACTACCCATCCTACTATCTTAGCCCGAAATCGAGTGAACAGCGGACAAAAATAAAACTGGCATTGCCACATTAATTTTTTCTTCTGAAAGCGACACAATTATGACTGCATGGACATTTTAAAAATATATTTTGTAAATTAGAAAAAGGTGAACTCAATGTTTTTTTTTTCTGCCAAAAACAATTATAAACTGAGATGGGAACACAATTAAAAAAAAGTTTCCAGAAAAGTGTTATTTCCTTTAGGGTTTCCCTTAGGTTTGATATGCACTCCGCATAATAGAGCATAATAGAGTCAGTTCGCGACCTACAACCCAGAAGTAATAGGACAATGTGTGACGTCACCCATTCACAATACCAGATGAGTGAGATGTGACGTCATTAATAATTCAGCTGTAGTGATGTCATGCATTTGCGATAACTTCCGGGTTGAAGGTCACTTGTGAACTGACCAGCACGCAGATGGACTGTTACTGTCACGTTCTTATATGTCAACTCCAGTAAGTTTTTTGATGAAAAGACATACAGTGACCCTTTTAACAAAATCCTGAGTCTGCGAGTCATGATGATATACTCTAGATAAGAAATGATCA
The DNA here is from genome assembly GCA_932294295.1 of Alitta virens. Classification (NCBI taxonomy): domain Eukaryota; kingdom Metazoa; phylum Annelida; class Polychaeta; order Phyllodocida; family Nereididae; genus Alitta; species Alitta virens. The sequence goes on along the minus strand of OW028585.1, from coordinate 14,991,692 downwards.
TTAAAGTTAAGTACCATATCGCGGTCTTCCAATAGTTCTTGATGAACGTGGATCACAGCAAAAGGATGGTCAGCTTCGGAAGACCGTTGAAACTGTCTCAGCCAATAGCGAGCTTCTTTAGGGTCTGTTCCAACCTACATTTGCATAAATTTGCATAAATATTAACTCAACTTAATGGTCACATGAAGTGTAATTGAAGAAAATATATACTTTCTAATTCCTATTATCGGTCATTTACCACAATGAAACTGCAATGCGTAAACAAAATGAGCATATGGCCTACAATAACGCTGGTGAAAATCACAACAATTCTCAGCCAAAGTTAACCAGTTTCCCCTCCTCTCTTTGTATAAACTTAACAGTGTTCCGGCTAGGCCATTTGAGCATGGCGCTGCACCATGCCCAATGCCCTTTGCGCCATGCCTGATCTTGTCAGCGAAATGCCCAAAATTAAGTGAAGACCTTTTTTTTTGGCTTTTCAAATAGCTGAGCGCCCTATATGAGTCTATTTAGGTGCCCTAATATTCTTGTGCGCCATGCCCAATTCAAATCTTAGCTGGAACACTGCTTAATGATTCAGGGTGAAACTGGTGCGCTTTAGAAAATAATTGGTGCATGAGTAATTGCACGTTTAATTCTAACATTGGCGTATTTAGAAATTAAGGGGAAGGCCACTGACAAGCCAAATCCAGGAATCAAGAATAGTGAGTCTGGAGAACGTGGAAAACAGAAATGATTAGTCATCAGTTACCTGCTCCAGAAATCTTCTTAAGTCCTGATTATGAGTTGCGACAAAATTAGAGAAGCTCATGGGCTGCGGAAGATTAGACAAATCCGGTTGTTTCTTCAAATGTGCAATGCTGCAAAAACGGACAAACCAATTTAACGATTAAGTAACTAACAAAACATAAGACAAAAACACTACAGAGAAAAATAAGACTTTAAGAAAATTTACAAAGTTGCAAATGGCTATTTCATTTAAAAGAGGGGGGGGGGGGGGGGAATCAGAAAATCTTAGATTTTCGTTTATGACGCCTTTACCCCCCCCCCCCCCCTTCCCCTCATTTTGTTCATGCGAAAGACTTATTATCTGCCCCCGTCCCCATGCTTTTTCAAAAACCTTCCAAACCCCCTCCATACGTTTAAATGGAACAGTCCTTAAATCATTACCATTCATTTCTAAATTTCCTCCTATTTTCTCCTATGCAAGTATTTTATGTCATCCAATGTAAAATGTTTTGGCAATTAACTACAATTTCTAATGATATTTCATTGTCAAGTGTTAGAGAATACAATAACTTTCTAGTTTGCAGATGAATTAGTAGGTTAAAGGCGAGTCGATCAATGAGGTTGAATCTAAACAACTATGTTAAAATGTTCAATATAATGTTTTAAGTTATCATGTTTATGAAACATATTGTGAAAAAAATACACACTTGGTTATGTTGGAAGGCATACGGTGCAAAGAAGAGTGACACCTGGTCGAAAAATAAATAAAAACATTTATTATTCATGCAAAAAAACATACTAAAACATGCAAGTAGGTAAAATGGTTAATATCAAAAACACATAATTGCATAATTATAATATGCTTGCTATGACAAAATGAAAATAATCATTAGGGAGGGAAAAAATCTGTCAAATGAACTGTAGATGTAGTTCTGATGAGCATAGGTAGTCTATACATCCATACACTAGCCAAGCAGCTAAGCTTCAGACCAGTAACAATGAGTGTAAAAATAAATATCCTGAACTTACATCCCACAAATACATGCAGGGCTGGGGGAATATTTGTTACAACATGCAAAATTAATTGTTGGTAGAGTTGAATTTGGTGAAACAAAATCATAATAAATGCGGTTAATAGATAAAAAAAATTTTAAAGTGACCATTCATATTTGCTTGTATGGCAGTTAAAATTTAAAAAAAAGTTTGTTTCAGACTCTTAGGTTAAATAGCAACAACAAAAAAAGGGGGGGGGGGGGGGGAGGGGTGTCATTTGCTTCTGTCAAATGTCTTCTAAAGACATTTAGGTCAAGCATTGTTGGGTCGGAAATCCAAACAAATTTTTTTCTTTTTTTCAGCCAGCCTAAATACACAATTGCTCCTTGATTTTTCCTACCTTTTACTTTTTATGTTTAGGTCCTGGATGATCTCGACCAACTGGGCCATACCACGACATTGACCTTGGAGCAATGCTATTACTAGATTCTGAGTGTCCTTTGCGGTCCGATCATCTCGGACCGACCGCACGCATCTGGCGAGAGTGCTGCCCGCAAAGCTCTTGCTACTTCCGAACACCATCTTGAAATAAACACAAACACAGATGTCATATAAACATGATAAAAGAGCAGAGTTCCAGCTAGGATTTGAATTGGCAGGTCTGAGCTTAACAGGCGAACGATCATTTCGTTCTCCTGGAGGTTACCTTAAACTGAAATGCCGCGAACGCAATTTTGTTCGCCTTGCCCTATATTTTACCTAAAATATATTTCAGGTTACCGACCATGGGTTACCAAGGCACATTCTCAGGAGAACGATGTGTGGGTTAACATCTTTTTGCTTACGCTCAGGCCTGATTGGGCATGGCACACAAGGATACTAGGGCACCTACAGACTCAGGTAGTTGAAAAGCAAAAAAAAGGTCTTCATTTAATTTCAGGCATGGGGCCAATGAAATCGGGCGTGGCACAAGGGGCGTCAGGCATGGCGCAGCGCCATGTTCAAAAGGCCTAGCTAGAACACTGAATAAGTGATACAATAAATAAAGTTGACAAAGTACAAACGTCCCAAAAAGAGAGATTTTCATGTCAATTTTGAGGGGGGGGGGGGGATGATAACATTAACCATCTCTCCTTCTCAAAACAGTGAAGGTTATATAGTTATATATCCAACCCGAATCCCTCTATTGCCTCTCCCCGGTCTATTCATGTCCATTGCACAGGGTGACGTCTATAGCTGAAATTACATCTAAATAGAGATAATTTTTATGTAACTGAAAATGCTATTGTAACATAAAATTTAAATAATTTACCTCAGGCCTGAACATGATAAATGCAGATATTGCGCACGTCAATTTTAAAATAAATTTAAAACCAGTTTGTGATGGCCTATGATCAGAAATGGCAAATAACATGCGCTTGTGATTTCAAAATTACAATTTAGGTGAGCTCAACCATGAGAGCTTGAATTTATTGGTAAGCCAAATGGCTGAATAGTTATGTACATTATATAATATATTATCAATTATGAAAATGCCATGGATCAGGATCAAACCAACTCCATGACAACAGGGTCAAAGGTGATCAACACTGATTTTGCAACAATCAAGCAATATTAATCATACTTTTAATGGGGAACAGTTTATTATTTAGTATAAGAGTGTTCGAGTTTTTTTGCGCATTCGAGGTTGTTTATTGTGTCGTATTTTGCCCTTGTTAACAATTGTTAAGCAAGACATGAAATGACCCATTCTCAGCAAGACTTGGAGCAATCGTCACAGAAAGTACTGGGGTCTATCCATATGAATTCACCAAAATTCAGACTAACTTTCCAGGTCACCATCCTAAAAAATTCTGCAAAGAAAAACCAGTTGTAGGACTATATAATTAATGGGAAAATCCAAAATTTCAGGTCTCCAGTGTCAATGGTTTAGAAGATACAGCAATTTGACATTTTAATAATTTTTTGCAGAAAAAGCCAAATGGCATGAATTTCCAAGTTCCGATGTCCATATCTCTCTTATTTTTCATAATGTAGGCATGAAATTTTGTACCTAGGGTAAAGAAGTTGTATTGAATCCATTTATAAATGCTGTTACATCAGGGCTATTGGTGATATTTTTCAAGCTTTAATGCTCTGAAAAAGGGCAAAAATGGGAAACATTGCAAAACTAGACTTTATTTTTTGCAAGTCTGTGTGGAATCTATGCAAGAATAAGAGCTCATATTTATTTTCTTGCTTCATCTGGTCCACCTGCACATATTTGAATGGCCAAAACCACCTAATTTGCAAAAAGATGGAAGCCAGAGTAGTTTTAAAAAGACAAAAATTCTACCATTGTCTTGTTGTTTTTGAGATGGTAACCTGGGGAGCTTTCGGTGAATTCATACTGAAGTTATACTTTGCTGTAATCAGTGGTAATTAAATGCAAATTTAGGAATATTACAGAAATTTGTAAATTACTGCATGGTGTTATTTAGTGCAAGTGAGACCTAAATAATAAATTTTAAAAAAAAAGTCAATATAATAAAAAAATCTTCACTTGCTAGTTATGAAAATGCATGATAAAAAGATAATTAAAAACTGCTCTTTCAACCTTGTCACTAGCATATAATTAGCACTAGTCACATATGTTTCTACAAACTACTGTCACAAAAAATTATTATAAACTATTCTACACCTATAGAATGAGTAATGAATTAACATTTTAATTTTACATGCACTTTTAAATAGAGCCACATTTGCCTCCTACCAAAGCACATCTGTTCAAGCATGTCTCTCTCTCAAGTTGTTCTATTTTATTAGCCAAATCAATTACTTGAATGTAACTGATTGTGTTGATTGTGCATGCAATTAGAAATACATTTCCTGAACCAAAAGAAATGCAAAGAACAGGTCACCAAAAGAAGGTCAGAAGACTTTACTGCCCATGAAGTTATCCATCATACAATTACTGACCTGTGACCAGTATTACGACTCTTACACAGCCTAGACATAATACCGCACGGTGTTATTTAGTGCAAGCAAGCAAAGGTAAGACTACTAAAAAAAAATTTAAAACATTGTCCCTGACATTGTAAAGTTGATCTAGGAAGTAACAACAATTTTGTAACAGGTCTTTAAAGTAGTATATGTTAAACATAATAAAATGTTACAACGGTCGAAATTATATGATGTTTTTTCAAACATATTAAATTCAGATGAAGTGAAACCCCACTATTTTATTTTAAGACCACTGATATGAATCTCTACAGAGCTTTATAGTGGTCATAATACAATGCACTAAGTTCCAGAATAGGAACTGATGAAATTTAATAGAATAGATTGCAAGGTAGATTTGGGGGTCCGAACTCCCCCCCCCCCCCCCATACCCTCCCAAGGCCCCGAGTTTTAATGAAAATGTTAAAAAAAGATATTGTATTTAATGATAGTAACTGGTTAATGTATAAATATAGTGTTATAATTAAGCTTTTTCTTTTCTTTTCAAAATTTTTAAGAGCAAAATTAACCCCTCCCATAGGTATATCACAAATGTGTGTTAATGTTGAGTGGTCTTAATTGTGAGATTCTACACTTAAAAAATTATAAAATCAATCAATTAATATAATAATGAATTAAATTATTTCAATTAAAAAAGCCAGGTGAGCAACTCATTTCAGAAAGATGGTATACAATACACACAATTAATACATAGAATAGTTCAGTATACCAGTCAGGTACACCAGATTTTGTCTTTACCTTGACCTCAGTTGAACTCTGACAATGGGCTTCAATGGAACACACCCCCACTCAGCTCCAGACCTATGCAAATACTCAAACAGTGAACATAGGAAATCTCAGAGAGTATGAATCATATCTCATAACATACTGCCTCTAATGTAACAAGCAGTACAGCTGACTGATCACAAAAAATTGGAAATGGAATTTCATCATCATAAATGCGACATAATCAGACATGTGATTGTGCAGTACAAAATTCATCCATCCATAGCACTTAAAGTTATTGACAGCCCAAATCTGACTTAATGACCCACACCAAATGATGAAAAATGTAATCATACGTCATTTACAAGATGTACCTACCTCCGCGAGTGTTTAATTTTCCAAAGAAAGCCTGTTTGACACTCAGTACCACATCTTTATCATGAATCCAGCGAACGGGTTTTTTATGGACCGGTGAAAATGTCCGTGAGGTGGCGCAGGTTGCAAGCTTCTGAAAATTATCACTAGCATTCTCATATTATTTATAAAAGATTAAAGTGAACAATTTGCAATAGTAAGCAAGAAAATATCGCTAATACTTATTTGATTTTTTAAGTTGAAATACTACAGATTTAATGCTTTGCTATGGCTTATTTTCAATTATAAAAAAAAATTGATGAACTGAGTCAGATTGCTCACTCAAAAGTTGGGCGTGCAGTCATTCAATTCATACGTCTTTCAGCTGATGTGTCACGTACTTCACAGATGATTCTAAATTATATTCATATTTTTGCTGTTTTAAACGGAATTATTGACTCAGTTCACAATTTGTGCCCTCATCAGACCGTGTTTTGTCCAAAAAGAAGCGTTTTAGATGCTGTCAAGTGTTCAGATCAACCAAATCAGGAGAAAATATCACAGTCTTGTTCATTCATCTCAACATGTGAAATGTCAAACCCCCATGTTGACTCCAGGAGTGACGCGAGCCCATCCACATCTGAACTGCCACCATCAAATCCTATGGCTCTTGTACTATATGACGACTCAGTAATTTCTCCTTTCCATAAATCTGAGAGAGAATTTATATTTTCCAAGAAAGATGGAGAATCCTTCACTGTCACCATTCAACAAAATTGGCAACAAGGGGGAGTGGCAGCTGTTGTTTGGGATGCAGTATGTACATCTTTATTATTGGTTTAACAGCCAGTATGTTTCTATCAAAATTTTTGCAGCTCTTCTGACTCTTAAGCATTTAATCTCATCATTTATCATGTCAAATGATCAAATGTCTATAATTAGTTTCTGCTGTGTACAATACAAGTTTTAAACATTAAATAATTATTGTTTTTTATATGAGCTTGTATGGGCCTTTTTCAAAGATTATCACATGTGTAACTTACACCTAAAATTACCAGTTTTATTTTTTTTTCCCCTGATATATAAAATTGCAGGCTGTGGTACTGGGAGAATATCTGACTGGAAGAGCAGAAGATATCAAATACAAGAGGATTATTGAACTTGGAGCAGGCACCGGTCTGGCTGGTATTGTTGCAGCATTACTGGGTAAATTTATAGATAATGCAAATCGCATAATTATTTGAAGCTATATTCATAGCGTTGCCCTTGTACATGTTGTATTCACATAATATATATCACAAGATGGAATTTTGTTTTAGGTGCTGATATTCTCTTAACGGACAGGATTCAAGCCTTGGATAATCTGAGCAAGAACATTAATTTAAACAAAGATGTTCGCAAAGATTTGAAGATCTCATCTGGTGCACTTGAATGGGGAGAAGACTTGAATAAGTTCTCGACTTATGACATTATACTTGGTGCTGACATAGTTTATATAGAGGAAACTTTTGCAGCTCTTCTGCAAACTCTGAAGCATTTAACTTGCCAAAGCAGCAGCATTTTCCTGTCGTCCAAATTACGGTATTCCAGAGACACTAAATTTTTCAAAATGCTTGAAGAAGACTTTACTCTTAGTATTGTATTGCATGATCAACCAAGAGATATTTATGTATATCTAGCTAAGTTAAACTTGAAACAAAGTTTATAAGTTATAAGTGTACTTAAAAGTTTATTTTATTATGCCATATTGGAAATAAAATAAAAACAGATAATCGCTACCAAGCACTTCAGTTTAATTTCATAATGTATAATGTTTATGTCTAACGTGGAGAGAAATCTTTTTTCTTGTGCCAAGTGTTTCTAGCCTAGGACCCAACATGATGGTAATATTACTGTATATGGTACATCATCATCAATGGGTAGAATAAGAAAACTATCCTTGGCCTGGTTGAAGTTTTAATTTCTTTTTAACCTTTTTCAACCTTTCCTAAATCTACATTACATGTTAAGATTCGGCGTATGGTCAACTCGTCCGCCTGACGACCCGTCCGCTACCAACTCATTCGCCGTCCAACCAACTGGTTGCCGGTAAAGCCAACTCATCTTCTGCCGAAGCCTACTCGTCCGTCACTTGATACGGACGCTCGTTACAATAAATTACCGACTCGTCCGCCTGGAGAAAGTCAAGTCATCTGCCTCTCAATGAGAAGAGGGGCCGGTGGGACATGAAGCGGCCGCGTCCTTGCGGTTGAGTGGCTGCCCTGCCTCCTGCCCCCCTTGCTCTTGCCGTCAGATTTTGAGAGTGAGATGTATAATATCAAAACTGGAATATCTTGAGAACTAAAAACCATAGGAGGAGGGTTTTTGTACCTTGTTTGCCACGGAAAGTTTTGTTCTGTGGCTCTTGTTGCAAGTCCATTATTTGTAGATATATTGACCAAAATTTAACAGGGAAATAATGCAAATCTACTTTTATAGGTATATAGTCCCAATTGCCATATAAATCAAAACAAAATTCCGTAATAGTGTTTGCTGGTGAAAAACAAGAAATTCTTTATTTAATCCCAATATGGTACGGCCCCATGGACCCGGCTGGAGGCAGCCGCAACCTCACTGCCGGGGAAACGGCAGCTATCCTTCCCTATAAATGGCGGACCAGTTGACTTTTTCTGCAGAGGACCAGTTGGTTTTCTGGCGGACCACTTGACTCTAAGTAGCGGACCTGTTGACCACAGGTAGCAGACCATTTGACCAGACTGGCGGACCAGTTGTACTGGCGGGCGAGTCGGTCAGAGGACCAGTCGTCTGGCGGACCAGTTGACCAGACCCCCAAGATTCACATATTTAAAAAAATGATCGGATTATAGCCAAGAAGCTAAAACTTAAATGAATGTTGCTTTAGGCTTTTAAATTTCAACTCACAGGAAATATTCAATAATTTATTACTTCACCAAATCAAGCAAACGAGTAACATTTTAATAAGAAAACATCATATGCATAGCCATATAATCATATTACTGGAATGGTCAGGGATAACACATACAATGTTACGTTTCTTTAAAACTTGATAAAAAGGCACTATTAAGCATCAACTCTGACTAAAGTTGGATTGATTTTTTACAAGCAAAATTTTGCCTTCCTACAATGAATAAGTAACATCATCATGATAATGCCACAAATGTATTGTACATTAAATGTGTCAACATAGAATTTCCTGATAACAACACCAACTTGATAACAATTTATGTTGATTGTCCAATTACATTATTCATAAATTAAAGAGGCCTCTGCAGCTCTAGGAATTTAGTATGAAACCCTGGAAATACATTCACTTTACACAAGCAGCTGGCAAGTCCTAGTTTTAATATCTTGGATATAATGCAACAGAATCAGGATTGAATGCTTAATAAAAAAAATCTTTTGATTATTTTGGTTAACATATAAATATACATATATATGATGAAATAGAACTTCAACTTCTCATATTGAGTTTGCAAAATAAAATGTAGAATTTCTTCATTCCTGACCAAGGTACATAAATGATATTCCTGCAGCTAACGCCGCGATTACCCCACCCACAGCGAGTCCAAGAAACCCCTTGGCTTTGGTCTTAGCACTCGACTCTTTTCCTGATCCAAGTAAAGGGTCCGACTTCTTTGGTTCTTCGAACAATTCTTCTTCTGTTGGTACTCGCTCAACGTTCGACTCCAAGCTGTCATCATCCACATCAGTGAGGCCTGCGATATCACCGAATCTTTCAAGAGAATCATCAATCCCTTCATCCTGCAGCATATAGTCGCAGAAACTGAGAGATGATCCAGACAAATTGCAGAACACGCGCACTGGCATCTCGTATAATATGTGCTCATCCTGCTCTTCCTCAGTTTGCAGCATGTCTTCGCAAAGCATCTCCGAACGAGACTGGATGCTACGTAAAATATCTTGCTTGATACATTTCACAGCAGCCTCAGTTGTTAATTTCGGATGCACGTAAGCCCTGCAACACATGCTGCCTCTCAGAGACATAGTCGCTCCACAATTGTCTACAATTGGGGCTTTAATATCGTTATTAGAAATCAAAGATGTGAACAGTTCCACGTTCAACTTCATTTTCTCCTGGTTCTGGGAATCTTGTGGCTTTTTTCCTTTCTTTTTCGTTGACCCGGTTGCAAAATATGACTCCATCAAGGCATCGCCATCCAGAAAAGAGGAATCTATTGTAGCTACTGCATTTTTAAGATTCTGATAACTAGGTGTTAAGCCATTCTGTATCTGTTTCAACAAATTCGAGGTCATCTTTTCTTTTGGAATGGCAAAATCGACATTGAACGCCATTGTTGTTTCTAGCTGAATCCAAGTCTCTTGAATATTCTGTACTTTCCAATCTGCCGGCTTTGCTCCCGACTTGCTGTCATCTAAATCATACGTCCTACAGGTCAACTTCTTGCTCAAAGAGCAAATCTGGAGCACGATTCCCTCACCAACTTCATCAACGGACAAAGTTTGGGTCGCCCACAGACGCACCGTTTTATGGACCGCCACAAGGACTTGATGCAGTTTATTCTGCGCCACTTTCATGGTCTCTGGTGAGGCAACTGCGAAAATACCAATGACACCAAGTCCACCAGGAAGCATTCGCAGCACCTGAAATGTAGGAAAACAATACTATGAGAGCAACAGTGCTAGAATACATGGAGTTCACACGTGATACCATAATCTGTTGTTGATTAATTAGATAAGTATACTTAAGTTATGCATCAGTACAACTATATAATATAGCCTTTTCTCATAAATTCCTGGCATATGTGTTATGTATAATATATTGAACCCTATACTTATAGTATGTAAGTCTCTTTTAATTGGAGGTGCCTTGTACTTGGTGTCTTTGTTGAGGCAAGTAAAAGACCCCACCCATTGGGTAAATGTGTAACTTGGTACGGACTGATGTCCACCCGCGCCACACCGCTGAGTGGTGCTCCACACACCGCCAGTTTGTGAACTGCAATTTTCTGCCGTATGTAGAAGTCTTTTAGACCCAACAGTGCGTTGCTGACCGCACAGAGTTCTAGTGGACTCCAAGGCTTATAATCTCATCATTACATTTGCTTTGGGAGCTGCATGGTCATATAATTAAGATGACTGCGCTTCAGACCCAGCATTGAGAAATTGCATTGTATAAATCAATTACCTGTTTGCAATGAACTGCAATCCAATGTTCGTCCACATTTTCAAGTTTTTTGTTCTTTGTGACATCCTGGCCGGCTTCATCAATGACTGGTGTTTTCACAAGGTGCACAGCATAATCTTTGGCCTCAAATCTCTGTCCAATTAACAACCCAACTGCCCAGCCATCTATGACTCCTAGACTGTCAATCACTTGTCCAATTCTTTTATCTGCCAATATTGTACGTCCCATCTTGGAGGTTGAGTCTGTAACTGTGTTCCGCGTCACCTAATTAGAGAAAATATAGCACCACGCCTTCACATGTCTCACATGTCATGAACCAGCTGTTGACATAGTTTCTGTGCCATCCTAAAGAGGGCGCATGAACATCCGAAAAGACGCGCCCGCTGAACATCGTGAAGGTGTTGCAACCACCTTTTTCCTGATCACAGCGGCGCCAGTTTTGAACTTCGTGTCCCCAGGGTTCGTGTCGTAATGGCTGTATCAAATTCATTTCTTGATGAACCGCTTGATGAGGTGTCCCTCACCGAAGAGGAATTTCTCTGTGTGGCCCGCCCACCTCCTGCCGAAGGTGTCTTATCCCAGTTTGTCAACTGCGTTCAGCACCTTCCACTTCTCCAGCTCCAGTGAGACTTCCTCATCACCGTCATCACTGACCTCATGAGGTGACACTAAATTACGTCATTGTTAATTTATTATGTAGTATGAATTTTGCTTAGTTTTAGATACGAATAAGCATAAAAACTTATTGAACTTGAAGGGGGGGGCGCTGGTAAGATAAATATTCCAGACAATTTTATTATTGATTAATTAAATAATTCATGAATAAATATTATTTAATATGTAAAAAAACTGAAAAAAAACTACATTCCATGTTTCTAGGTTTCTAAGATGACATCAGGAATCCCTGGGGATTCCCTGGGCTTCCCCCTATCAAATCCACATGGAATTCCCCAAATTATGCACAAGTTTGAAGTTATATTAAATAAATGATTTATAGTGTAGTAAAATGTAAGTCCAGTTGTATCTACCATGCAAATTGTATCGATCTATAGGCAGTGTTCCAGCTAGAAATTGAATTGGGCATGACGCATATGAATATATGTGCACCTAAATAGATTCATATAGGGCAATTTCTAACCGAAAGACGGTGCATAGCACCGGTCTTTCTAATAACTCATGCAAAGCATCAAGGGATACGGTACAAAAAATATTGGTGAAAAGGCATCGCAACGCCGTTACACACTTCAGTGCCATTCACGAAAATAGTACGTGCAGCAGTTATTGGAAATCTTGTTTAAATGTTAAACTTGTGGAATTTCTCCTTGACTTTTCAGAAAGCAGCTCTGCAAATAGTAGTAACAGCAGCTCATCCGCCAACATGAAACCGGCCAGGAAAACCTCAATGACAACACTTTATACCAAAATGTGCTATCCTCCAGCCTCAAACGACTCAGTTACTCCATATCTGACTTGTCGGTACACCCAGCTTGGAAGTGGAACCGTATTCCGGATGAAGTTTACGGTGCTTTGAAGCTGCAGTCCTACATCGTGAAGCCAAACTACCTTTTGTCAGCTAGTGCTGCCAGAGACAAGCATCACTCGAGTTTTGACATGGATCGCATATTTGATGTAATTTCTCATGCAAGGCCTTCTCAATTAAAACAGTTGCCTACTTGGTATGTATGAGTACATGTACTATGAATATTTAGTTAAAGTGTATTCGTGATGTTACAATTTACAGGACTTGCATGCAATATACATAATTCTGTCTCTGGTTTGACAACACACCTTCAATGTGAAGCTACATTGGCATTGATAAAATTTAGTGTTCTCCCTCATTTTGCTATTATGAATTTTTGAAATATTCTTATATTTGTATTACCAGATTACATGTATTTGTAAGCGCCATTAAACTTAAGCCCTTGGCCCCTTAGTGTGTTGATTTTGGCATTTAGGGCATTGGTGCAATATGGTGGTGCCAACCCATGTACTAGGTACTTAAAATGCATGGTGCATGGTGCGGTGCCATACTCGAATAGTCCTGCTGAAACACGGATTTTTACCTGTATCTATTAGAGTTGAGATTGTGCTACAAGTCAGTATTCAAGAATCTTATGTTTTGTGTTTCAGGGAGGATGTCCAGCGTCAGTTGGATAATTTGCTGCCTGTGTTTGATGGACTTGAAGATCTAAGTGACAAACTTCAATATTATAAGACCAGTTCAGGTCGAGATGAAGCCATAGATTTAGTGAAATCTCTGAAGTTGCACCTTTTAAATCATCAAAGGGAAGGCTTGTAAGTTGCTTTGTAAAGAATATTTTATGGAAATTAGTCAAGATTATTGGGGACAGTGTTCCAGCTAGGCCATTTGAGCTACGCCAGTGAAGAGGGTTTTTATTTTTTGGCTTTTCAACTAGCTGGGTGCCCTAGATGCCCTTGTTTAGTGTGTTTAGGTACCCTAATATCCTTGTGCGCCATGCCCATTTCAAATCCTAGCTGAAACGCTGGAGGATGAGTAAAATTATTCTTAGTGCCCAAATGTATGCCAACCAGAAAAGACAGACATGCCAAGTCTCAGGCATTCGGCGTGAGTCTCACGCATGGGGTTGTTGTCTCACGCCTCTGGACTTAAATGATTTCTTCATATTTTAATTTATCTCATGCAATGAGGACCAGAATAAATCCTTAACATTTTAATGTAAACTGGTTGGAAAGAGCCAAAACTCGCACATTCACCACTCAAGAACTTTAGCTTCCCTTGAAAAGAATATACGATCCAGTTTCTTGAACGGCCCATCCATGATGGTACTGACAAAAATATCCTAGCTTTATCAATTTATCAGCAAATTTAAATGATTCAACATCATGAAGTTTTTCTTTGCAGATGCAGTGGTATATTTGAGAAACTGAGAAAATTTGCAGATCTCCTTATAAAAGCCATTGAGGATCAAAGTGTTTGAGAAATCCACTCACGGAAATATATTCTCATTCTTTTGTAATAGTTCCAGAGATGTACACTTTTAGATATTACCTTTCAGTAAGTTTATAAATGGATTTTTTTGCGATAACTTTGTTAATGATAGTGGCATATTGACTGTCGCTGAATCCTGAAAATAGTTTTTCTCGACTTTATGAAATATAATGATAATAATTGATCTGTCAACGAATTGGTTATAGTAGCATAAGTTTGTCAACGATTTGGTATCAACCCAATTTAGATGAGTTGGTTGGTCAACAAATTTGTAATAGGCCAGCTTAGGTTTCAACAACTTGGTATGTCGACAAATTTGCATGTCGACAAATTGACCTGCATGTGGTATTCATACATAGAAGCAAGTTATTGTGTTTGAATATAGTTCAGTGTTTAAGAGTTAATTACTTGGAGTTACATGATCTAAAGAAATCTTTTAACTTGGTGTTCCTTACATACTGTTAATTTAATATTACTAAATTGAATATATTTGTTTTGTTCTTCCTCCAGAGAGCAGCATGAACTTGAACTTAACTTACCAAGTTCTAGAATTACTAAGAAAAGAATGATAATTAAACCGGACCTTCAAGCTGTGGAATCCCATGGTTCCTCTTTCCTTGTGGGTGAGGTGAGTGCTGGTGATAAAGTGTGGTGTCTTTCATAGGTTTCATTAACCTGCCAAATGAATAATCAATTCAGGCATGGAATTTTATAGCTAAAAACACTTCATAAAAAGGCTATGGTATTCTGATGACACTGCAAATCCCAAATGAGTTGCGACTGTTATTTGATAATGGAGATCTTAACGTTTTTAGGTCAAAGGGCTTGGTGCTCTAATACCGGATGACCTTGAAGATGAAGAACACTCAACAGCAGACAATCGTAAGGATACGAATCTGGCTCCTACCGCCAGCTCTGGTAGTAATGAAGAACAATCAACAACAGAGGATAAATCTATAAGCATAGCTCCTGTCAACGGCATTGGTAATTATTATATTCATAAAGCATTAATAAATATAATGGTATTTTAGGATATTTGTCTTTGAAGTGCTCGAAGAAACAATGACACGAATGCATGTGAAACAAGCCTTTGTGCCTTTATTTGCTAACCAAGTAAATAAGGCTTCATCCTAGCCTTAGTTAGGCATGATTTTGATTTGTCTTTTTTTTTGGTATGTCGTAAAGATTTTTCTGTCTAAAGCCACATCATTAAGGCATCTGACTTGCAGGGCGGATGCTTTATTTGTTACGTTGAATGGAAATGGGAACGGCAATGAGTTGCAATGCATCCAGCCAGCTGAAATTTGAAATCAGATGTTAAGTCAAATTGTCATTATTTGGGGCCGAATCCTAGGCGTATGCCTGTCTTGATGTGCCTAGGCAGGGGCGGACTGGGATGAAATAGTGGCCCTGGAATTTGAGTAACAGCAGCCCAGATGTTACTCTATTTTTTTTTTTTTTTTTATTATTATTTTTTTTTACACCATCGGCCCACCGGGAAACCTCCCGGTCTCCCGGCGGCCCAGTCCGCCCCTGTGCCTAGGCCTATTAAAATGGATCTACAGTCTTGTTTTGTCCAAAGGCTCTGTAGTTTAAGACTCCCTTCAGAGCTCTGAGCTGTGTATACAGGAAATAAAACTTGTCTGGGTATACAAGGTGCCTGCTTCGAACACTGCTTGTTAAAATGATAAAATCCCACCAGGGGCCTCTTCTCTCATTTTAATGAATAGAGTCTTTTCAGCCCTGAGTTCACTAAGATATAAGTCCTTCCACTCCTCTTATTACTTTTCAGACATAGTAGGTCATTACTAACGGATTCCAAAAATATAACTTTCTCTGTTAAATAACAGAAATCCACTAAATGATAAGATGCCAAATATACATTAAAATGCACTAAAAATACTGCTGCCAGGATGCACTTTGCTTCAGCCAATCATAGTCAAGGGCGGGAACTTTTTCAGCCAATAGAATTGCAGTATTCTGTCATAGCCACCTGGTGGAAATACAGAGAACCTTCCGTGAAAATCCACTATTTGTGCATGTACTGTGACATGGCAGGCGTCTTTTTAGGTCAAATACTAACCTGCTTCTATTTGACTGTTGCTGAAGATTTAGTTGCAGGCAAAAAAGTGCATTTATTCATAGTTTATTTAACCTTTCACTGGATGACACCATACTAATGGGTTTCCACATTTTTAATTGATGGCCAATAAGCCATTGCATTATTACAAAGTTTTGCCATGTCAAAAGGGTTATAAATCAAGCAAACAGTGGATCACCTTTGACTGATTTCTGCACCAATTTCACGTCTGTAATTTGTTGTAGACAAGTTGTGGGATTCTGACGTATTCTGGATTTGTGTCGACTTCAGCCACCTATAGTCTAGTTAACATTGGTTAATTATGCCATCAGCATAAGCCTGGTCTCAGTATGATGTTTCCTTTACAGATGTTGATTCGCCAAGTTCAGTCAATGAATGTGATTCCAACCACCCAGAACGTTGCGTAAAACAGATGAAAAGCCTGCCAAGTTTATCTTCCGAGGCATCAGAAACTAAAAGTCTGAAATTCACAGAACATGATGAAAGGGCTACGTCAACAGACTCGAAGAAAATATCCCACTTTAGGTAGGTGCCAAAGACAGTTAGTTGTCTGACCTCATGCAAGACATTAGTGCCATTACCCCAGTAAGCCTATATAAATAAGAACATACGGTTGATCTATGCTATAGTTTTTTTGGAAAAAGTGCAGTATAGCGGACCAAGATTTATGACCATATTTAGCAAGCCTCATTGCCAGGCCTATGACGGTGGTGATCATTTTCAAGGCAAGGACGTTGTTTACTACTAGACACATAATTTTTTGTTTGTTTACCAAAACTAAATTTGGTAAAAAATAGTGATTATGTTCATATTTAATGGACGCCAAATATGGGCATTAATTTTGGTCCGCTATACTGCACTAAACCCGTTTTATTTTTCTTTCACAATTTAAATTTATGTTAATAAAATACGGTACTTTTGCTCAACTAATTAATTTAGTGCAATGTAAAAAATTTATTGACATTATAAACTGTTTTTCTGCAGAACATTGTCAGCAGCTGAAGATGTCAAAGTCAATATTTGTCTGCCAGAGTTAATCGCGGAGATGCTAGCTTGTATGGAATCTGACAACCAAAAAGCCGATGTATTGGGCGGCAGTTATGAAAAGGCTCAGCTTGGATTCACCATGGAAGGTTTCAAGGTATGTTATGATGACGTTAAAACTGTTCTTATTATATATAGGCTTAGTGGCTTTTAAGTTCATTTAAAATTCGTTAAAAAAAACTAGTGAATTTTATATTGAGAATGTAAATAGTTCTATTGCGCGTGCACCGGATTACAATTTTGATGGAGAAACCCTCGGGTTCTACTTCCCCACTGAAATTACATCATTTCACGATGCCCTAATGACATGGTCTGTGCCAACGTGGGGGTAAACATTTCCCCGCTGCCCTCTGGTAGGTCAAGTGATGCATATTTATGACTCCTGGGTTTCCCAGTTTATCTAGGTACTAGCCGCGGACAGTGGCTGCTCCGACGCCTTCGATATGTCACGGTTCTGGCCTATCTGTAGTTGGTGAACAGTTCAACCACTGACCTCAGGACAATTCCTCACCTTAAACTGAACTGATTGGTACTGGTATGAAGTGTTATGCTCATGTTCAGATAAATCATTGACAGAACTTCTGAAGCGAGCAAGTTGATCCTTACCGCCATTTTCAGTCGCGAAATAAAAAAAATTATCGTGAAAGAAAGAGTAATTTTAGTGTGAAGAATCTGTTTTTTTTTTTTATATCCAACCAATGCAGCTTCAAGCCGCAAAAAAGAGCAATTCATGTGGAGAGAAAAGAAAGGCCATAATTGCAAGTGGCCTTAATTGACACCTTTAAACGATGTTCGATTAAAAAACTGGTATTGCTCATCATAAATTATGTTACTATACACTGTACATACCTTTTAAATTTATTAGCTTTTTGTGAAATATTCATATGCTATTTTAATTAGGCCTAATATCTAAATAAGTGTGCAATTATACTTAATTTTAGCTGGACATACATTTAAAAATGCCTCATGAGCAATATTCTGCTCTCCATGTAGTAAAGATGTAGCTGCCTCATTCTCATAGGGTAGAATTCTTAATAATCATGCCAAACTTTTGCTTCTACCAAACCTACTTTTAATTGAAGGATTGTATTTTGATTTCAGCTGAGATTAGTTCGATTGACTTTACGCGATGCTAGTAAAACTTCCAAGCCAGATGTAAAGGACCTCAGGAACAAAAATGTCAGATGCGATGTGTTTCTTACGAAGGAGTTTAATCTGTTCAATCGAAGACATTTGAATATGTTTTACCAGTTCCTCTATGCATTTGGTTATATTTACTCATGAATTTGTTGT
Organism: Alitta virens; assembly: GCA_932294295.1. Lineage (NCBI taxonomy): Eukaryota > Metazoa > Annelida > Polychaeta > Phyllodocida > Nereididae > Alitta > Alitta virens. Next base: position 14,973,314 of record OW028585.1, on the reverse strand, counting down.
ATTTTATGCCATGACAATCATACCATTATCAGAGATACTTTTCCATTTTTACATGGTAAAATTCAATCAATCGAGCCAAAGAAAAGTTAATTGAGATTTTTTAATAATATTTATTTGCTTTGGATATGAGCCAGTATATTTAACGTGAATAATGTGATCTTTCTAATGTAGCATTTTGCTATGCATGGAATTTTTATTTTTGTATCGTAGAATGATTAGCAAGACATGCTGGACACAATCGGGGTGAAATCGCATGCATGTGAATAATCAGTAAAGACAATAACATACAATCATGCAAATGTCTCCCTGTATCGTGTACTGAAATTACTGATAACAAGGCTATTAATCTTGTGAGTGTTTTTTTTTTAAAAGCATGCACACCCCCCCCCCCCCCCTCATATTTCTCATTTTTAAGCGATTATGCTCATTTAAATATCTGAGAATCTTCTAAAACAGTTCCACCAACAGTGCTGCCGCAATATAATTTGAAAAAGCATGTTACTTTTTTCACTGAAAATTACTTTTTTATACTTCATTTGGTATACAGGGTGCGGCCTAAAAACTTGCACCAGGCATCTCCTCTTTCGGGATTGCTCTAGGTAACTTATGAAGTATGCTTATGAAGTCTTTGAAAGTTTAGCCACATTTAGTTAGGGGTATAAGCAATTGGTCATTGTGATATTTTTTATCTTATAGTGTCAGACAATATCAGTATCTGAATTATTGAGAGGGTTCATGCTGCAGGGCTTGTTCTGACTGACACACATCACAGAAGTCAAATTTCTGTCTGCTTGCTTGGTGTCATTAGTTGCCGAAAGTTTACAAATTAGAGATTTCCTAGTTACTACACCTCTGAAGCCACAGAAAATATAATATTTGCACAGAATCCTCATTCAATGTTTGTTATATGTGCATATATATATATCATGGTATTAGATGATAAGAAGGTTGGTTCAAGTTTTGATTCAGCAAGGTCATGAAATTAAAATGGAGAAATATAATGGCATTCCAGAGGGACTTCTTGAATTTACAACTAATTTGTAAACAATCACATGATTTTCAGGAAGATTGGCCAGTTAATTAAACAGAAAAGACAGAAAATATACCGAAATCCAAAATGGCACTTTCCACCTCAAAGGTGTAAATGCTCTACATTCTAATTAAAAATGAATCTATTTGCCCTATTTTTGGTGACAAAGGTCAAGAAAGGTGTCTGTAACACATCTGTATGATCAGTGACATAATCTAATGCTTAATTTGCAAAAGCCGAGGTGAAAATCACCCGAAGGTGTGATAAATGTACATGTGCTATATTTAGATCCATATTATCTATAACTCTTGAGGAAACAAGAAAATGTATTTATAAAGATAATTTAGGACTATTATTACTTCTGTGTGTATGATTGCAGCTGCATGCGATCACTGTCAATTGAGGCAATAACAAAAGAGGTAGCAGTAGCTGCTGGTGCAAGTTTTTATGCCGCACCCTGTATATACTTTTTTGTACAGTGATACTTTTTTTTTCCCCAAAAAAAATTTGGCATTTTCCGGGGTCATGCCGTGGATACAATGAAGGTTTCTACATTTGTATCTACTGCATGACCCCGGAAAATGCCAAATTTTGAGCTTTGTTGAGACTCATAGCATGCCACTATAAGTGTGCCAAACATGAATTGTAATTTAATCTTTTTTTATGGCAATTTAATGTAATTTTAATGACAATAATGAACCCATCTGGTTATTGCGCTTAGCTGCAAATATGCACTATCCTGAATGTTGCACTTCACACATTTCATTGAGTGATCAACTCTCATTGTCATATATTGAAGACAAATGTCAGAAGTCTGAGGCCTCAACCTTTTTTGTTTTCTGTCATGAGAGCCGTTAGGTCTAGCTTGAGCTTGCTATGTTTGTTGAGCTAGTGTCAAACTGCGCTTTTACAATTTCAATCAATATAATAGCAGGCATTACAGTAATTGACATTTCCTGTGTCTGTTTCAATCCTATTAGAGTTGGGAAAAAAAAGTCAAACCTAGCCGGACAGATCTGCTCTGTTATAGGATCAAGGAGAGTACATTGCCGAGTTATGTGCCTTTTTACGCAAAATGTGATGGATTGGCCTTCCAAGGGTGTAATAGTGGATTTTCACGGAAGGTTCTCTGCATTTCCACCAGGTGGCTACAACAGAATACTGCAATTCTATTGGCTGAAAAAGTTCCTGCCCTTGACTGTGATTGGCTGAAGCAAAGTGCATCCTAGCAGCAGTTATTTTTAGTGCATTTTGGTGTAAATTTGACATCTTATCATTTAATTATTTTTTTTAATTCCCAGAGAGTTATATTTATTGAACAGGTTAGTTATAGTTATATAACAATGCAGTTTTTTTCTAAATAGTTCACTTGAACCTATCTTATCATCTATGTAAATTTATATGAAGCAACACAATGAAAAGCAGTCATATATTTTAATTTATTGAGAAAAAAAAACACTTCTACTAAATCTGTTGTGATAACTGACAGACCGACAGATTTGACTGAACCGACTGATTGAACTGATTAGCTGGACTGACCGAGTTCATCTGACTGATTTAATTTACTTGACTGACCTGACTTGACTGAATTAACTTGCTTGAACCTGACTTGGCTGAACTGACTAATTTGGCTGAACTGACTGACTGCTGAACTGACTGACTACAGAACTGACTGACTACTGTGGAAGTAGTTGCATGTATTCTTGATGTGCACTGTGTAATAATACATGTAAAGAAATTGAGGGGGGAGTTAGCATTGAAAGTTGGGAGAACAAAGGGACCTGCAATTTGTCCTTGCTTTGAAGACACTTTTCTATCAGACTCACCCTTTATGAACAAGGGGAGATGAAATAATGAAGAAAACACTACAAATGTGATAAATTGTGATGTGTTTATAAGGTATTATTAAAAATTTCATAACTGGTTAATGACCAGTCCCCACAATAACTGTATTTTGAAAAGTCAGTACTTAGCAGAATAGCTTAATTAATGGTTAACAGTCTTGCTTGATTTATAGGAAATAAAGAGTGAATAATGCAAGAAATATGTGTACGTATACATCATGATAAGTATTGCACTGAAATGCATACCAGTATTGTGCATTGAATGCATTAATATATAAATGTAATGTGCATAACATTCATTTACATAACATGGTGGCCTTTGGCATCATGCTGAGGCATTAACATATTTATCTCCTATGTCTGAAAAGCAAATTGAGTAATAAGAGGAGAGGAAAGACTTATCATGCTTATCTTGCTGAATTCAGGGCTGCTCAGTGAAAAGACTACTATGACAAAAGCTTGAAATCAAGTCAACTTTCAGGAAAGTTAAAAGGCTTGGTAACATCTGTCTTGATTAGTGATGGGCTGACGATCGATTGAATGCTTTTGGACCGATTTTCATCAGTTTTGATGTATGAGTTAATTAAATTCAGATTAAGGTTTAAAAAAAAATTCTATTGATTCTCATTAACAGGTGTTAGTGACACTTAGTGTTGTGTTTCCACAATTCAATATTTTATAAGTGAAAATGTATGGAGTTTAATAATCAGTTTATAGGTATCCAAACCGACTAAAATCGATCATCGGTTGGTTTCCCTCAACTGATGATCGACTACTTAAATGTTACCGACTCCCATCACTAGTCTTGAGATCCATCAGACCGATTGAACACAATCAGGATGGAAATTTAGACACTTGTCTAACACTTGTCTAAATTTCCATCCTGATTGTGTTCAGAAATGATATTTAAATTGTTATATGTATTGGCTAGTTAGGTAGACTGTCCTTTACCTCATAAACCTATTACATTGGCTGTTGGCACATTGAATAAGCTGTTTCCAGGTGTATGGATTGTCATTTGTATATATACATATATAATATATCTATGTGTAAATTCTTGGACATATCTTTTTCATTGTATTTACTCGCGTGTAAACTGAATTGTATGTCATCTTGCTTTTCAACCTTCGTGATGGGTGCTCATTATACATCAGTATTACCTGTTGTGTTAATTGTATTAGGTGCTCAAAGATACATATCTATATTAGTAATCCATTATCTGGTGCTGTACATAGTTATTTATGTTTTTATTATATTGTTTTTCATTTCACCTGGAGCTTGGGCAGCATTAAGGCTTCATGGTTAGTGTATGTAAATGCTGCATATAATTTTTGTATGTTTTATTTCATGCTTTTTTTTTGGACAGATGTATCTAGTGATATTATGTTGTTAAATAAATGATTCTTATACATATATATTTTTTTAATATTGCTATAATTTCAATATTTGTGAAGGGAAAAGCACCTTGCAAAAAAATTATTTTTGCTATATTTCAAGAGTGTTTTAATTGGGTCTGGTTTTTAGCTGGAAAGTTACACTGCAGCTCTTCATAGAAAACTTTCAAGATCGAATGAGGTTCATGCAGTTTGAATTGAAATATCTGAAACCCCATTCACACTGTCATGAGTGGGGATGGCGAGTGAGCGCGGATGTGTCAATCACTGTACATCGAAATTCCATGTCACAGTAAACACGGTCCTAATAGTTCAAAGATACATATATAATGTTTTATTGACGTTTTGGAATCATGGTTAGATACATTCGTCATACACAATAAACAAATACTACAAATTGAACAACTACATTTTTAACAATACATGCAATTTCAAGTATTAGAACAATAATGGTTGTGAAATAATAGCATAACATGAAATATATACATGATCAGAAAATGGATGAATGGTTAAGATAAAGCTAAATATATATACATTAATTGAATAAGTAACTGTGATTAAGTAATAGTTTCTGGTCCCAGTTAATCAAAGTAATAATAGTACAACAAAATGTCACAGTAACGTAAGGGAGCTCAGCGAGATGAGGTTATGTTTTAAATTTTTATTATTATTTTTAAATCAATTATTAAACTTTATTAAGGAAATCACCTAGCGCATGTATCAGTTTAGGTTCTTTGCACGATAATATGGCTTTAAATTGCTCTGTCCTACCTAAGATGAAAAAATGCGGAATCACATGAGCTGCTTTTGTTATCAATTGGGTTCTGTGTATAATATTTGCGCTACAGGTTAGGAGGCAGTGCAATTCATCTTCTATCGCATTCTTGGACATTTATCACATATTCTGTTGTCTAATGGTATTTTTGGCATCTCATGTCGACCAGTTTCTATCCTAAGTTTATGCGAGCTTACTCTAAATATTATTGTAAGTTTTCTTTGGGAAGGTTAATAGTTAAATATGGTTCAATGCGGTAGCTTGTTTTAAAGAGTTTATATGTTCTCAATTTGGGGTTTTGATTGGAGTTATTAATCTCATTAAGGATTCTACTTTGCTCATATACACTGCAGCCTGTAATTTGCTAAAACTGGTTATAATATCCAAATTGTCTGGAAGTTCCCATGTCTGTGCAATGGCATGGGCACAATTTGGTGGGGGACGGGGACATCCCCCCCCCCACTCTTTAGCCACGGGTGATATAATATCCTTTGTCCCACCCCCCCCCCCCCCCCACATCCTGGCAATGTAAAAGTGAAGTTCTTTTGTTGTAAAAGATACAATAGGCACACAGTCAATTCAGAAATCAGCTGATGGCTGGCACCTTTCACATTGCTCACCGAATATCATGTTGCAATTAAGATAGTTTTCAATTTCTTACACATTACATTTTTATTTGTATAATCCTGTATTATTTGAAAACTAAGCCCCCAAATGCACTATCTACAACTTCATCATGTCTTCACTCAAAAAATGCTCTAACTGTAGGACTAGCGAAGACTAGGTATTGACTACAACAATCCAGATAAATTATGAGAACATAATGTACAAGAGTAATACAAGCAAAATAATGGATTTAGATTGTAGTTATAAACATTTGTATAAAACATTAGCGACTATACATGACATGTAAAGAATGTAAGCAATTGGCATATAGTAATGCTACAAAAAATGAGGATATAAATTTGTTTACAGTTCATGGATGGATGAGTAGCGAGGATCTTTCAACACTGAAATGAAAATTGACATATATATAACTATGTAAAGGAATTTTATAGCAATTTTGCAATAAAGACAACATAAATTTATATGAACTATTCTAATTGATTGTAATATTTGTACATGATATACCTTGTCAATATCTGTTACCAACTAATACACTAATTAAGCCTATACAAAATACATCAATTCTCTTTTGTTTTTCCCATGCCTAGACTATTTTTTAAAGAGAGCTTTGCATACAAAAATCCAGGTCAGATTACCAAAAAAACAAAAGAAAGTAAGACTTTGTATTTCATGAATTATGTTCATTTTCCCAGAACGGCCAGAGTACACTATATTGACATATTTATTTGTGTCATTTATATATAAACATTTATTGACTAATCCATATCAAAAAGATATACATGTGTCAAGTTAGAACATAAAACATCATCAAGTATTTACAATAGAAAAGGGTAAAGAAAAATAAAGAAAGCCTGGATATAGTCTCTAAAAAATACTGTAATGTCTCTATGCATAAATACACAATAAACTGAGTCACTAAATAGTTCGATTATTTAAAATAATCATCTCATATAATATACACAAATGTAGGCTTACAATATAATGGAAAAAATAAAACGCAAGAAGCAGCACCAGTCAGCGTACATTGACAATAAAGCACAAGACATAGCACCACCCACAAAAGCCGTACGACACAGACATATATTTACACACAAGTATACAAGAATTACTATATATACAGACATGCACACACAAGCAGTGGGAGAAAAGATAAAACTAAAAATAAATATATAGATAATAATAATAAAATAAAATTTATCATTAATCTATTTTCAAGGAAACTGAGAAACTGGCCTAGTGCCAAATTTACTGCTAGGGCTTTACTGCTCAATAATTTGTGGAATTGGCTTTCTACACTCATAGGCGTGAAGGCGTTTATTTGTTCAAATGCTACCAGGGTTAGGGTTAGGGTTAACCCTAGATATAATACAGTTCAGTACGGATATAAAAGTATTTCTTTTCAGGGTGCATTGTTATGGAATAACCTTCCAATAAATGTTAAACGTACTCAAGATATACAGGAATTTAAAAATCTACTAGTCAAATGTAACATATTTAATGCTTGTCAATGTGGTTCATGCGTAATCTGCTTAATCGATAACTTAAGATAATTTCAAGGTATGGAGATACGAACATGTATATTTTAACATATCATTGACTCATCTGTAAATATTTCATCTTATTTTCAACATTTTTACTTGTCGGTTAACAGCTTTATAGCTTGTGTTGATTGTTGTACAATGTTTTCATCCCCGACGTTAAATAAAATTTTACTTACTTACTTTTACTTTTACTTACCTTGATAAGGGGCCCTCTTGTTTCTTTCCATTTAGGGCAGATCATTAGACTGTGAAATTTATCTTCTACTAGTTGCAGGTTACATTTATCATATATTGTGTCATATTCATGCACCTAGCAAGGCTGTTAGTTCAGTATAGTCACTAGACAGCAAGGCTGTTAGTTCAGTAAATGAACACTAGGGAGCAAGGCTGTTAGTTCAGTAAATGAGCCCTAGGCCTGAGCAAAAGCAGTTAGTTTAGTAAATCGGCCCCGAGGTTGAGTTGAAGGAAGGTTACTGCAATGCAGTACTGTATCCTACAACGCAGTATGTACCCTCTAATAGAACAGAATTGCTACAATTGGTTACATTTGGCTAGTATAAGTAGGATAAAGTGAACAACAAGAATTAGAAGGGGGAAAGGCTGAGAGAGGGATCATAGCAGAGGGATCATAGCAAGCAGACAGGCAGAAGAGTGTCAGCAATGTATGTATGACGATGTTTTATTGAGGAAAGACTCAAACTGGTTCTGGTGTTCCCTTATTCCATGACACTGCAAGGGACACAGCCTGACTTCCGGCGTTCAACAGGTCCACCCGGACCTCATCATGGAAGCGAGAAACAACCCCTTGTCTAGTACATGGGATCAGCTAACGTGGAAAACACAGCTACGTTACATGGTGGAGAAAGTCCGGTCTTATGACTGTACTGGAGGAAAGGACAGGACCAAGGAAAAATCAATTTAAGACATCTTTTTTCAATTTGTCTGTCATTTGTTGACGGGGTTCAGTTTCTATTTCAAAGTTAAATGAAACCTGTGATCTGACTCAACAGTGAGAGGGGGTAGTTCGAAAACCTTCAGCTTATAGTCTGTAAGGCTAGTGCCACGAGATGTGCAACAAGTGAACTGACCAGTGGTGCTATCATTGTTAAAATAACCATTCAAAATTCTCATTTGACTAGATTTACAAAGCGCTATGAGCTCTCTACCGTAGGTATTGATATTACTGAGGCTCATGCACTCTACCAGGTATATTTACAAAGTCTCTAAGTTTACCTGTCCTAGCATTAAAATCACCACAGAACACTACACTACCCCCATTGTCATGAAATGTGTCAAATCCTCTTGAATAAGGTGGAAAGCATTATTATTTGAACACAAAATTTGAGATCGTTGATGTTGAGTCAAGAGGTGGGATGTATACTCCCCCTACATATATATATCTTTGCTTGATTTGTTGATGATTTTCAGCCATACTACAAAATCAGTATCTTTGACAATGGCCGCGGGGTTTGCGTCCCCATGAGACTCCCCTCCCCTCCCCCTATAAACACTAGATGGAGCACGGATCCTAGTCTCTATAGTGTGCTATTTAGACTATATTATATAAATATACACTATCGCACGCACAGTGAGGCTAGGGTCCGTGAGATGGAGTATCTATCCTCTGTACTAAAACACAGTATTTCTCTTTAAGAAAAGGGGAAGATAAAAAAATTTAGGAATTGGACTATTTGACTTGCATTATCGGAAACGTCTTGACTCTGTAGGTACCTGGGTAATTTTATATAATTATGTAGGCCCTACCTGGGTAATTATTATGCATAGCGTGCTGGAGTTCTTTAACATCCCTAGTGGATAATAAAATTCATTCAGAAATTTCCAGTCAACTGTGTAGATTACCAATTTCACGTGAGCAACACATTAAAATGTCATTTCCACATTAGTTCATTGTCATAATGGGTGAATGGAGCTAAATATTACCACAATTTACACAATGTTACAATTAGATCTGAATGCTACGTAGCGTTATCATGTCAAATGACGTCATAATCAGCCAGTATGATGTCACTCAATAGTCGATTGTTCTCTGTTGATGACATAATCAGCTCGGTTAACAATGTGCCTCTTTTTCCCTGTAGGCATAGTGCATCCCACTTACGAGAGTGCGGGTTCTTGATACTTATTATTCTTTGGCACCTGTCAAATCGTATATTTCAGGATATTTATTGTATGCGTGGTGGCGCACCTGTCACGTCACTGCAGCGCCATCTGCAAAAATATAATCTCCGTCGTTTTAGCAAAATATTATAATTTGCCGTGCGTGTTGGTAGATATCTTAACTTAGTCTTAGTAAACTACTAACTGTTGTTAAGTACATACACATGATCTCTATAAATGTTTATCAGTCTTTTTTAACTTTTTTAATCTCTAAAATTCCCAGGAGTTCCATTGTGACACTACGTCATGAGCAAGTAAACAATGGATTGCTATCGATTTGCAACTTTAAATTGATAATTTTATGCGTCTTCAGGTATGTTGTTATGTGTTGATGCTATATTTTATGTGCCTAACACGTTACTATAGAGGCCCCATTTAACCCCATAATTCCCGCAACTCCAATTATTCCCATAACTCCCAACAATTTCTACCAATTCCTGGAAGTCCCTGATAATTCCCATATTTCCTAATAATTCTCAATAAGTCCTCGTGGTTCCCATAATTCCCAATAAGTCCTCGTGGTTCCCATAATTCCCAATAAGTCCTAGTGGTTCCGATAATTCCCAATAAGTCCTTGTGGTCCCCATAATTCCCAATAAGTCCTTGTGGTTCCCATAATTTCCAATAAGTCCTCTTGGTTCCCAATATTCCCAATAAGTCCTCTTGGTTCCCATATTTCCCAATAAGTCCTCGTGGTTCCCATTATTCCCAATAAGTCCTCGTGGTTCCCATAATTCCCAATAAGTCCTAGTGGTTCCGATAATTCCCAATAAGTCCTTGTGGTCCCCATAATTCCCAATAAGTCCTTGTGGTTCCCATAATTTCCAATAAGTCCTCTTGGTTCCCAATATTCCCAATAAGTCCTCTTGGTTCCCATATTTCCCAATAAGTCCTCGTGGTTCCCATTATTCCCAATAAGTCCTCGTGGTTCCCATAATTCCCAATAAGTCCTCGTGGTTCTCATATTTCCCAATAAGTCCTCGTGGTTAGGACTGGTTCCTATAGGTACCTGTTAATACTGATGATGCCCATAATACCTAATAAATCTAGACCATTCATTAACTCCATCCAAGTACCATAATCATTGCATAATTCCTAATACAATCAGAGCATCGTTGTAACTCCTCACAAGTTTAATAGTCCTGTCAATTTCCATTTACATATATATAGTAATTAGGCAGATTCACTAAAATATATATTGCAGCAGTTATTTAAGTATTTGAAGAAGGAAAATATGGTGTAACAAGTTAATTAAATTAAACATAGGTTAGATATGAAATAACTTTTATCTCTTAATTTCGAGTAGTATTGACATAGAGATCTTTCAGAGACTGGAAAGGACATCCAGCTGGGGAAATACAGACTCAAAGGCTTTATGAATTCTGCCAGCTCATGATCACTTTTATGAGTCTTCCAGCTAATGATCACTTTTATTTTTTGTGACTGCTTTTGACTGCAATAACTTCATAAACTATGCCTTTAACCAATAGCAATCATAATAGCTCAAGCTGGCACTACTTATAACCAAACTCTTGCAAGATATCTTGAAAAAGCGCACCATAATGTTATCAATGAGGTAGAAACCTTTGTATTACTGGAGTGTGCGTCCACCAAGCTGGGTTGTCAACCTTGCCACAAAGAATAGATAGATAGGATACTTAAAGTTAATTTGGCTGAATGAAAAAAATATTGTTAGGTTTCTGATTATAATCTGGTGGCATTAAATAACATTTTTTATGTGCTGGACCATTGGGGGTTTTGATCCAGTTTTCCTGTAACACTTGATGGTTCTGCATAGAGTTTCCTACTTCATGGTATGTTAGGCATTCATCTGTGAGTAGCGATGTCATAGGTGAACGCCAAAAACTTGGTACTTATTGGGGCTCCTGATGCCACTGGCACTTCATTCAGAATAAGTCACTCCACCCACTACTACGCCACGGCGTTACAACGCCTATGGTTAGTTGTATAGTGACATGTTTTACGTAGAGTTGTTTCCGGTTCCTGTCCATGGCAGTGTGTTGTTTTGGATTAAAGTTCTGACATCCGATCGCTTTGTTGTTCATCTTATTGGCGTGGTGGCAGCGGAGAAACGATATACACGTCTACAACAAGGAGAACTTTCCATAAACAAAGCGAGGCGCAAGAAGTAGCGTCGCCCGCCGGCATCGTACAGCTTGGGACCAGCCAAAACAACCACGTGCTTGCAATGGCAACAAGCAACCGGGCTCCCAAACAATGGGCTCTTACAAAGCAAGAGACTGTTACCAGCTTCGAGGCATGGAAACAAAACTTACTCTATTGCCTAGCTCTCGACTCCCACTTTGCACCATTCATGGCCCCTGGATTTACATGGAAAAAGACAACAGAGGACGCCGTCAGAGGCCTCCAATCAGATGGTGAAGCAGTACCAGAAGCAAAAAGACTAACCGCTGAGCAAAAATGTAAGTTTCTGGATCTTTTTCTGGGACAGATAGCAAATTACTGCCCAGTCATCGCACGCAACACCATCACTAAGAAAGCGACATCACTGGACATCATTTGGCAGGCTATACGAACACACTATGGTTTCCAATCATCAGGGGCTCACTTCCTAGACTTAGTTGACATTAAACTAGAAGATGGAGAACGTTACGAAGATCTATACCAAAGGTTAGCTGCATTCTTCGAAGACAATTTGTTATTAAAAGATGGTGGCATTACACATTGTGGTGAGAGACCTACCACAGACGAAGAACTCTCCCCCACTGTGGAAAATACCATAGTGTTTATGTGGCTGAGCCTAATCCATCGAGATCTCCCAAAGGTTGTGAAACAAAAGTATGGGACAGAGCTACGTTTCAGGACATTGGCGCCGATCAAACCAGAAATTTCACAGGCACTACAGTCCCTAATCGAAGAAATTCAGACCACAGGGGAAGTCAGAGCAATGAGATCTGAAACAACAAAAGGTAAACAGACCCCATTTCGCAGACCCAGCCGTCCTATGCCCCAGCGTAAGCCGAAGTCATGCCCCTTATGCAAAAGCACCAACCGACCAGACAATCATTTCCTGAGCGAGTGCACATACCTACCCGATCAAGATCGACGATTCATGACTCGAGCACGCCTCATCGCTGAGGTGCTAGATGATACGAACAGTGAAGACTTCGAACAAGACGATGAAATAACAACAACATTCACATTCCCCACCCCCAAAGACACATCCATTCGTCGTGTCCTTGTGCGCCAGTCCCCATATCTTGACACCTACTTTGAACACAAAACACCACGTATCGTCATCGACAGTGGTGCCACGGCCAACCTTATCAGCAAAGCAGCCGCTGATTGGTTAGGTGTCAAACTCACTTCCAGTAGCCAATCTGCCGGTCAGGCAGACAGAGTGTCCAAGTTGAACGTTGTTGGCGAAAAAAAGTTTACGGTCACCCGTGACCATCACAACCTTATGTTTCATGCTCTGGTGGTCCAACATCTAGATGTCCCACTACTGGCAGGCACCCCATTCATGGAGTGCAATGATGTGTATGCCCGCCCATCGACAAGAGAAGTTCGCATCGGAAGCTCCACATATCCGTATGGCTCCACCACCAACACAAGTCCCACTGCTCGCCGTGCATGTGTATTACGAGCCCCAGACACTCGCACAATATGGCAAGGCGACTATGTCGAGATCCCTGTACCGCCAGACTACTGTAATGGAGATGAAATGTTCGCCCTCGAACCCCGTATTGACAGCCCCAGTAATCGTGACGCCCATCCGTCTCACACTTGGCCTCGCCCCTCCATTGTGTCAAGTGTCTCCCGCAACATCCGCTTACCCAACAATGGCAATTACCCCAGGATCCTGCATCGTCATGACCACTTCTGCCAAATTCTCCCTGTGTATAGCCCCCCTTCCCCAACCCAACCCCGGGACCATCCCCCATCAACCGCTCGTACCGCCAACGCATCCAGGGTATCCCTAGTCTCCATTGATCCCGCCAACATCCTCCACCCCTCTACGAGGCAAAGTTTCGGATCTATGCTTGACCAATTCTCAGATGTGTTCGATTCCTACGGCCCTTACCAAGCTGTTGTAAACATGGGCCCAGTCCTGCCCCCACAAAGAAAAGGCCGACTTCCCCAATACAACACGTCCAGACTGAACGAACTACAGACTAAGTTCGACGAGCTTGAACAAGCTGCGATACTCATCAAACCAGAATCTGCTGACATTACCGTGGAATACGTCAACCCCTCCTTCCTCATTAACAAACCTAATGGTGGAACGCGCCTAGTCACTGCATTTGGCGAAGTGGGCCAGTATAGCAAACCCCAACCATCCCTGATGCCCGACGTAGAGTCCACACTTTGTCAGATTTCACAGTGGTCGTATATAGGAGCTACTGACCTCACAAGCGCCTTCTATCAGATTCCCTTGTCCAAGGCATCCCTCAAGTTTTGTGGTGTTGCCACTCCATACCGAGGCATACGCACATACGCAAGATGTGCCATGGGCATGCCAGGTTCTGAAACGGCACTTGAGGAGCTCATGTGCCGAGTCCTCGGTGATCTCCTCCAAGAAGGCATCGTTGCTAAATTAGCTGACGATCTCTATTGTGGCGTTGATACACCCGAACAATTACTCATAAATTGGACAAAATTGCTCACTTGCATCCAGAAAGCAGGCCTTAAACTCTCACCTGCCAAAACTGTGGTTTGCCCAAAGTCCACATCTATGCTGGGCTGGATATGGCAACAAGGCACACTTAGCGCAAGCCCACACCGGGTCACCACGTTATCTACATGCGATCCCCCGAAAACTGTCAAAGGCCTACGATCCTTCATAGGTGCCTTTAAGGCACTATCAAAGGTAATTCCTGGTGGTGCTCGTGTGCTCTCTCCGCTCGATTCCTTGGTTGCCGGTGCCCAATCCTCCGATCGCATCACATGGTCTGACGAAAACATTGCCCATTTCAAGAATGCCCAAGTGTCTCTCCAGTCCTATCAGACCATCACCCTCCCCCGTGCATCTGATCAACTCTGGATAATCACAGATGGTGCCGTCCATGACCCAGGCATAGGCGCCACCATGTACGTCGTGCGCAACTCAAAAGTCTGTCTGTCTGGATTCTTCAGTGCTAAACTACGGCCCAACCAAGAAAAATGGCTGCCGTGTGAAGTAGAGGCATTAGCCATTTCGTCGGCCACTAAACAATTTAGCCCATACATCGTGCAGTCCGACCACCCTGTTCAAATACTGACAGAGAGCAAACCTTGTGCCCAAGCATATGACCGCCTACTCCGAGGAGAGTTCTCTGCCAGTCCTCGCATAACCACATTCTTGTCCACGGTTGCCCGATACCATGTTGCCGTCCGCCATCTTGCTGGCACATCAAATCTCCCCTCTGATTTTGCCAGTCGCAATGCCCTGTCCTGTCAGGCCCCCCAGTGCCAAATCTGTTCCTTCATCAAGATGACCTCAAATGCGACAGTCCTCCGCATTTCCCCAGAGGATGTCTTATCAGGGGTCGCGAAAGCACCATTCACCACCCGTTCAACATGGCTGTCCCTACAGTCTGAATGCCGCGACTTACGAAGTACATGTGCCCATCTCAAGCAAGGCACAAGGCCTTCACGCAAGGCTACTGATATCATAATTTCATCCGTGTTGCTCCGTGTAGACTCCCAGTAGACTCCGCCGATCTCCGGGAATCTCCATATTGACTCCAGAATACTTTGTTTGATCTCCGCTTAAGTCCGGCGTCAACCGCGTGTAAAAATTCCACGCCGGAGAGTACAAGGAGCAACGCGGTTCCACACGGGTGAACACGTGGCAACACGGAGTCAACAAGGAGAGAGGGTTACGGGTCAATTGCTTGACCCCGGTAACCCTGTTAGGTACACGGTGTCACACTAAGTCAATACGGAGAGGCCGGAGTGAACAAGGTGTCAACACGGTGTCAAATAGACTGACACAGAGTGAGTACGGATGTCTTCGTATATATAGCACCGCCATCTTGGGGGAAGCATCATTCTGGCGCATGCTGTTCATCGTTGATCATCGAATTAATTGCATTATCGCTCACTTCTTCTGGATTGCTGAACTCTACCAAAGCCTTGGTACTACTGCCGTTGCTTTGAATAACCACCATGCCACCTAGGAGAGGAAAAGGGAGGGCTACCAAGAAGACTGTCGTGCAAGAGGAAGCTGGACCTGCTGTTGGAGAAGATGCAGGAAGTAATACCTCTACAGTTTCAAGACCGCAAAGTCCACAAGGCATGCCTGATTTACCTGGGCCAGTTGTACCTACTGCTGCTGAGGTACCTGCTACAACTGCAGCTGCTGCAGCTCCACCACCACCTACAGCAAAAGCGAAAAGGCACAAAAAAGAACCCTTGAACCTGACAGAAGACCAGGAACAAGATGTGGCTGACTGGTACCGTGCCCAGGAGATGCTCTACAACCGGCGGCTTGCACAATACAAGCGGATAGACATTAAATCGCGAATAATCGACCAGAAGGCGAAAGAGCTGTCGTGCACATCCCAGCAGCTGAAGACGTGGACGACTCCATGCGGACATCAGTGGGGAAGCTTACTGATCCAAGCAAGAAGCCTTCTGGTGGGGCCGCCAGAATCCTCACAGACTGGGACAACTGGATAATGGAAAATTTAGGGTATCTGGAGAGGCACATCAAGAGGGTTGACGCTGGGAAATGGAAGAGAAAGTGGGCAGCTTTCCCAGTTTATCGGCAAAAAGCACATCAACCAGAGGTACCACTGAGGATGATGACACTTCTGATGCGGAGGTCATTGTGGATACTTCGGATGATGGTGGCAGAGATTCGAATACTAGCAGATCCAAGGGTGGGCCTTACAAGGGCAGCAGCAGGAAGGGGGCCCCTCCTCCAACCAAGAAGACGTCAAGACGCCATCACGAGCCTCGTCATCATCATGACTGTGATGCATTCAGCCTTGCAGGTAGTGGAGGTGGATGCTACACAAGCTGTCACTCAAGTAAGTATACTGCTGCAGTTGTCGTGATAATCAGGAGAATGTAATCGTAATCTTGTAGTGTAAATTTGTAATTGTAATCTTGCAGTTTAAAGTTGCAGCTTTTCCATAGTAGCAAGTGGTAGCTTTGTTTCTTGGCACTTCCAGTGTTCACCGTATGGTGATGTGTCTTTTTCATTACATTGTCAATAATGCACATGCTGCTGCAGTTGTCATGTGACTTACTCTAATGTTCTGTTCTTTCCTATTTCCCGCTGATCGAAAAGGCCACCGATCTCCAGCGGGATATCCAGACCAAGATGAGTCAGCCGACTGACTCAGCCAGCTTGTCGAACAGGGTTTTCACAGACATGATATACCACGAGGTCATGCAAATGGACACGGACACTTGGTCGGATTACCAGGCCCAAGCATTGCAGCACCTCATGCATTTCAAGCAGGAGTATCGTCGAAAGCGCCAGTTGCAGCAGCAACAGCAACTGCAACAGCAACAGCAGTATCATCCCTATGTGCCTCATGTCCCTCATGTCCCTCAGCAGCAGCAGTTCGTCCCTACTACAGGCACTTCGACCGCCCCTGTTCGGCAGATGTTTCCTCGTCATTCTTTCAGCCCTGCTGCCCAGATGTTCGCGCATTCTTCCAGCCCTGCTGCCCAGATGTTCGCTACTGCATCCGGCCCTTCGCCCCAAGCGCACATGTCGTCTGCCCCTTCGTCTGTGCCTGCACCGACCCCCACTCCTGAGATATCTTCGACGATCATCAGTCAGGCATGGTTGACTGCATGTCCTTCGCACGGTCGTCCTTCCATGTCACCCCTTGATTGCAGCACGCCTCAGGATGCTTCTCTCACCAGCTACTTGCTGAACACTAGTGTGGGGGGGATGGTTGGTGGTGATGACCATGACTCCTCCTTTTCGGTGCCCACACCTCCAACTACCACAACAGAGTAATCTTCACCTGAAAACGAACAATGAACTTTTATTAAAAGCAAGTTTAAACATTTAAAGTTACAGGTTTTTGTAGTTTTAACTTTTATTTTTACATGTAAACTGTATTGCATACATTTGCATGACAATAACTAAATGCTGTGTCATTAAATGCTGTGTACTTTTTTGCACTTGTGTGCTGCAGATGTCTGAGGTTTCGTAATAATTAAATGTTCAAACTTACATCATTCGTGTTGTTTTCAAATCTTGTCTTGTTGCCATGGTACACTCCCAGCTTCTGAGTTGACGTAGTTGACCAAGTATTGCCGCATTTCCTTGCCTGCTCTGTTGGTGTTGCCTCTGTACACATCTCCCATGTCTGGTAGATTGGCATTCTCCCTCCATGCACCTGGGATGATCGCATGGATGTCTGCATTTTCCTGGTCCACAGCATTCACTTGAGCAGTTGGATACTTCAGCCTCAGTAGGTTGTGCAGCACACAGCAAGCAAGAGTTATGGTGCACACTCTGTCAGGACTTTGAGGCATTGTTGTGAGGAGACACCTGAACCTGGCAGCCAAAAGTCCAAAGGCATTCTCTACCACCCATCTAGCTCTAGAAAGTCTGTAGTTGAAGATTCGGTCTTCCATCGTCATGTTCCTGTGAGGCAGAGGCTTCATCATCCAAGTCTGCAGTCCAAAGGCATCATCCCCAACTATGAAGTAAGGCACTGGCTGGTCATCATTTGGCAGTTTGTCTGGTTCAGGTAATCCAATGTTCCCACTTTCTAGCGCTTCCTTCAATTCTGTCTGACTAAACACTCCAGCATCTGAGCCTGATCCACTGGCACCAATGTCAACATAGAGGAACTTGTATTCAGCATCAACTACAGCCAGTAGGACAATAGAGAAAAATCCCTTGTAGTTGTAGAACAGGGATCCAGACTTCCTGGGACATCTGATGGCAACGTGCTTGCCATCAATGGCGCCGATGCCGTGGGGGAAGTTCCATCTGTTGTAGAATCCATTGGCAACTTCTTTCCAGGCTTCTGGGGTTACAGGACAACGCATTACTTCTGCTGAGTACTCTTCTATGATGGCCTGGCAGACTTCGATGACAAGGATAGAAATGGTATTGAAGGCTACCCTGAATCCATACTGCAGAGACATGTAGCTGTTGCCCGTACCCAGGTAGCACAAGGTAATAGCCAGTTTCAGTCCAGGTTCAAGGGCCCTCCTCCAAAAAGTATCCTGCTTTGTAATCCTAGGTCCCACTCTTGCCAGAACTTCATGAAATAAGTCAGGCTCCATCCTCATGAAATTCTAGAAGCCACCCACATCTTCTGCAGTCAATTCAGCCATCAGCTTTTCATACTGCCCATAAAGAGGTCTTCTTAGAAGCCAAGGTCGCACCCACATTCACCTTCTTCTTCGGGCAGCACCAGCATTTTGTAAGAAGTCATCTTCATCAGTTGTTGATGCGGCCCTCTCTGCAGCGTTCTGCTGTTTCTGTTCTTCTTGCAGAAGTATATCATTTGCAGCAGTAAGTAGCTGGACTTGCATGTCCAGGTACTTCACATCCAATTCCACCTTGTCGTAGTGTGATAAAGACATAATAATTATCTATTCTTGTGTAGTAGCAGCAACACCTTTGCAGTATGGTAGTCCGAAGTGGAATGATGGCCAGTGGAACGCATCCACCTTAAATACCAATTTTAGCGCGTTCCGGGAGAAGACAGGTTAACTCCGCAATATGATCGTGTACAGATCGTGTATATCCGTGAAGGCCCCATGTAACATCCGGTTCACTCCGCACTCATCCGGGACATCCGTGTTACTTCCGGCAACAACCATGGCTCGTTCTTTGGTGCACCGGACACCTCTGTGTACCGCCATGTTTCAACCGTACATATCCGTGTAGCGACCGTATACATCCGTGTAATAGCCGTGTTGCTCCTTGTCGCCAACGTCTTGCCATCGTGTCCACACAGCCAAATTTTTCGTTAGTTGACATTTCCAACTTTTTCGCCTGGACCACCCTGGATTGAAGAAATTTCATTCCGGGACGCTCCGGTGTCTAATCCGGCTATGTGTGAAGGGGCCTTTAGCCAATGCCATTGGCTTGTATGAAGCCTGGCAACTTAACGTCTCGGGATCAATACCCTACATGCATTACACTTTATGAGAAAGTCTATATCACGAGGTTAGTGACCCCTGTGTACTAACTAGTAATTGGGTGTTCATGCCAGGCTTGCTAAATCTGAGCCAACAATTGATTTTTTGTATTAAACGTGTGAGCTATATTATTGGCAAATTCACGTTATTGTTTTGAAGATGTATCTGGAATAGAATTAGCTAATTCCCATAAAAGCCACGAGTCCGACTATTCCAAGCTCTAGCTCCTTCGAGGTCCCATAGTGGTTTATATTTCCCTTATATCCTTACAAGTTCCGAAAAATTCTACATAATCACCTTAAATCCCATAAGTCCCCGTGGTGTACCACAATTCCCAATAAGCCACTGTAAGTCCCATAATTCCCATAAGTCCTGAATAATTCCGCAATTCCTGATAAGCCCTTCTGAGTCCCCATAATTCCCGTAAGTCCTGAATAATTCTGCTATTCCCTAGAAGCCCTTCTGGGTCCCCATAATTCCCGTAAGTCCTGAATAATTCCGCAATTCCTGATAAGCCCTTCTGGGTCCCCATAATTCCCGTAAGTCCTGAATAATTCTGCAATTCCCTAGAAGCCCTTCTGAGTCCCCATAATTCCTGTATGTCCTCAATAATTCCACCAAGTCCTAAATAATCTCTGTTAGATCAATAAGTCCCTGTGATGCCCAATAAATCCTGCAATTCCTTTACATCCTTAATAACTCCCCTATCTCCATATGGGTCCCATGAGATCCTTCAATTCCTATCTAATTCCAGCATTTCCTGTAAGTCCTCTAAGTCCTGCAATTCCCAAATGGGAGTCCCGCATGGGAATTATGGGGTTAAATGGGGCCTTATAGTCAGATTATGGTTCTGCGAGGCCACAACTAGTAAATTCATATTTTTGAGGACGGCGTGACCATCACTACTTTTTTTTAGTGATTTGTACCTTTTGAGTATTTTGTGGTTATTAAGCCAATCAGTCTCTACATGTGTTGTAATCATATCACGGTGAGCTTTCCAATTTAGCTGTCTATCTAACATTATGCCAAGGAATTAAATTCATAAACTAATTCTATAACAGTCTTCTATTTTAATAGTAGGAATTTGAACTCTTCTTCGGGGTGCATGGAAAATCATGGCTTTCGTTTTGCTTTTGTTAATAGATAGATTATTTGCCTTCCTCCAATTGCTCACGCTGACCAACTCATTATTCAGGGAAGCCACATGAAGCCACAAAAATTCGTACTGTGATGGTATCACGCCGAGGGCAAAAATTACTCCAGCAAATAATTCAATACAGTAAATATATGTGGTGCTGCTGAAAGTGTTTAATTTTAATGTTATGACCAAATAAATTATATTCCTATTCTTAAAAAATAAAATCAATTTTATATTAACAGATAATATCAAAACATGCACATTACACGTTAATAAATGTGTCACACAAGTATGCATGTGTGTAATAGAGCAATGCATTAACAAATATACAATATATCATCCATAACTGTAATATAACCAGTCCCCAAGTGTTTATGTATCCCACGATATATACAATATATTCATAAAATATTGTGTAAATATGAAAATGCCATTAAAACCAGTTAGATAATGTGTGCAGCATTATAATAAAAATGAAAGCAAATTTTATAGATACATAACACGCTATATATATGACAGCACATAAAATTGTGAAACATCAATGAACAGAAATCTTTTCTAAACAGGTGCTATATAAATTTATCAATCTTAAAAAAAAGGGTTCCACGGGTAGGAGTAGATTTTGTGCCCACCTTTTACATCAGAACCACGCCTATAAATGAAACTTAGTTATATATATTCATACAGGCTTTTTGATTGACATAATTCCCAGATTGTTTGTTATAAGTCGGTCGGTGTAACTGTCCTTGTGAATTACATTATTATTCCAAAAAAGTAAATTTATCCAGGCGTTCCAAGAGACAATCGCAAACATCACAAATATACTCGGCATCGCCAAACCCTTCGCCATCATAATTCAGCCGGTCGAGAACATTTCGAACTCTTCCCCTTGTATCAGAAACAGGCGCATATCTGTGCCAGTAACTGTTCAGCTTCATTCCTTTTTCTGCTAGGCATTTGATCAGTGAGAAAATCTTGTGAGCCCAAACTCTTGCTTCCTCTCCATGAGTTGCCAAATCTTCATCAGTAAGCCATGTGGTGTTTGGATTGAGCTTCATTCTTTTCCTTTTTCTTTTAACTTTGCCTTCAACAATTTCCAAAGCTTTCAACAGTGTATTTTCAAAGTATTTGGATGATTCCACTGAAGTCATGATGAGATGATCAAACTCTCCTCTCTTATTTTTGATGGTTCCGCTCGTACTGAGTTTACTATCAGTACTGCGGTAATCAAGAAGGTAAAACAGTGCAGTCTTTATCATGTATGATGTGATGGGCATTTCAACCCGCAAACTGTCGCCAGAGGTCTGATCGTATGCCTACAATAACAGAGAATTAAACTATCAGGTCAAAACAAATGTTTTATGTGCAATTCACAGTAGGTAATCGATTATACATACCTCTACCAAAGCCTTTCCAATTGCAACTGCAAGCCTGCAACTTCTTGGTAGGCTGTCCATCAATTCCCATTCCAATGCAAACGAGGTATTTTGAAACATGTTTGGGGCGGTACCAGGTGTTTTTAATGTAACAAACTCCATGTGGTTTTTGAAATCAGTACCCTCCAAAAGCCTTTGCTGCATTCTGTGTTCATTCTTTACTTCTTCGTTGTACATGATGAGAGGCACCACATCAACCGATACTTTTACACCTCTGTATAAACTTGGTCCCTCTCGGATAAGCTTCCAAGGCCCTCGGAAAGTCACTGGCCTCAGGTTTATTCCTTTCCAACTGATCTTGTGAAGTGCATTTGACAGACTGTAATACAGACTATTGAAGAATTCATCTGAGTCAACATCCTCACCAGCTACATTGATCATGTGGTGATCATCTCTTCCAATCTTGATCACTTTCCCCATGAACCGCAGTTGTAGATCCGCTTCATCGAGGAGTCCGACTTTCAGCTTTTCCCTTAAACTACCTGTAATGAATATTCCAACTGTTTCGTATTTTGTCTCTTTTAATAGCCTTTTGAACAGTTCTGTCAGTTCAGCAATCAGGTCTCTTGTTTCATTTTCAGGGAGCACCAGCATTGGTCGCATTTGTTGCAGAGTCTTGGACTTTGATTTCATGACATTTGAACACACAGCATTCATTTCACTGTCAGAGTGGTTTTGTTGGGTCTCTGAACTCTCTGGTTGAGCACCATGTACCGTATGCTTACCAATAGATGGTCCCATTGATTTTGGTGTTACTCCATAGATATCAGTGGCATCATTTATTGCACCATGTTGCTGCAAGAACTGTATAGCGTGTGTATTGTTGTGCAAATATGCCACATGCAAAGGTGTGCTTCCGTGCAAGTCTTTGGAGTTGATGTACTTTCTAATCATCTCATCCGGAATGGATTTGAATGAATTCTCGCTTTCAAGAAAAATAGCTGCCAGGTGAAGCGGACTTCTTTCTAGCCAGATGTTAGAAAACGAACTTTCAAAAAAATTGTCTTTGAGTTTGGTTACGCCTTCTGTGTCTGTAGAAATGTAAAGTAAGCAATTGATCAAAGATTCTGATCTTGCACAATTATCTAGTGTTTTGTACATTGCATTCACCAATTTTCGTCCCTGATGAATCATGTCAGGTGAAACCTTGTAAAATTCTCCAAGGAAAGACAAGTTGTATGTGAAAGTCTTTTTCATATGCACTCCAGCAAGGATTTTCAGAAAAGGCGCAACAAATGGCTCCTTCCTTACAATGAAATCGAGCCAAGATAAAATCTGATCGCGTTGCTGGTCTGTGGGTTTTGCTCCATACTCTGCGCAAGTGCCTAGAATTTCGAACCAAATATATCGAAGCTCATCTCCTGGCTCAAAAAACCCAATGTTCCAAATATACTGAGCGTTGGCTGCATTTTGTGCCAAAAGGCTCAAGATATCAAGTGCTACATATATGAATTTTGGATTGATGACTTTCTTTAGCTTTTCCCAGATGCTATCACTCAGTTCGTCCCTGTAAGTGGATGATTCCCAGTTTGTCACAGTCTTCATATAATTCACCAGATTCTCGAGTCTGTCCATTTTCCAATCCCATTCTCCTAATTCTTGTTCAATCCAACTCCATCTGAAAAATATAGTACCATTATTATCATTGGTTGTTTCTGTCACTTCAGTCAGGTGTATGTTTAACACTATGACATTACAATGTAAGTTTTAAATCAGAAATCATGGTGCGATGAGAAGGGATATAAGCTACAAAGAATAGTACAACAGAGGATGAGTGAAGCTGCATCAATATTAAAGAGCTGTGATACTATTACATTCGAAATATAATAAGCATACGTTCAAGGTGCTGTGGATGTCTGCATGATTTTTGCTTGGGAAAGTATGTCCATAGAAATTTTTAATATTCTTGTAGGATCATAATTCAAAGTACAGGAGGGAATATAGTATATTATGTGAAAATTACAAATATTGACAGTGTACAATTTCATCATTTTAAAGTGACTGTTAGTATATTTTTCATTTAGTGCTTACACTGGTGCTGAGGCAGTCTTTGCCAGTTCTGTATCTCCACCATTCTTGAGCAAGATCTGCTCAATCTGTAAGAATTTAATGCCGGAGTTAATGTTATCCCACCGAGCCTTTCCCACCAATATCCAAGAATATGGAGTAGCGGAACCACAGTCAGTGGCATTCACATTTGTTTTTCTTGTGAGAAGCTGGAAGATCATCAAATGCCTTGGTCCCAATTCTGAATATTCCCGGTCATCATCAGATTCTCCTGTATAATAAGCGCCCCTTGGCTCCAAGAAGCTGTAAGCGGACTTCGCCAACAAATGAAGAGGAGTGCACCCTTTGCAGTCGGTTGCATTTGGCAGACCAGGGTTAGCAACAACAATATGGCGTATAAGTCCTCTATACTGCTCAAATAATCTGTACGGCATTTCCTCAAGAAGGTCATCATCAGAACACGAGATCAGTGCGTGCAGCAACGTGCCTTGTGGCTCAGAGTGTTTGAGACATTTTTCAGTCAGTAGCAGTGGAAAGAGCTCCGTTACAGCATCGAGTAGGACACTCTCCTCATCAGAAGAAAGAAATAGTATTTTGGGAAATTGGCACAGTGCAGATTCACCATGAAGTCCTGGTATCCATGTTGGATCTGCACCTCCTTCAAGCAGAAGTTTCAGAGCCTTGATATACCCGGCATCCCACAGTGGGTCTTTTAAATTGTCAGTTAAGAACCTGAACCATTCGGTCCTGAAAGATTTTACAATACATTAAACATCGGTGCAAATATCTCAATGCAGTATATATATGCTGCATGTACAGGATGTTTATTCGATATGATACGTATATATATATGAACACAATTACCTTAACTCGTGTGATTCATCTACAGCAATCAGAGTCTGAAAAGTAAACATTCATTCAAAAATAAACACCTGAAATTGATTTTAGAAGTGTGTGTGTGTGTGTTTGTGTTTGTGTGTGTGCGTGCGTGCGTGTGTGTGTGTGTGAGATTAGGGCTTTCCGTCCTGTATTTCTGCACCAGTTGGGCTAATTAGGACAGGCAGACCACTTTCATAGTTTAGTACAAGTCATTATACCAAAAAAAGAAAATTATTGGACATCGTGTGGAAGTGGTCAAGGCACAGATGCGATTTCAGGTAAAGTTTTCTTAGTGTGGGCATGACTTGAGAGTCAGTGGTTTACAAGCTAGGGATTTGGGTTGTCTAGATATTTGGCAAATGCAGTGAACAAATCTTGCAATATTAGTCAAATCTATTTCCAAATGCAACATACAATCACACACCCATTTTCACTCACACTCACACACACACTCACACACACAACATGGTTTCTATTATCAGGCTGTTTAAGTTGATAAATATCCAAGAATTTAACACCTAGACGATTAGATCACATTGAAAGTGCACGTGGAATCTTTCAATTACCAAATTCTGTGGTCCAAAGGGGACGATATGTTTTCATTTTGTTAAAAAAATCTAATTAATATATATGTCAATTATAATTCTGTTGTCTAAAGGGAAAGATATCCATTCATTTCATTAAAAAAATCTGCTTAATATGTTTATGGAAATATCAAATTAGTGCAAATTATTTTCAGCTGTCATCTACCTGTAAAAGCGACATCAGAGGTTGATGATCAAAATTGTGGTTTCGTGTTAGTTCAAGTAGACTCTGCAAGGGACCTTCATTTGGCCTGTCGGGTAACTTCTTGTAGATGTCAGACATCATCTGTAACATAACAATTATGTGCTTTATATTGATGCACAGGTTTTGAATGGTAATGAATCGGTGCCAAATATAGTAAAGAAATATAAGATGATGCAATTGTTCCAGTTATTAAAGATTATTCCAACAAAAAAAAACAGTAAGTATTGAACGGAGTTTGATTGTTGCCTTGCTAAATTTGCAGAATGAAACAATTAACACTCTGATGGCGACATATATAAGACAAAGGTAGGTGGGTGGAATAGGGCTTTACGTCCTGTATTTATGCACCTGATGGGCTAATTATGACAGGCAGGGACCATGGCAATAAGATGATTGATTAAACAGCCATCCAACTTAGGTTCAACCGGGAATTGAAACAGTAACCCAGTGGTTGGAAGCCCATATGGCACTGTACAACTTGGATCAGATACAAAATGAAAAGCAGATTTTACAGATTGTACCTTCATAATTTTCAGGTAGCTCCTTGAGTTCAGAAGCTTTGGAGCTTTTTTAACCATCATCAGGAAAAGTTGTGGCTTTTCTTTTAGAAGTTGTTTTCCATGTTCTCGGAGCATGTCAAAGATTCTATGGCTCTTTCGATCCACATCCTGTATACTTCGTAATCTTTCTAGTAGCGCCCTATCCTCCATTGGTCTGGAAGATATATATTATACCTAAATCCACAGATCATCATGCAATTCTGATTGCATTTTGTTGGGGTCATAGACATTTGATAGAGCGTTTTGTGAGGCAAGAAACTGAATTGCACAGCACATGATTTCTAAAGTTTAAGGCAGAAATATACATTTTACAATAAATGCTAAGCTTATCTGTTGATTATTATTGTTGTATATCTCTTGATTCTTAGGGCATGATGTCACAGTTTTCTCCTGTGTTTGCACTATATATTACATGTTTCATTTTCTAAAGAAACAAAAAATACTCAAGCCAAACAAGATAGCATTGTTAAAGCATTACTAAGACTTAATGAAACCAGTTTAGCAGTTATAAAACAGTTTGTTTGACTAAACTCCTCATGGAAGACTTGGAACTACGTAATTATTACAATGATTATAAATAAACAATAAGGCAGTTTACGCTTGACCTAGGACCGGGAAGTTCATGACGTCACCACAGATTATAGAGATTGTGCATTCTCGTAATTAGGACGTGCCATGCATGCTGGGGTGAGGATCGGAATTGTTTAAGGCCTGAATGATGTCACAAACAGAGAACAATTGGCCACAATTGAGTGACATCACACTGGCCAATTATGATGTCATTGGACATGGTAGGCATACGTAGCTTTCAGACCTAATGTTTGTTGACGTTGTGTAAATTGATCAGTAAATTGCATTTGCTCATTGGGGTACTGGAATTGTGGTAATGATAGTTTAACTTTATTGTAAATGTCAAATAGACAAAACTACAGATGGACTGGGCAAATTCAGTCTGGATTTTATTATCCACTAGGGGTGTTCACTGGTTAAAATTAAATTTCTGGAAGACCCATTGCTTCTAGCCCCGCCCTCCTGCACACAGCAAGGGCCGAACCGAGAAAACAGCCTGTGTGCAGGTATGACGTATTTCCGGTAGGAATCTGACCTGTAGATTGGCGTGTGCCAGCCTATTACCAAAGAATAATAAGTATCAAGAACCCGCACTCTCATAAGTAGGACACGCTATGCCTACAGGAAAAAGGAGGCGCATTGTTAACCGAGCTGATTACGTCATAAACAGAGAACAATCGGCGACTATCATTTGACATGATAAGCCTATGTAGCATTCAGATCTAATGATTGTAACATTGTGTAAATTGTGGTAATATTTAGCTCCATTCGCCCAGTATGACAATGAAATAATGTGGAAATTACATTTTATAGCGAGTGGCGCTTCTTGATACTTATTCTTTGCTATTACTTCTGTTGACCAGACCCCGCCAACCAGGGGTGTTAAAGGTGGTGCATATACTCCCCCAGAATTCCCAGTGAGCAGCGCTATGCATGCTGGCGGAGTAGGCACAGCATTTACAATGTAAGGTATAGGAATGGATAGAAATCTCCTCGTCGGGACCGTTGTTTCTTTGACGTCACAACAGCTGAATTGTTGATGACGTCATCTGATGTTGTGTAGTGGTGACGCCATGCATTGTGTTATTTTTTCTGGGTCCTAGGTCACGCATGAACTGACCAGCCCTATATGATTTACAAATGAAACCCCATAACTGCTCTTTCTATAAATCCAAAGTTATTGCACTGGTTAAGCAAATATGGTTTGTTTTATGCCTACCGAATAGCAGGAAAGGCATCTTTCGCGAGGTCAGCATTGGCACCGCAGCTGAGGAATATCGTTTTTAATTCAGAAAATGTCGCAGTCGCTGTCTTTCCTCCATACTTCTCACATTTCAAAATTCCTTTTAGGATCCAGCTGTATGGGGTTATAGATTTCTTGTCCTTGGTATTGACATTCTCCAATGTTGCGAGAATAGGAACTATCGGCAGAAAGTCTTTCCCTAAATCAGCCTTCCAAAATATCTTATCTGCAAGGATATGCAAAACTGTTTGCCCGTAGTTATCCTGTATGTGAATGTTCAATTGACTTGTAAACAGTTGTAATGTCTCCCAGAAGATATTGCGGCGACGATCGCAATCAATCTTACCAAATCTTTTTACCAGAATGTGCAGAGCTGTGCAGCCATTTTTATCTTGCACATCAATGTTACTGGTTGATATAAGGCATTTGACAATGTTAAGGAATGCGCTCTCCTCATTTTGTGGTATTGTACGAAGAAATGATGGAAACATGTCAGCGAGATGATGTAGAATGGTTCGCCCCTTGTAATCTGTGGTGTTGATGTTGATTTCTGATCGTAGAAGATGGACTATGGCAAAATACATTTTCCAGATGTCTTGCTGCCTGTTCCATCCCAATTTGCCTTCATACATATGAGTCTTCTGGATAAATAGTTGTAGAGCAGTTTTTTCAAACCAGTCAAGACACTCCAACACATCCAGATCGTGGTTGATGACTTCAGAAATTATATTTGTGTACATCAATAAGAAGTCAGACAGTCTACCTTCATATAATTCCCACTGAATTTCCATAAGAGCATGTAGCACAGTACCAGAATGATGGTTGTGGCGGATATCACTTTCAGGTAGGAACAGTGGTAGTATGTCTACGAACAGCTTGAACAAGTCTTTCTTGAACATAAGGACATTCATGATGACTTGGAAAAAGGTGTATCGAGCTGAGTAGTCATGTGACTTCTCCAATACCACAAATTCTTCTGGTATCCAAGTGGCATCTGCCTCCAACTCCAGAAGAAGTTTCAGAACAGAAATTAGATCATCAGACCACTCAAAATTGTTCTGTGAATTCACATTCTTCTCAGATAGTGTGATTAGGGCCCAAAGACATTTGGTTCTGAAATGGGCATTTAATTCGATGGTTAACATACAGAAACATATTTGAGAGTAAAATAGAAACATTTAGTGTTGGCTCACAGGCCTCAGCCAACATTTAACTGAAATATGCTAAATATTAATATTAAGAAGGTTGTGCAATCCACTGGGACTGACCCGAATTTGCATGACATAGCTGCTCTGTAAAAGAGTATATGCCCAGAATCTGGGGTGTGCGAACCTTCTCATTACTTAATATCCTCCGATAAAAATGCCAACATAGCTGCTCTGTAAAAGAGTATATGCCCAGAATCTGGGGTGTGCGAACCTTCTCATTACTTAATATCCTCCGATAAAAATGCCAACATAGCTGCTCTGTAAAAGAGTATATGCCCAGAATCTGGGGTGTGCGAACCTTCTCATTACTTAATATCCTCCGATAAAAATGCCAACATAGCTGCTCTGTAAAAGAGTATATGCCCAGAATCTGGGGTGTGCGAACCTTCTCATTACTTAATATCCTCCGATAAAAATGCCAACATAGCTGCTCTGTAAAAGAGTATATGCCCAGAATCTGGGGTGTGCGAACCTTCTCATTACTTAATATCCTCCGATACTATTGACTGACGCCTGTGGGTCACCACTACCTATGTACATGTAAATCTAAGACTTATTGCAAAACATATTACCAGTCCAACAGATTTGTTTGGAAATTCTGTATGATGTAAATGTCATGGATTCAATGTCTGGACCTTTCTACTCATCTGTAGACTTTACAAGGTTAAGTGCAATTAAGGGCTTAAGAAGTCACACCAGTGTCATCACTATGTAGAATTTATGCCCTAATTTCAAACTTACTTTGAATGAACAGAATTGTCTACAGTAGCTAATATCTAAAATAAAATAAAAATAAGAAAGAATAAATTTTGAGTAGAATATAAGAATTTTTGTGTGGTTGCGTGCTCCAAATGTAATATGAATTATGTCTGAGGTTGTCAAAAAGTGCCCATCCAACACCATTTTTTGTACTATTTGATTAAATATTTTTAAAATTTTGTTACTTTGCAATTTGAATTGAAGTAATATTTTGCAAATACACCATATTGTCATGCATTATGTGTGTCTACAGCAAAAAAACATATATATATATATATATATATATATATATATATAGCTTTTACCAATTTGATCATATAAGGGTGGCACATTTTACTTCCCCTTGTGAATTTGACAAATATTCATAGTAATGATGACCATAATACCTAAATGTACATTTGAACTGTTTTTTAAGTAGCTAACTAAAGGCAGGATTGTTTGATTTCTGAGCTGAAAGAACCAAGATATTCTTATTATAATTTCTGTTCATTAACTGGATTCAGATGGTATGGTCAGATTCAGAGTCAGATTCGATCTGAGGGCTGTTCCATTTTAAAAAAAAGGAGGGAGGGTGGACCTGAAGATCGGGAGGGGGAGGGGTGGTTCTGGGTAAAACTGATATCGGGGGGAAGGGGATGGTTGACCAGTATTTTCTTAATATCTTAATGTAGAAAAAAGTTGGTGGGGAGGGGGGGGGGGGGAGTCTGTCAAAAACCAGATATGGAGGGGGGGGGGGGGGGAGATCAACAAGTATTCAGGTCCACCCCCCCCCCCCCCTTTTTTTAAATAGAACAGCCCTGAGTAAACGTAAATTGGAAATTCATGAAGGCTTACCCGCACAAGTGAAAAGAGTTTTGTTTGGGTTGCAACAAACTTCTCTGTGTGATTGCTTTTAGCTTCCAAACGACGCAGTTGCCTATGTTTTGGATGAATGACAAAATTCTTTTCAAATTCTGCTTTTCTCTGGAAAAAAAATAAAAAAACACACCAGTTGAAAAAAAGAAGTAAAGATTAGAAAAATGAAAAAATAAAAAACGTACTATATTGTATCAACCTTAAGAATCTGCATTCATTAGTGACCAACTTAACATTCTACAATATCACACTATAGATAAAAAAAACTCAGCTTTAAAAGTATCACCTGGGCCTCTATGAAATGCTTTTTTTGGTGTGTCAAAAAGTCCTCAGTGCAGTTTATAATTTGAGCCACCAGGTATTCCAAAGGTCCAGTCTCAGGCTTAGAAGGCATTCCCTGGTAAATGGTTGCCATTTTCTGGAACAAAACATAACACTTTACACAAATAAAAAGCTTCTGCCAATTCTACATCGGCCTGCTCTGCAAGTGCTTTTAAAAGGTCCCGGGTTCAATTCCCCATCCAGGCACTCTTCATGAGCTACATCCCAGCTTGTTGGCAACTGCATGAGATGTTAATTTAGATGTGCCATGTACTTGGTGTTTATGCTGAGGCAAATAAAAGTCCCCACCCATAAGGTAAATGTGTAACATGATGTGGACTCCAAGCCTTGTCATTTCGTCATTATATCTGCCTGTGGCAGCTGGTCACATGAGCTGGCTAAGCTTCATAGCACTGAGATGGTGAAACATTAAAAACACCTGCACCCTTGGGAGGGCAAGGTATTAGTGGAAGACTTATCAAGAAAATTCTTTGAGGGTATGTTGAACAGTGTTATTACCTCAATAATGTGCTGGTAACTGTCTAGATCTTTCAGATAGAAGGCTTTTTTCACCATATTGAAGAAGACATTTGGATCCTTCTGGATGATCCAAGTTCCTTCTTTGTTTAGTATTTCCCAGACTCTTCTGTCAATGTCAGCATCCAAATCCTTTGGTTCTTTCAAGTTGGTGATTATGTCCGTCAGCTCTGAGTACCTGTAGTTTGGGAATGCAGGAAAGTTCATGCACAAATCAACAAACTAAACAGCACTGCATTTCTACAGACTATATAGTTTTCCAGTTCATTTGTTTATTATTATTAGCTTTTTTTCCCCCCTCATTTCACTTCTTTTATTTTTTTACTTTTTGATAACCTGCCATATATGCTGTTATTTGTTTTCATTGACCCCTAGATGCCATTATGAGGGCTCTTAGACACTTAGTCCTGAAATAATGCATACAAATATTGGATGGATGTAAGCACGAATGAACCTATATATAGTGCACGACGGTATGTAAATTTGCGAAAGAATGGTATTCAAAATATTTTACCTTGACAGCAAACATTCATGGAAGGTCTACATTATGTATTACTTAGTCTAATGTAAAATTGTTAAAAAACAAGAAAAATATCTCGAACTTGAATGGCATACTTCTGCCTCACTCCATATCCTATTTCCTCCTGAATACAGTATTTATCCACACACAGAATATATGAATGTTAACTAAAACTGCTACTGTTAACCTCCATGGCAAGAGTTAAAATGTAGTTCATAATCTATAAATATATCAGTATTATTCACATGTTTTGGTCTTGTTTTTTGTATCCAGGTTTTCCGTGACTAGCCTTTACTTCAGCTATGATGTCTCTGAAAAAAAAAGAAGACAATGGTGCTCAATCTATTGTAGATATAGCAATAAACAGTATCATTCATAGTGCATACTATTTTGTCTATAAATTTTAAATAGTTTGGAATTACAATGGCATAATATGGCCATTGATTAGTGAATAAAAACTTACTGGATGACTGTAAATCCCTTTCTTGCAAGTTCTGCATCCGCATTATTCCTGAGGAAGATTTCTTCAATTTCTGAGAAAACTCTTGAAGTTGTTGAGACGTATCTCTCATTTTGAAACTTCAGTCTCAATATCCAACTGTATGGGGTCATCAAATATTTGTCGCTGGTATCCACATTTTGCGAAGTAGTCACAAATGGAAAAATCGGTAAAAGGTTCTGGGCTAAGTCAGGATTTAAGAACAGTTTTCTTGTAAATATGTGCAACACAGTGCATCCTTTGTTATCTTGAATTTGAATATTGGATGGACTTCACCAGAAGATGCAGAGCAGTTTGTCCATTCTTATCCTGAATATCAGTGTTCACTGAAGATGTACAACTTTTAACAAGATCATAGAATGTCGTTTGCCCTCTTTGTGAAACTTTGTCCATTTTTGAAAATGCTTCAGTAAGATAATGTAGAACAGTTTGTCCTTGGCAATCTTTGATATTGATGCTTGCTTCCGAAATCAAATGACATGCAACATCTCCGAAAGTTTGCAAATCGTCTTCGCCCATTCTTGTTGTCGTCAAGTAGAACTGCAATGGAGTTTGTCCTTTAGAGTCAGTAACCTTCAGAAGAGAAGGTTCATGTTCTTTGATCTTAGAAATGATGTCTTTGTAGCCCTGCAACATATCTGTGGAATGTTGTGTCTCATCTTTCCTGCTGAAGAACTCTTCCACCAGGGTATGTAGTACTGTGCATTTCATGTAGTTGTTGAAACTTTTGGTTGGTATCATTGATGGCAAAACATCCATTAAGGAGTTGAAGAGCTCCTTTTTGTGTTTGAGAATCTCTGGTAATGACCTGAAAAATCTATGCTGAGCAGTGTGATGGTAATTTCTTTCCAAGATCAATGATTCCTCTGGTAGCCAGGTGGGATCTGCTCCTTTGTCTAGTAAGAATTTCAGAAGAGAAATGAAATCTTCCGTCCACTCAATGCAGTTCTTTGACTTTGTACCATCCGTAGATGCCATTATGAGGGCTCTTAGACACTTAGTCCTGAAGAAATACATACAAATAATGGATGGATCCAAGCAAGAATGGAGCTATAGATAGTACACAACTGTATGTAAATTTGTGATAGAATGGTATTCAAAATATTTTACCTTGACAGCAAACATTCTTCTGCTTTAACCAGTGTCTGGAAATAGAGAAAAATATTTGTAAGTCAATTGTATTTATCATAAAATGAATAAAATGTACTGTATTAAGTAAAGAAATGAGAGATAAAGAATGAGCATTAATTGGCAATGGATGGTTAGATGTCATTTGGTTTGTGTTTTAGTTTAAAAAAAATTGTCTCTATCTTACAATAAGTTAAACCTGCCCCAAAGACAACCTACATGGAATGGTCACCTCCTTTCAACAGCCATCATATGCCAGCTCACTTTAAACTGAATTTTCATTGTTTACCCTCTTTCAAATGGTCACTTGACTTAATTAACCGACCTGATTTGATTTGATCAATTCCTTAAGTGACCAATGAACACAGATTTGACTGCAGATATCATAAAGATCTGATGTAAGCCAGGTAATTAACCATAATTAAAACCCTATACCTGGACAAGTTTGAAGAGTTTCGTCTCACTTTTCAGGAAGGCTTCAGTATAAGTGCGGATCTGCGAAATCAGATATTCCAAAGGCCCCTTCTTTGTATTGTTAGCAACTGCCTGGTAAATGGTTGCTACTTCCTTTTAACGAAGAAATTTAAGCTCAATGAAATTTGTAATGAAAAAATATGTGAGTCAAACCTTCATACCACCTCACGATAAATATCACTTCAGCATTAAGATCTTCAAACTTTTGCCATTTTCTGTACACATTTGGCGGGTAGTCTTAAGAGTGCCTAGTATATTAGTGGTTACACAGTGAGTTGGGTAAGCACTGAAAATAACTAAATAAAGTGCTCAGGTGACACAGGTCATTGCTTTGTTTTGTGAAACAACTGTCCAAAAGCTATGCAATTTGCTCAACCAGTCGAGAATTTAGTCCAACAGAAGGATATCTTAAAATGTTGATTACTGTGTTTTATAAACAGTCAAGGTTGACTGGTGATATTCAATGGTCTTTCACTGCTAAAAACCTACTAACAATAACAACCAATGTGACGTGGCAGAAGCACTTTGAAAGACTGAAAAAATTTGAATTATTTGCTGGTGTAACCACTTTTCTGCTAGACACTACGTGGTCTTACAATTCTTTGGTTTAAACATATATATATATATATTAATTCGATTTTACCGAGGTGAAGGCTCAATAACAGGTTCAATCTGGATCAGTAAAATGTGCAGACTGCACAAATGGTCTGTGGTTGCTATTGGTTGGATCAATTGTAGTATTAAAGGTGGTTGGACCATGATTGTTTTTAATGACAGAATTACACTGTGTGTCAACGATCCCAGAAGGGATTCTCACATGTCTCTGCTGAATAATTTGGATATATTATAGATTAGTCTATTACTTTCTGATTTATGTGCTTATACTAATAATTATCTTTTATCTTGTTCCTTGTATTAATTGTAATGATTGTTCATCAAATAAGCTGATCTATCTATCTGTTGGTATTGATCTCTTCAGAACCTTAAACTTTATTGAATAAATTGGTAAATCACTCAGATATTATTAACAAAATATGCTTCATGTCATACCTGAATGAGAGGACTGTAGTGGTCAGACTTGATCAAACAGAAAGCTTTTTTAACCATACTGAAGAAAACATCTGGTCCCTGTTGTAGAATTACCACTGCATCTGTATCAAGCAGTTGTAAAATTCTTTCTTTCTTGCTGCTGTCCAAGTCATCTGGTATTCGTAAATTCCGAATTACCTCATTGAGCTCAGCATAGCTAGATGATAAAAAAAACCGTGTATTACTTTTGATTGATTGAATAAATATTTATTCCAGTCACATAGACATGATGTTTTCATATTCATATATATCAAAACATTTAGATTTAAAAAAAGTTAATCTTTTGTGCAGGGAAATTTCTGCATTCTACAGCTTCTATTGGACAGCTGTATATCATCTGTTTATTTGCATGTATGCTATTGCATAGTACAGCAGGGCATTTTAAAACTGCATAGTCTACTCCAGCATGTAAAAGACTGAAGGTTTGTTTTGTGGAGGGAAATTGACTGTTTAAGATTTTTACATATGTCTTTAACAGAGCAACATTTTAGCTTCATTGACCTCTCTTTGTACTCAGATATAAGTATTGTGATGTCATCAGTAGACAGTGGCCATGGTGAGGTCACAGAGGGCAAGAACAATGGAGAAGTAATGATGATATAATATATGACATAGTATAAAACGAGGTCAATGTCCTTATGGCTGTTGTGTGAAAAGGGTGTATCTGGAAGTAGTGAAAGTGCTATTTGTACTTCAGTACTTATATATCTTGAATATTTTCATAAAATGCTGTTAGTAACTTACACAGGATTCAGTAATCCAAATTGCGCTAAATCAACATCTGTTCCCATTCCAATGAAATGCTGTTCGATATCTAACAGTGTCTTGTTGTTGGTTTCGCTATTGCTGATGGTGCTGTTTAAAATCCATGTATAAGGTGTTGCACAGTTGCAGTCTAAAGCATTCACGTTTGTTTCAGTTGCTAGAAGTTGGAATATACTGAAAACTTCAGGTGCTATTTCCTGAAGACTTGAAACAGCTTTTGCTAACAAATGAAGGACAGTGTTTCCATTGCTATCTTGAGCTTCAATGTTGACAGGTGACATGAGGCATATTGCCAGTTGGGCAAATGCATCCAGACCAATTGATATAATTCTTTCAGCAAGGATATGTAGAACTGTCTGCCCATTTGTGTCTTGTATGTCGATGTTGGTGCTGGACTTCAGGCAACCGTTCAATTCGAGAGATAACTTTGGTCCAACAACTGAAGAATTCTTTGCCAGTATATGCAAAGGAGTCTGTCCTTTGACATCCTGAATGTCAATGTTAGACGCAGATTTGAGGAAACCGGTAAGCTGTATAAATTCATCTTCGCTTACTTCTGACACTTTTTCCTGTAGAACATGGAGGGCAGTTTGTCCATTGTCATCAATAACATCTACGCTGTTATCAGACTTCAGCACCAGTATGATGTGATTCACAACACTGAGTAAGTCATGGTGTTCTGTGATCTGACCAATGAACAATTGCAGAGGATTTATATTATCCACTGTTATATCAACTAGGGCAGGATTTGATGCAACAACTTCGGAAGCAATTCTACCGTACTGCATTGGTACATCACTTGGCAGATGCCTGGGAAGACATTCCCATTGAAAGTCAACCAATGCATGTAACAGTGTCCCACTCGGTTCAATATGGTTGACACATTTCTCAGTTAAAAATAAGGGAAGAAGCTCCACTATTACACAATCGATATGTTTTTCATTTGCAAGGACATTGAGAATACTCCTGAAGAAGACGTACAGAGCTGACTGACTCTCAAGTTCATCCGAAGCTTCTACTACTGACCCACAAAATGACGCTGGTGGAGAGACTAGATAGTAATCTACTTCTGAACCTCCTGTCCAAATTGGATCTGCTCCCTCTCTAAGGAGTAGTGTCAAGGTGTCTATGAACTGCTCAGTCCATTGAAGTTTACCAATGTTGTTTGAAATGTATTTTGCACCCTTAATAAGGATTCCTAGGCATTTGGACCTGAAAAGAAATATCATGGATTTGAAAACATGGGAAAGGGGGTGAATACAGTGGCTGGTCTCAATCAGAGGGCCACACATAACATAATTATAAATCATGCCTGTTTTGAATTATGACTGCCGTTAGGGTTGTTATCACCACAAGAGTAATCATTGACTTCTCATAATAGCTTAGGAATTCCACCAATAATAAAAACTAATTTCACCTTGAATCAGATGAAGCATCTACTGGAGCCAATACCTGAAATTAACCAATATAATATTTATTTCCTTATGTAAAAAAAGGGTGAAATGGCTGAACAGTCAAACCAGATGGTCCATTTCAAGCAATTCTGTTAGTAAGACTGCACTGGACCACCATACATTTTAGTGTCAGGAAGGCATGACCCTATCACAGACATGGGCAGATATATTTTCTTGACAGCTGTTATAAATAATCTTAATCTTTTTCATGATGCCACAAAAATTAAAGTGCCTAGGTGGTGGATCTTTTTTTATAAACGGGGAAAGGGAGGGGGAACAATTTCTCCAAAAGAGAAAAAGAGGGGGAGGGGGGTTGACCAGTATATTCGTATTACCTTAATTTGGAAAAAGAAGGTAATGGGGGGAGGATGGTCTTCAGAAAACAATAAGTGGTGTGTCCAGAAAAAAAAAGGTCCATTCTCACTCCACACTTTTAAATAGAACAGCCCTTATGAGACATTTTTGTAATTGCAATGTGGTAAAACTATGAGCCCTGTGTCAAACCAAAGTATGCTTTAATAAGGAGCAATGTATATGTGGTGGCTTGTACTGTAGATTGGAGCTCATAATGAAAACTCATGATCATGTTCTTTATTAATCTCACCTGAACGAGTGAAAGCAGTTTATCCTGAATCTCAAAAAGTGCCTCACGGTGTAAGGCTCGATCATCTATTTGTGACACAAGGCGGTGTAATGGCCCCTCATCTGCCTTGTTAGGAAGTTCTGCGTACAACTGAGCTAATTTCTGTGGGAGTGAAATGTTAATGTTGTTTAAATCTGTCTACTCCAGCACAAAAATCACTTACAGCTGTACTCAACTTATATTCTTTGAACTAAGACACTACAGGGTATAGGTAGAGCTAGGAATCGGCTACATTTTTTGTAATCGAATAATCGGGGCTTCTGGCAACCGATTATCGATTAATAATCGATTATTTTATGGAACCTACACAAAGTGTTAATGCTGTGCTTCGTCAATGAAATAGGTCTTGCAGAGTTGGTTTAAAACGTATATGGTTTCTGTCACTCTTTGAGCTCCAGTGTTCGATACATTGCACAGTAATCCATTTGATTATTATATATTTTCAATATAATATTATTAAGATTATATTTACCTGGATAATCTCATGATAGTCATCTGAATATATCAGAGTACAGATCTTATGAACCATATTCGCTAACATGTCAGGATTTCCTTCAAG
The DNA here is from genome assembly GCA_932294295.1 of Alitta virens. Taxonomy (NCBI): domain Eukaryota; kingdom Metazoa; phylum Annelida; class Polychaeta; order Phyllodocida; family Nereididae; genus Alitta; species Alitta virens. Next base: position 14,934,397 of record OW028585.1, on the reverse strand, counting down.
CATCTGGTTTCCAACATCAGCAATCAATTCAATAATTCTTTGGCCTTGATGAACCAAATGTTCTTGAAGAAATGCTTTTTCAAGTAAATTTTCTAACTCAGCAGACCTGCAAAGAATTTTTATTGGTTAATTTCCCATTAAACAAAAACTACTAAAAGTCATATTCATTAGGCATGTTTTTCTAATTTGTTTGCATATGCAAGAAAAAGTACAGTTTGTATTTATGAGGGAGATTATATCCCCCTGAACCATAGAAAAGGTATCATGGAGGTATATAATTTATGTGATTTTGAGATTACTCATACTCACTGCAGCAGAGAAAGTCCATTTCTCGCACGGCTGACATCTGCACCATTTTGAACGAAGACATCTTCAATTTGTCCGAAAATACTCTGAAATTGATCGTCTGACACATTTCTCCGGAACTTCAGTTTCCCTTGCAGAATGTGCGTTAATGGAGTAACTTGGTTTTCATCCAAGGCATTGATGTTCTGTGATGTTACAAGGAAAGGGAGAATGGGCAAGAGCTCACGTCCAACTTCTGGGTTCAAGAACATCTTCCTGGTGAGCACATGCAGAATATTTTCACCATTATCATCCTGAATATCAGAATTTCCAGTAGATTTGAGAATGTGGACAAGTTGACAGAATACATCAAATCCAACATCTGAGATGTTTTCAGCTAGCAAATGAAGAGGAGTCCTTCCCATGGCATCTTGTGCATTGATGTTGGTCGTTGTCTTCAGGGAGTTGCAGACTTCAGGTAAGACAGAAGGTTCGATGAAACTGTTTCCGCTTCCTGCTATAATTATGTGCAGGGCAGTTTGTCCATCTTTGTCTTGAACATTGATGTTGGATGATGATCTCAGGCAACTAGTAAGTTGTGTGAGTACCTCGTGTATTGTCCAAACTCCTTCGATGTTAGCATCATCATCATTAAGTGTGTCAGTAGCAGGTCCAAACACACAAACAATGTCGACAATCGCATCAATGAGACAATGCAAGGGATTACGACCATGATCATCAGTTGTATCAAGTAGTTGTGGGTTGACTTCAATGATATCATGAGCAACTCCTATGTACTGCTCAAATGAATCCATGGGCATGTAGCTAACCAATTCCTCCCAATTGCAACCAACCATCGCATGGAGAATGGTGCCTCTAGGTTCCTTGTGATTCAGACATTTCTCAGTCAATAATAACTGAACGAGCTCCATGAATGCACTGACCAGGTGATTTTTGAAGGCAAGAATGCTCAACAATTCCTCGAAGACTTTTCTCAGAGCAGATTGAGAGCTGTTTTCTGGAATCCAGGTTGGGTCTGCTCCCTGATGAAGGAGCATTTTCAAAATGTAAATGGACTCTTCAGTATACTGAAGTCCAATCTCATAATCCAGGTATTTGCAAGGTGACACCAGACTCATGACTAGGAACCTGAGACACTTAGTCCTGAAAAAATATAAATTACATTGTAATGTAGGGTTTTAGCAGCTTATTAAATGTCCATTGACCAGGTGATTTTCTTGTCATTCGGCATCAAAATCAAATTACCTGGAGTAAAGGGAATCATCTGCTGTTAGCAACAACTGAAAGGAAAAACATTATAACATTTTGATTTATTAAAAAGGAAACATACATATTAAAACATTATTGAACTTGGGCAAAAGTTCACTTCCCAATTCAACTCACCTCAATTAAAGAGAAGAATTTCTGCTGGTTCTTGGCAAATATAGCCATTTCACCTGGATCATCCATTTGTTTCACAAGGCATGAAAGAGGTCCCTCTTGTAGTTTAGTAGAAATCATGTTGTATGTGGACACCATCACCTACATTGATGCAGTATGTATTATACATGTATGTTTTTTTTTGTTGTAATATTTGTTTTTCTTTTCAACGGTCTGTGTGGCCTGTATTAGCTTATTTAGGTGTCCAGATCTGTATATGCCAGGACAGTTGGTAATATACCCCATTTAATTATTGATTTAGCCTTCTAAAATACAAGCCAAAATGGCAACAGCATAACTTTCCACACACCTGGATGATATCCATGTAGCATTCAGAATGAATCAAGTTGGAAGCCTTTGCAACCATCACCAACAAGATACCTTTATTTTTCTCAACAATCCAGTCTCCGTGGTCATTGACTATATTTAAAATCCTGTCTTCTTTATGCCTGTCAAGATCTCCAGGTCTGGTCAGATTGCTCACGATCTCTTTCAGCTCCAAATATCTAAAAATTGAAATTTGCGATAAAGAAGAGTATTAGTTTTAATGCTGGGTTCATGAATAGAAATGTCATTTGTTTTCTAACAAGTCACATAAATAATGTTGGAAAAGACTTATACGCTTGATTTTGTTCACTGTTTTCTGCACTACGCAGTTGTTAAGTCTTAGTAGAAAAGCAACGAAATATCTATTTGAGATCAAACTTTATTTTAGTGCATGAAAGTTCTCAATAGATTGAGCTTTAGATGTTTAAATGTATTCACACATCACTCAATAGACATAGTTGGAAACTTACACAGGGTCTCTTAATCCAGATGTTGCAGGATTAGCACGTGAAACATTTCTGATGGAGCTCTCTCCATTTTGGGACAAATTCATTTGGTCGGAGCGGATGCTCTGAGCTTGATTTTTTCCTGCCAAAATCCACGAGTAAGGTGTAACCGAACCGTGATCAACAGCATTCACATTTTCATGTGTTGTGAGTAACTCGAATGTTTCCATAAGTTTATATCCTATTGCGTGATGATGAAAGACATTTCGTGCCACGATGTGAAGCACTGTCTCACCATTTTTGTCTGGGAGGTTAGGACTGGATGAAAAGGATTTCATGAATTTTGGAAATTGCCCACCAATGTGAACTATGTTTTCAGCAAGTATGTGAAGAATTGACTGACCATTTTTGTCAAGTTCGTATCTGTAACTGCGCGGATGGAGATAGTAACTAAGACTATGGAATTGTTCTGGGGTAATATGTGAAGCATTCTTTGCGAGAATATGCAGCGCAGTCTGTCCGTTTTTATCTTGTGTATCAGTTCTGCAGCAAATGTGGAAAAAGTTAATAAACTCATGGAAGTTTTCATAGTTAATTTGTGATATTCTTTCTTGCAGGATATGGAGTTCAGACTGACCATTTTTGTCAACAGAATCAAAATTGGTTTCTGACTTCAGTATTTTGATCAATCCACTTGCCTTCTTGATCATAGTGTTATGATTTTTCATCCTACTGACAAAAGTGTGTATAGGCATCCTGCCAAAGTCATTAGATATATCAAGCAATGCAAGACTTGCAGCTATGACTTCCTGGACAGCCTCTTCAAATTGTTGGTACAAATCGTCTGGAAGATGTTCTGGCAGATGATCCCAGTCAAAGTCGACCAATGCGTGCAGCATAGTACCACTCGGTTCCCGATGATCGAAGCAATTCTTCGTAAGAAATAATTGGATGATTTCAATCACCGAACTGACAATATGACTTTCTCTTCCAATAATAATCAGAAAATTCTGCAAGACTAAATACATTGCTGACTGGCTACTATCGCAGATATCTGAAACTTTCTTATCTGGAATCCATGTTGGATCTGCTCCTTCCTGTATCAAAAGTTTCAGAGTGTTCACAAACTGGTCAGTCCAACAAAGTGTCCCTTTTGTTGATGTATATTTGGCATTCATAGCGAGAGTCCTCAAACACTCAGTCCTGTTCATGAAAATGAATGAAAAATTAACATTATAGTAATCAAAATGAATACAATTATATTGAAGTTAACTAAATTGTGTGTACAGATGTGTTACAGCATTGCTAAATAAATTTTGACAGATATATGAAGTGAAAATTAATGACAACTAGGTTATTTGATAACAACTTGTTACCTTGCTTGGCTTGAATCATCTACTGTCATCAATATCTGGAAATGTTCAAATGCAAGACACATGGATTAACCAGTCTCTTGTACATACTGACGTGTTATCCAGTAAAGAATCAGAATCAGACTCAGAATAATTTATATCATATTACATACATCAACTACATTTTATCATAAGTGTAGTAAGCTCATCTATGTCTGTCCCACTGGTATGAGATTGAAACCCAGGACTTTCATGAGTTTCAGATTCATCTTATGGGTGAATAATAGCACGGGTTGACCTGCACTAGCACATAACATATCAATGCACGGTTAGCCTTTACATGCATATATATCACCACAATCTTTTAGGACTATAACAACTAACCTTGATAAGTTGCAACAGATTTTCTTGAAGATTAACTTGTACCAACTGGTCCAGGTCTCTAGGCATGTCATCATGGATTTCTGTCAATCCTTGAAATTGTGAGATGAGGCAATCCAAAGACCCATCATGAGGCTTGACTTTAGCTGTTTTGTATAATGACGTCACTCTCTGTAATGGCAAGCTTGTTATGAAAAGTAATTTTGATACTTTTCACTGAAAAAAGGTTTTTAAATAAACTGACAGCAAAGTGCACCAAGTTTAAAAAAAGCAATATATACATCTCAATAATGGTGTCTTACTTTGTTCTACATATTTCTTTATCAATATTTATTAAAATAGTTACAATTTACTTTACGTAATTCCACATGTATATTGTCTAATATATACACAATGTATGTGGTACGCAGGAAACATCAGACAAACACAGAAACTTGGTTTAATTCTGTTTATGCCACGGGCACTTGTTAACAGATATGTGAACTTGTACTGTATATATACAAAGTATTTTATATATGAAGGTACTTGGTTTGGGCAAAAAATCCAAGTGCTCATGATTTATGCTATAAAGCTAAAAAAAAAAGGCTTGACAAATTTGCTTTTTTACCTGGATAATATCATGATATTCAGGAGCTGAGAAGAGCACGTTTGCTTTTCTAACCATCTTCAGGAGAATTCCAGAGTCTTTGTGAATAGCACTCTCTCCAGAACCATCAAATAAGTTAACAATTATTTTGTATCCATTGGTAAGATCCATGGTTGTGTTCAGATTTTCCAGTGTCCTCAACAAATCAGAAGTCCTATATGGAAAGACAATGTTTAGAATACCAGTGGCCCATACCGATCCTGGGTAGATACTTCCACACAACTTATGCGTAAGTTTCTTCCATTATTAAAACATCTTGAGGATTGCGTTCAATTTCAACTGAACTTTTGTATGAAATACTTACCTGATGGATGAAAATCCTTTTCTAGCGAGGTCAACGTCTGCATCATTTTGAAGCAGGATTTCCTCAAACTTACAAAGAATTTCAAGTGAATCTCGTTGGTTAACTTCGCACTCTAGCTTCCCTTTGAGAATCCAGCTGTATGGTGTGGCTGATCCTTTGTCTGGGGCATTCACTGTTTGTGATGTTGTGATTACAGGAAGCAAAGATAAAAGGCCATGTCCTAAATATGGATTCTGATAGACCTTTCTCCCAATAATATGGAGAATGTTTTCACCGCTTCCATTTTGTGCGTCTGTTTTGGATCGACATGCAAGATGTTGCATGATATCGATATATTGTGTCTGCCCATCTTGTAAAATATCTTGTGAGTACTTCTCTGTCAGAATATGCAAAATCGTATGTCCTTGGTTATCTTGAACATCAATGTTCATCGCTGTCATCAACATGTTGACCAGTTCACAAAACATTGCTTGCTGTTCAAAATGATGTTGTGAGGTATCGAAGCCATCCACTAGAATGTGCAATGCAGTGCGTCCATCTTTGTCTTGAACATCAATGTTAGACGGTCCTGAAAGTTGTCTGACAAGGTTGAATAGCAATTCCTGTTCATGGTGGGAGGCAACTTGTTCAGATGCAGACAATACCTCAGCAAGGTAATGTAAAGGTGTACGATTGTTATCATCTTTTGCGTTGCAGTTTGTTTTGGATCTTAAAAGTAGTACTACATCACAGACATTTTGCAATGTATTTCCATGCACTTGCAGTTGTTGAATGAACAGATGTAATGAAGTCCTTCCACACCAGTCTAAAGTATCAGTCAGAGAAGGATTAGATTCAATGACTTTGGCAATAATTGTCTTATAATGGCTGTAGAAATTGGTTGGCAGTTGTCCAACATGTTCAATGACTGATTTCCAATGAAGAGTTGCAAGCGAATGTAGAACAGTGCTCTGGTGATTCTGAGCATTTTGTTCCATGCCAGACAGGAACAATGGGAATATATCCATTAAAGAGCCACAAAGACTGTTGTTCTCCACGAGAAATTGAAGCAGGATAGAGACAAACACATGCTGGGCACATAGGTGATAGCTTGGATTGAGTTCCAGATCTCCAGGCAACCAGGTAGGGTCTGCTCCTGCTTGAAGAAGATGCTTGAGACTTGAAATTAATTCTTCAGTCCATTGTAGTGGATGATCTGGTTGAGAATTGATGATCAAAGTCCTCAAACACTTGTCCCTATAAACACAATATTTTGCTATCAAGAACTGCATGAGAGCAATTCTATAAATAAATAAAAAGAAAGAAAAAAACAGAAGAAGAAAAAAAAGGTAAAAGCACCATTTTATTTATACAAAGCAATCCTACCAAAAAATGGATTTACCTTGAGTGTGAATGGCCATTGACCTCTGACAACACCTATCGAAAGAAATTGGAACAAGACCTTTATCTTTAATCTATACTATAGCACCTTTGTAAATCTCTGCCTATCTCTTTTGTTGGCACCAGACCTGGGGAACATACCCCTCAACTAATTACACTGAGGACCATCCCCCTCCCAAGGGTAAATTCCACAAACACTAACCTCGACAAGTGCAAACAGTTTTGTTTGTTCCTTGCATATGGAGGCTGCTTGGTTTTCCATTTGTTCAGCCAGTAACTCCAATGGTTTCATACTTCGTGTTGTTGAAGTATTTTTGTGTATATCTACCAATTTCTGGTAAAAAAAAAAAGACCCCTTTGCATGAGTTTATCTCAGCAGTAACACTGAGCGTGTGCTTTATATTTTGTCGAGAGAAATAGGATTTTTAACGACTAACTTTATGCCTGATTATATTGGTTCAAAATGTAGAGATGTTAACTCATAACACAGAGAAACACCAAATACCTGAATGATAGAAATGTAGTGATCAGACTCTGTCATGAAGGAAGCCTTTCTAATTGTGCCCTGGAGAACATCCGGGTATTCTTGGACAATCAAATTTCCATCAGTGTTCAACAGTTGTAGGAATTCCTCCTGTATGTTATCATTCAACTTCTTCAGCTTCTTAAAGTTCCTAATTCTCTCTTTCAGTTCCAAATATCTGCAAACAATTAAAAGGTAACATTCAATTCTGTGAAGGAAATAATACAACCATGGTGCTTACAAATTTTGGGTATGCCTCATGCATAAGAAATTATAATCATGTCTTCTAAAAGTGGGTATCGCTTTAATGGGGATTAATCAACACCTATATACGTACTAGTTCTTAATTTTTCATCATTAATCGAATATTTTTTAACATGTGGCATCAATGGCCTTTGGACAATATTCTCTTTGAATGTCCAAAATCTGCTATCACAGTCATGTTTGCTTGGACAAATTTTTCAACTTAAAAAATATGATTTTGTGATATTATTGAGGCTACGTTAATTTGGTTAGTGGAAATTTACCATGTAAACAGTATGACTGTATAGTGGTAAATTTTTTAAAAATTATTGATAAAAGCTTCAATTGATGTCAATCACTACATGTGGTATCTGTTTTGTGGTGAAGTTTGGTTTTAATGAGATCACTTACCTAGGTGACTGCCATCTAGTCCGAAGTTCAACATCTGCACCCTTCATCATGAACATATCTTCAATTTTCGAGAAAACCTGACCTAATCCTGAATCTTTGTTCTCCCACTGTGCTTTTCCCGCTTTTATCCACAAGTATGGTGTTGCCAAATCTTTGTCAATGGCATTTACATTTGTCTTCGTTGCGATAGCTTGCAAAATATCCTGGAGGCCATGTCCTAGTTCTGGATGAGAGTATATAGCTTTTGTAAGCAGATGTAGCACAGTTTGTTTCGTTTTGTCTTGGATTTCTATGTTGGTGGATGACATGAGACAATATGCAAGCTGTTGAAATTCTTCATGGCCTACTTGCTTGACTTTTCCTGCAAGTATGTGAAGAACTGTCTGTCCATTTTTGTCCAGCATATCAATGTTTCTGGCTGATCTGAGACAACCATTCAGCTCAAGAATTGCTTTATACCCATTTTCTCGAGTATTTTTTGCAAGTATGTGCAGTGCAGTGGCACAATTTTTGTCTTGAATTTCAATATTGGAGGGGGATCTCAGCAGACCGGTTAGCTCACAGAATGCTTCATATTCAATTTCTAGTACTCTTTCTTGAAGAACATGAAGGGCAGTTTTCCCATGTTTATCAGTAGCATCAACATTGGCTTCAGACTTCAGTTCAGGTACAATGAGGCTCACTAGCTTCAGGGTGTGTCTATGTTTTGTGATTTTGCTTATGAAATATTGTAATGAGTTTCTTCCATCATCATTATTCACATCTAACAAAGCAGGATTCTCTGATACAACTTCAGTAATTACTTCTTGGTAGAGCTTCAATGAATCTTCTGGCAGCTCTTCAGGCAGACATGTCCAGTCAAATCTAACCAATGCATGCAGCACTCTGCCTTTTGGTTCAGTATGGTCCAGACATTCTTCAGTCAAGAACAATGGGAGCAGCTCGGTGAATGCATCAACAAGCCTTGCTTCATTCGCAAGAATTACTAGAAGATTCCGGAAGAGCAAAAACAGGGTACACTGCTTGAGCTTCTTATTAGATTGTAATGAAAGTTCCTCTGGTATGCATGTTGGATCTGCTCCTTCGTCAAGCAGCATTTTCAGAATATCAATTAACTGATCTGTCCACTGAAGTTTGCCTTTCCCTGGTATGTGGTTGGCATTCATGACTAGTGCACCTAAGCATTCTGTCCTGTTGAACAAATTGCAGAAAAAAAAACCATTCATACAAAAAATAAGGGAATAGATGCATTTACAAAGCAACTGAAGTATAAAGGATCATACACCACTGCCCATAAATCTGAATTACCTGGCATAGACAGAGTCATCAACACTCATCAATATCTGAAAAATGAAAGTAAAACTTGTGCCAGTCATTCCGTTTGGTGTCATTAATGAGTCCCCTAGTGGAAACTTCAAGGATGAATATCTGTATAGGAGCAGGAGTTCAAGTTCAGAAATATTTTATTTAAACAAGGTAGCTTAATCAGTCAACCATCCTTGGAGTTTATGTTAGAATGAACTGAGTGTTCTCCTGGCCAACAATTATCTGAATGACAGACATGCAATCTTACCTTGATAAGACACAAGATGTTCCTCTGGTAATCAGCTCCCAATTCTGTTGGCGTTCTTGTCTTGTCTAGATGAGCCATAAATTGAGGGTCTGTCATTAGCCATTCAAAGGGTCCTTCCTCTGGTTTGTTTGCAGATGCCTCGTACATTTCAGCCATTTTCTGAAAAGGTAAATGTTACAGATAACATATAAATCAGATGTACTTGGCTTGTTGCAGTCTTGTAAAATTGTTGTATCTACTTATGGTAATAAATATCAGAAGCCATAAAATGGGAGGCTTTATAAAGTAGGTTAAAGTGTCTTGTTCAGCTTGAGTGAGAGGCTGCCATTTTGCCATGATCTATAACACATGGCTGCAGTATCTGTAAATGTATCTAATTTAAAAACTGAACAAAACATCACCATCACCATTCATTGTTTTGCAAAAGCATTCAACATACAACATGGAAGTAATCAACACATTCAGAAGGTTACTTAAAGCTGCACTGTCTGTCAAAATTGTTTCTTAGACTTCATAAAATAATCTAAAATTGCCTAAATAAATCAAAACACAGTAAATTTACATCAGCTAGTCAGTCTATCAGGCTTTTATCTAATTACAAAAAATAAATCATAAATTGAAAGAAAATCCAGCCCAAAATATTGGAAACACAGTGGAAATGGCATTATCACCCATTGTTTAGTATTGCGACATCATCACTAGGTTTGTTTGCATATTAAATTTTGATGGCATGAAAAACTCTATTTATATTATTTATTGTACCTTAAAGTTAAATTCCTTTGCACAAATGAGCATGTAATGGTAAATATATCATGAGACAAGAAAGTTGTATTGGTTTATATAATTGTTTGGCGATGCTAAATCTAGAGACATAGGAACTTTAATGCACTTGCCTTAATGATTTCCAAATAGATTGGGGTAGAGAGAAGTAAGAATGCCTTTTTGACTGTGACCAGAAAGATCTCAGGGTCATCATGGATTGATTGCTCTCCTTCATCTTCCAACAGGTCAAGAATTCTTTGGCCTTCGGTTGTAAGTTGCCTGGTGCAGACCATATTCGCCATAATCCACATCAAATCTGAGGTACTGGATTAAAAAAAGAATTAACATATTCGTCTATATAATATGGTTACTAAATCTGTTTTGTATCAAAGAAGATACGTTAAAGTCACCAATTTCGTTCATGCCACTGAAAACAGCTTGGAGTAGCTGACTCGCGAAATGTCAATTATAAAAGGTAAATTATCATCTGTTGTTCTTTCAATGTTTCACTTTTTATTGGGCTAAAACAAGAACAATATAAAACTTTTTATTGATTGACATACTGTAAGATATCATACTGGACATGATGTGGGTTTACTCACTTAGGTGCCTTCCACTGAGTCGTAAGTTCAACGTCTGCACCTTTATCCAGGAATAACTCTTCAATTTCAATAAAAACTGTATTAAGATTCGACCTATCTGCCCACTGTGCCTTTCCAGCCTTAATCCACAAGTATGGTGTTGCCAAATCTTTGTCAGTGGCATTTACATTTGACTTTGTGGTGATAGCTTGCAAAGTTTCTTGAAGGTCATGACCTAGTTCTGGATGAGAGTACACAGCTTTTGTAAGCAGATGCAGGACTGTTTGTCCAGTTTTGTCTTGGATCTCTATGTTGGCGGATGACATGAAACAATATGCAAGTTGCTGAAATGTTACAGGGCCTATATGTATGATGTTTTCTGCAAGTATGTGGAGAACTGATTGGCCGTTTTGGTCTTGCATTTCCAAATTTTTGGCTGAGCTGAGGCAACCATTCAGCTCAAGGAAGGCTTCACAACCAGTTTCCGGGATATTTAATGCGAGTATATGAAGAGCTGTTTGTCCCTTTTTATTCTGAGTTTCAATGTTAGAAGATGTTCTAAATTGATATGTGAGCCAACAAAACTCTTCATAATCGATCTTTTTTGCCCTTTCCTGGAGGATGTGAATTGGAGTTTGTCCACTTTTGTCTGTAGTATTAACATTGGCATCTGATCTTAGCATCGGGACAATGCGGTTCACTGAACTTAGCGTTTGCTTGTGTTTTGTGACCCTGCTAGCAAGACAATGTAATGCATTTTGTTCATTATTATCTTTCACGTCACGCAGAGACGGATTACTTTCCACTACTTTTGATATGAGTCTCTCATATACTTCAACCACATCATCAGGCAGATCATCAGGAAGTTCACTCCAATCACAGTTGACTAAGGCATGAAGAACAGTGCCTTTGGGTTCTTCGTGTCTAAGGAATTTCTCAGACAAAAGTAAAAGAGCAAATCCCTTTAACTCATTGACCAGTTCAGGATGTTTGGAAAGAATAAGGAACATCCGCTTAATAACTCTATACACAGAGGAATCGCTGTTGTGCTTTGGTATCCATGTTGGATCAGCTCCTTCCTGAAGCAGAAGTTTCAAAACATCTATCAGCTCAACTGTCCATGCAATCCGGTGGTCTCTTGATATATACTTAGCATTCTTCAGGAGCTTCCTTAAGCATCTTGTCCTACAAATATATTCACATTCGTGTCAAACAATGATAAACTAGTTGGTCGTATTCATCAATTTTTCTTGATTCTTATCATTCCCACTTACCTCGATTCAGTCGAATCATCCACGCTCATGAATGTCTGGAAAAAATTATTTAGATTGTAGTGAAATGTTAAAACAAAAGAAGGAATTTTAGAAAAAAGACGATAATTGGTCTATAGTTCTTATTAAAAACAAAAAAGTTCAATGCATGAATATTTCTAGGTCGAGAACATATTTATTTTGTTGTCCAGAACATTATTGCCAATTACAAATTCCAGTAAATATTGATGCAATACGTATATAGATTAATACAGTGAAGCCTTCATGCCTATTGGCGTATGCAGCCATCATGCATATACAATTATAATAAAAAAAAAAAAGTACATTAATTAATAATCAGAATATGATTATTGTGATAATACATTGAACCAGGGTGACATGACACTATGAAATGGTGATGATGTCGCACAAACATATTTGATGTAAACCTACCTAGTTTACCTAGATAATTCTGGAATATCATTATCTATATGAGGGTATATTTTTTAAATTCTTTACATGTACAGTTCTACAATGTAATTTCATGCAGTAGCGGCTTTGTAAAGGTATACGGCAACCCATATTCATGATCAACTAGTAAATGCTTACGATAGAAGCCTCACCTTGATGAGTGTGAATAGCTTTCGTTGATCAGCGCATGTTTCATCAGGAAAATCTTTTATCTCCCTCACAAAATAAGACAATGGACCTTGCCTTGGTTTATTGGTAACCGTTTTGTATAAGGCAGCCATTTTCTAAAATGACAAAGTGGTAAGTTACATTATTACCATAATCCTCAATTCTTGGTTAAAATTTGAGACAATGGAGGAAAACTATTTCTTAGATAGATAGCAGTCATCATGAATGTCAACTTCCAAAGCAGACTAAAGCAGGACTCTCATTTCTTGAAAATTTGATCTTATTGCATTCATATATAATTTGAAAATCTTAGTTTGGCCCAAAGCATTTGGTTTGAGGGATAAATGGTTGACATGTGTCAAAAGAAAGAAAGGCCACTTTTATTTTACCTTAATGATGTTGTAGTATCGCCTTGATTCCATTAAGTAGTTTGCTTTTTCAATCATGCAAAAGAAGACATCACAGTTCTTCTGCAGAATCCAATTTTCATTGTCACTGAGCAATTGTAAAATTTTCTTCTCTGTGTTTTCATCAAGATTATTTAGTTCTTCAAGGTTCTCGATCGTATGGTTCAATGTCGAACATCTACAGAAGTAAAATACCAATAAAATGATAAACTGTGAAAGCATACAACAAACAACATGAACAACAAAGCCAATTATACGCCCGAGTTATGACAATATCTTAGACAAGCTACATATATCGATTATCATCATACATAATGAAAGATTTGAAAGGATACGAGAAAAGACAATATGCATGATCTTACACACAAGTGTAAATTTGCACAAAATACAATTACATTTCATCGCAGTCCTTTTCTTGTTGTCTTGATTTTGACGGATTCCCCTTTTTGCTGTCTCCGGGAGCTCTATAAATAAATAGAAAAAAGAAAGCGATTTTGAGTATATGAACATGTTAATTTGTTCTGTATAAACAATGTAGATATTCATGAAAGAATTGCATGTGCAGAGAAATTTGCTCATTTGATCATACTTGATAAGTATTAACATTCTTTGCACAATATGTCTATTGTTATTTTTGCAGCAATACTTTGCTTTTGCTGTGAATATACTTATAAAATAAAATCAACACTCACATAGCTTTGACGCCTGTCATTGCCATATCATGATTCCCTCCTTTGCTGAGAAAAATCTTTTCGATATCAAAGAACATCTCTGCATCCTGATCTGAAATATTTGGAGCTGGTGTTGTTGAACAAAGGTCATTGGCACTGCGATCATGATTTCCAGTGAGAAGTGGAATTACATCGGCGAGTTCACCACTTTCCTGAGGGTAATGATCATGCAGTAAGTCAAGAATGGTTCGGCCATTATAATCAAGGATCGCAGTATTACTTGAAGATCTGAGACAATGAACAAGTTGATGGAACGCCACAATGCCTATGTGTGAAACATTTTCTGCAAGTATGTGGAGCACTGTATGTCCATTTGTGTCCTGCTTATCAATGTTCGCAGATGATTTGAGACAACCGTTCAATTCGAGCAATGCATCAGGTCTTACTTCAGAAGCATGGGATGCCAAAATATGCAGAGGAGTCTGTTTATATTTGTCCTGTATATCAATGTTTGAGGATGTCCTGAGATAACCAGTGAGTTCCAAGAAAGTTTCAGGGTTGATTTGTGGTGCCCTTTCTTGCAGAATATGAAGAGCAGTTTGTCCTTTTTTGTCAGTGGCATCCATACTAGTTTTAGATTTCAATACTGGTATTATGGCACTTGCAATTGGGAGCATGTGTTTGCTTTTTGTTATCCCATTTACAAAGCATTGTAGAGGATTCCTTCCATCCAGATCGGGCAAATCAAGCAGAGTAGGATTTGAATCAGCAAAGATGGACACAATCCGTTCATAATACTTGATGAAATCGCCAGGAAGCACAACCGGCAGACCGTCCCAATCACAATTGACCAAAGCATGGAGCAAGGTTCCTTTTGGTTCTTTGTTGTTTAAGCATTCCTCAGTAAGATGCAGCATGAGGAGCTCGATCACCATGTTCGCAACCTGAATTTCATTTGCAAGAATGACAGCAGCACCTTTAAAGAGCGAGTACATGAGAGATTGTTTGCACTTTTCCTCAAAATGTGTAGATGGTGGCAGAATGTCTTCTGGTGTACTTCTTGGGTCTGCCTCCTGTTCCAGCAGCAGATTTAATATGTTGATGAACTGATCTGACCACTGAAACTTGCCTTTCATCGATACATATTTTGCATTCAGCATAAGGGCTCCATAACACTCAGTCCTGTAAAGGAATGCCTTTTATTTGAAATCAACATACATAGACTTAACTTGCGAAGATTCGCCTAAGAAGTTTGACAAAATGGTGCAAATTAAGTCAAATGAACATTGTCTTCTGTATAACCATGGTCATAATGGATCCTTTTAAAATGTGCTTATTATCATCAACTCTAATGTCATAACATTCACATGCATTTGTAACTTAAATGAGGAAAGTAGAGAAAATTTCTTGCCTGGAATCACATGAATCATCTACATCCATGAGTGTCTGGCAATATAAAACAAAAAAATATTTTGAAAAAGAAATTTGGTGAGTGCATTAACAGATAACATGTGCATTCTAAATATAATGGAAGATTATTAACTGACCTTGGCAACAGACAGCATATTACATTGATAATCTGCAAATGCTCCACGATAAAAGCCTCGAATTTTGTTTTTTATTTCTGTTGAAATTTCCTGGTGTTTTTCTGCACTCATGGTTTCTAAGTTAGACATGAATGTAATTTGTGACACAAAGATATCCAAAGGTCCCTCATCTGGCTTGTTTGACACTGTCTGGTATATTTCAACCATTTTCTGCATGATAATCAAATCACAAAAGGTAAATGACACAAATGTTTGATTTTGATTATCCAGTACAAATTTAATATTCACCTGCTGTATCATACTTTTTGAAGCAGTTTTAAATAGAAGCCACTTCTACTCTAAAACCAAGCCTGGCGAAATTTTCAAGATAAGCGTATCATACACGTTAATCAAATCTCTATAAACTTGGTTTTGTGTAGTAAGCGTTGTAAGTCAAATGATGTGTTTAAGGACATCCTAACCAGTAACCATTTGTACTTTGGCATTGGATAGCTTGATAGGTATAACTATAAGTGTACAATGTTATGGCCACTGGAGTGTGGCCTGATAATGTTTGTCCTGTGTTGGAGTGTTAAAGAGGCAATTTTATACAAACTTCGTATTGCAAAAGATCTCATTTACCCGTAAGACTTCAAGATATACAGGCGATGATAGAAGAAACCAAGCTTTTTCAACAAACAACAAGAAGATCTGAGGATCCTCATGGATTGCATGTTGTCCATGGTCTTCCAAAATGTCTAGAATTCTTTGCTGTTGTTCTTGTAGGTCCCTTTGGGAGTCTAAGTTCTCGATTATCTTCCGTAAGTTACACATCCTGAATTTGTGGATATGAAAAACAGTTTAAACCAAGAAGCAGCTGCAAATATATGATGATGTAACTGTATCATTCAGAAATTATTACAAAGCTACACCTATTTATTGTGGAATGACCCTTGTTATATTTGTAAAAAAACTGTAAGAATCCAAATGTATAGAAACTAAATACTTAGTGAGTGTTACTGACTTGATTTAGTGAGTGTGTGCTTTCAATATATATAGAACATGCTAAATACTCAGTAAGTGCTTTCAGTATATATAAGATGATGAATACTTAGTGAGTGAGTGCTTTCAGTATATACAAGATGCTGAATACTTAATGAGTGAGTGCTTTCAGTATATATAAGATGCTGAATACTTAGTGAGTGAGTGCTTTCAGTATATATAAGCTTATAAATACTTAGTGAGCGTGTGCTTTCAGTATACATAAGATGTGAATACTTAGTGGTTGAGTGCTTTCAGTATATATAAGATGCTGAATACTTAGTGAGTGAGTGCTTTCAGTATATATAAGCTTATAAATACTGAGTGAGCGTGTGCTTTCAGTATACATAAGATGTGAATACTTAGTGGTTGAGTGCTTTCAGTATATATAAGATGCTGAATACTTAGTGAGTGAGTGCTTTCAGTATATATAAGCTTATAAATACTTAGTGAGCGTGTGCTTTCAGTATACATAAGATGTGAATACTTAGTGGTTGAGTGCTTTCAGTATATATAAGATGCTGAATACTTAGTGAGTGAGTGCTTTCAGTATATATAAGATGCTGAATACTTAGTGAGTGAGTGCTTTCAGTATATATAAGCTTATAAATACTTAGTGAGCGTGTGCTTTCAGTATATATAAGCTTATAAATACTTAGTGAGTGTGTGCTTTCAGTATACATAAGATGTGAATACTTAGTGGTTGAGTGCTTTCAGTATATATAAGATGCTGAATACTTAGTGAGTGAGTGCTTTCAGTATATATAAGATGCTGAATACTTAGTGAGTGAGTGCTTTCAGTATATATAAGCTTATGAATACTTAGTGAGCGTGTGCTTTCAGTATACATAAGATGTGAATACTTAGTGGTTGAGTGCTTTCAGTATATATAAGATGCTGAATACTTAGTGAGTGAGTGCTTTCAGTATATATAAGATTATAAATACTTAGTGGGTGCGTGCTTTCAGTATACATAAGATGTGAATACTTAGTGGTTGAGTGCTTTCAGTATATATAAGATTATAAATACTTAGTGAGCGTGTGCTTTCAGTATACATAAGATGTGAATACTTAGTGGTTGAGTGCTTTCAGTGTATATAAGATGCTGAATACTTAGTTAGTTAAAGAGGATGACATTGCCTTGTTATGTCCAACTAAGTTAGGATCACAAAAGATGTCAGATATATGTCTTTCGCAGATGAATATAGAATGAGTTCAATGGCAGTAAGAGTCAGTTTCTTGTATTCAGTAGAGGGTAAAAATTACGAGAGTGTAACACTGACTGCCAATGCTGTTAGTTTAAAGAATGTTAGAAATGCCAAGTATGCTGAAAGCTGCCGAGTGAAAGTTTTGGAGGTCATTTCATGGCAGACTTTCGGAAATTGGATACCAATGTTAAGCGAAAAGTTATTTAAATAGTATTGTTGTGATTATTATGATTTCTTGATGTAAAGCTGCTAGGGTTATATGCAACATTCCTAATAGAACTAATAGTTATCTCCTACCTGTTGTTATTGATGCAGCTTCATTACATATTAACTTAGAGAGGAGGTTCATCAAGTTTGTTAAAAGTATCATGAGTGATAAGCGTAATTCTGTGGTTAGACATTGTTTTCCACAATTTTATTACTTGTTCCTTTTCTGTTCTTGGACAAAACATCGGAGAGTTATTCCATAGACACAATGTTAAATCTAAATGTGAAGCAATGGTTAACAGATGAAATTGGTTAATTGCGATCAGGTGCAATTGGCACTATGAAGAGGTGGAGTTCATTATTGCGACACTGTGTCTCAAAAGCCAGTGATTTTAATACTTGTATTTTGTTTTTATAAATTTATTTTATTTGTGTTTCTTAACTGTATATACCTTTATGCCAGTAAGGTGTGCGAATAAAAATATGTTGAAATATATTAGATGATATATTAGTGAGTGAGTGCTTTTAATATGTATAGGATGCTGATAACTTAATGAGTGTGTGCTTTCAGTAAGCTATATACATGCTCAATTCTGGGTGAGTGGTTTCAGTATAGATAAAATGCTTATTACTCAGTGAGTGCTTTCAATATGTACAGATGCTAAATATTTAGTGAGTGAGTGCTTTCAGTATATATAAAATGCTAAATAATTAGTGAGTGCTTTCCATACATACAGATGCTAAATACTGAATGAGTAAGTGTTTTTAGTATTATATAAGATGCTAAGTACTTAGTGAGTGTGTGCTTTCAATATATATAAGATTATAAATAGTGAGTGCATGCATTCAGTATATATATAATGCTAAATACTTAGTGAGTGTGCGTTCACTAAATAGGCCTATGAGAGGCGGGGGCCTAGCTCAGTGGTAGCGCTCTGGGCTTCCAACCGCTGGGTCCCGGGTTCGATTCCTCAAAAGCTCCTATTGTTCCTCATACCTGGCCACTTTGGTTGTTATATCTTCTGGTATTTAGTTTTCCCATCACCTTCATTGTCTTCATTCGTAGTTTCCTCCATGGTCGAATTTCTGAAAACAAAGTGCATATTGAAACATTTTTTATCAATTATTATTTCACAATCTTTTATAAATTATCCATCATCATAATGAGTCATTTGTTTTGACTGATGAAATACAATAATAACTCATAAAAGTTGCTTCTTTTCTCTTTGGTAGCTAAACAAAAATTCCTGCTTTATGCACACAGCGTTATCCTCTATAGGTATCCAAATAAACATTTTTATGTATTGCACATTTAGTCTAATGTATTATGTCACACGTCCTATGTTTGATATTATTAATGATACGATAATTTCATGAGTTATAATTATGATGTTGAAAGTATCCATACTGACTTACCATACTCGAAACAAGGAGTACAGTGGCAGTTCACACTTATATTGATCTGTCTACAAGTATCATGTTGTAAAAGTCCATCCGTTTAATGGCATTGCAGTCCAAAAGTCAGAGTGACTGTCCAATGTAGACTTTCAACTGAGTCTCATCTCAGCTTGAAGCAAGTCAAGTTCTCCCAGTTCCAAAGTGGGTAGAGTCCAAAGTGCAGTTAGCACAATATATGCAGAGTCCAAAGTGTACAAGTGATAACACAAGAGTAGTTTTGCTTCCTCAACTGGCAAGATGAAACTGATATTTTTATTGTGCACAGGGTATATGTATTAAAGGTACAATTCATGCAGTTTCCCCCCAGCAGGGCTGAGAGGGAATTATCAACCAATCACAACACAGTAAACTCCACATTCCATGGGGTGATACCTCCCCCAAACAGGGTTGCTACCAGCATATTTCTCCCAATTCTGCCAGGGATTAGGGCAGCTAAGACAATGGAGCAAAAGTGGACCCCCTGCAGTGCTCTGCATTGTGCTGAGGCTATTTATAGCTCAAGTCACAATGGGCTATTGTGCTGAGTGTCAACTTTGGCTTGGTCAGCAGTTTTGGAGGGAAAGTTTTGGAGGGAAAGTTAGCAAGCTCCTCCCACAATTTAGGACTCAACAGTGAGGCATCTTAACAGGGCAATGCACTCACATAATACTGACAATAAATCAATATGAAGAACAAAATGAATAATACAATCTATCAATTGACAATTGGACATAAGCAATCAATCAATTAATGACTTAATCAATCAATTAATGATATAGTCAATCAATTGATAATGTGATCAATATTATCAACTAGTGACTCAATCAATTAATTAATAATACAGTCAATCAATTGATAATGCAATCAATACTAATAATATAATCAATGTTCCTTGCAGCAGGCTAATTAAGCATAAGGCTAAACATGAGTAATAAGAAAACACTGACACATGTGAGCAGAGCAGTGACTAGCACATGGAAATGATGAGAACACATAACAACTGCATTTAGGTCACACATGAGCAGAGGCCTGCATAGGGCAGGTGTAATGAAGAGCAAATGTCATATAACTCTAACTGATATATATCCTTTGCCTAGGGCAAGTGTAATGAGGAGCATACAATCAATGCACCTGTCATATAACTCTAACTGACATATATCCTTTGCCTAGGGCAAGTGTAATAAGGAGCATACAATCAATGCACCTGTCATATGACTCTAACTGACATATATCCCTTGCCTAAGGCAAGTGTAATGAGGAGCATACAATCAATGCACCTGTCATATTACTCTAACTGACATATATCCTTTGCCTAGGGCAAGTGTAACGAGGAGTGTACAATAATGCACCTGTCATATAACTCTAACTGACATATATCCTTTGCCTAGGGCAAGTGTAATGAGGAGCATACAATCAATGCACCTGTCATATAACTCTGACATATATCCTTTGCCTAGGGCAAGTGTAATGAGGAGCATACAATCAATGCACCTGTCATATAACTCTAACTAACATATAATAAGTGGTTGCCAGGGGCTGCACTTTACATCACTCCCCCCCTTATTCTAGCTTATTGATGGCAATCAGCAAGGAGTGTGCTTGGGGATGATCAAGAAGTTATCAGCCTGGCAATATAAACAATTCTGACATGCTAAACAATTCTGACATGCTAGATAATTCTGACATGCTAAGTAATTCTGACATGTTTAAACCATTCTGACATGCTAGATAATTCTGACATGCTAAACAATTCTGAAATGTTAGATAATTCTAACATGCTAAGCAATTCTCAGTGACATCAATATATGAAGCACAGTGAGTAAAAAGATAAAATGGCTACAATAATGCTGCAAGGATAAAACAATGGTGATAAGCCTGAGGAAACAAAGGTATTTGTAACAATTTTTGTTTAAACTATAGTAATAATTTGAGTTCCTGGTTGGTGCACTCAACTGCATAGACTGCAATTTTGAGTACACTGGTCAGAGTTCATTGGTGGTGCACACAATTGCATAGACTGCAATCTTGAGTACACTGGTCAGAGTTCATTGGTGGCGTTGCCCATCCAATGCGTGTGGTGAGGCGTGGTCCTTGCCTATTGTGGCAACAATCCTGTAGCCCGAGCTTGCAAAACTTCCTGAGTGGCTTGTATAGGGTAGAGGAGCATGTTGTCCTGCTCAGGTCTAGCGGTTAGGGAGCATCAGCAAGTTGTGCTTGTGGCAGGGCGATGTGTAACTTTTAATTCCCAAGGCCTTAGAGAATTTAAAGTGGACTGCGACTTGCACAGCCAGTTGAACACAACGCCTGGTCAGAATACAACCTGTAGATGCATGTGATGGTCCATATCCTGGGCCAGTTCGAGACGCTGTGGGCCAAAGCCCTAGTTAGCGTTAAGTAGTCTAATAAATCACTGTGTGAGCAGTTCCGTTCATCTTTCACTTGGCATGTAAACTGCCAGTGTCTTTCCAGGTAATTTCCAGTGTATCTCCAGAGTGGAGTGACGGCGAGAATGGATGAACCACTCAGAAGTGCAAGCAATTAGTGGTCCAAGTCAGTCAGTGAATTCTAGTGGACAGTGAATTCCGCATAGTGAATTCCATCAGCCAGTGAATTCTAGTAGACAGTGAATTCCAGTGGTCAGTGAATTCCGTGTAGTGAATTCCAGTAGACAGTGAATCCCGCATAGTGAATTCCATCAGCCAGTGAATTCTAGTGGTCAGTGAATTCCGTGTAGTGAATTCTATCAGTCAGTGAATTCTAGTGGTCCACGTCAGAGGTGATGATGAGGTGATCATCGCCCCAGCAATCCTGGGAGTTCCTGCAGGAGATTGATGCGGGCTCGCTTCTGCTGATCCAAAGTGGGGGGCTCGATATCCAGAGGCAGTGGGCGTTTCGCTGCCCTTTGGAAGTAAGGACGACTCCTCTTGGCGTTCTCAGGCAGGTCCGCATCGTGCTGTCGCCTAGTTCCGGTCCTGTGCAGGCGCTTTGTGTTGTGGCGTCTCTGTGGGGCGTGGCGAGTCGTTGCTGCCGAGCGAGGGGGTGCGGGCTTGACGTCTCTAGTCGGCGAGGGGGTCAGTTCTGGCTCTGCAGGCGACTCCTTGGTTTTCTTGCCAGAGACCGGCTGATCTAGGTCGTGTGTGCGGCGAGTGGCTGTCCTGTGTAGGCGCTTAAAGTCTTCATTCCTGGGAGGTGCATGTCTGGTCACCGCAGCGGTCCTGGGGTCAGGAGGGTCACTAGGGGACTGGCGCTCCTTCCTGGTAGCTGCACGCCGTTTTGGGTGGGCGTTGCTGTCTCCAGCTGTTGGCTCAGAGCTGGACTCGCTTGGCTGGCTAGGGTGCCTCCTCCTCTTAACGGCTGGCTTCACATTCTGTTTTGGTTGTGGGGGAGCAGCTTTGGTTTGCCTGGTGGCAGGCTGCCTGTCAGGTTGTCTTGTCAGCCCAGTGACTCGGGTGCTTTGTCGTGGGTTCCTTCTCGGTCGTGGGTTGAGCTCATCCCACGCGATGTTGGGATCCACCAGCCTGACCTTGTTAACGTTGACCACCTTCTGCTTCCCACTTTGCTGGTGGGTCACCCACACGACTTTTCCCCTGATTCTCGTGACTGTCCATTGGGGGTCCCACTTCGCTGTCAATGAGAGTGGCTCCTGGGCTTTCACCACCACAGTGTCGCCCACTTTGATTGTGCCAGTGTTGGCTTGCTGCTGCAGGCGTGCCCTGTTGTGACGTCGTGAGTGCTCTGTCTGTTGGGCCGCCGTACGTAATGTGTCTGCGATGTCTTGCAAGCGGTCGTCTAGTAGCCACTCCCTTCCAAGGAGTTTTGAAATGGGGAGGCGAGCTCTCCGACCATAGTGAAGGAAGTAAGGGGTGTGCCCTGTGGTATCCGACTCCGAGTTGTTGTAGGCCATGAGGGCGGGTCCCAGTTGGTCTTCCCAGGAATTTCGGGAGTTGTTGATGAGCCGCGAGATAATTTGTTTGAGAGTACCATTAAAACGCTCGCACTTCCCGTTGGCCTGGGGATTGTAACTGGTGGTCTGTCGGTGTTCCACCTCCACTCCTTGCAGGTATTGTTTTAGTGCCATGGCCCCAAATTCCAGCCCTTGATCCGTGATCAGCACATCTGGGTAGCCATGCCTGGGGAAGTACTCTCTGCTGAACTTCTTCCAGACTTCATAGTTTGTTTTGAAGGGGATGGGGTAAGCCTCAGCCCAGCCTGTACAGTGGTCAATAATCGTCAAGATGTACTGGTTCTCGGCTGGTGACTTCACAAGTGGTCCAATTAAATCCGCCGCGACGATCTGTATGGGGGACGTCGCGATCGGCATCTCTCCCATAGGCGCCTTGGGGACCTTCTTGGAGTGGGCCACACAAGTGGGGCAGTGGGCCACAAACGCCCTAACGTCCCCCCTCATGCCCGGCCAAACAAACGCCTCTTGCAGCTTCCTCATCGTCTTGAGGGTCGACATGTGTCCCACGTCAAGATGCGCTTTGCTGGTCACTGTCTGACGCAGATCTGGTGGCAATACCAGGCGGTGGTGGTCTGTGGCATACTGGTGTGGGCATCTGGTGGAATATAGTAGCCCATTGACTACTTCATACTGGCTTTCCTCATCATGGTGCTCTGTCCAATCAGACATGGACCTCTGCTTCACTGCGACGTCGTGGAGACTCAAGCCGTATACATCCGGTGCCTTGTCATCTGGGGGGAGGTCGGGTAACTGGTCTTCTAGCTGCCAGAAGCCGGCGTCGAATGTGGCCATCTCGTCCGTCTGTTTTATTCTTGACAGCATGTCTGCCCTTATGTTGAGTCGGCCCTTGTGATACTCGACTCTACATCCGTATTCTGCCAGTAGTATTGACCATCTCTGTATCTTTGTGTTGTTCATCTCTTTGGTGAACAATGAAGTCAGTGGCTTGTGGTCCGTAAAAGTTCTGTACTCTGCACCCCAGAGATAGGGCCTCAGTTGTTTGAGAGCATAAACCACACCATACGCCTCCTTCTCTATGGTTGCCCATTGCCTCTGAGTGTCCGATAACTGCTTGGACAAGTAGAAAATGGGTCGCTCCACTCCATTGTCGTCCTCCTGGCACAAGATGGCACCAATTGCATAGTCGCAGGCATCCGTGTACAATTGGTAGGGCCTGTCTGTTCTCGGGTGAGCCATTACACCGTCACTAGTCAGTGCCTTCTTCAATTTGTCAAACGCCAACTGGTGACTGCCCGTCCAATCATATTTGACGTTCTTCCTAGTGAGGTTTACTAGGGGCTCCGATATGTGGGCGTAATCCCGGATGCAGTTCCTGTAGTAACCTGTCATTCCGAGGAAACTGCGGTTCTCTGCCAAATTCTGCGGCGCCTGCATCCTCGTGATGGCGGTGACCTTGTCTGGATCCGCACGCAGTCCCCGGTGGCTGACAATGTACCCCAACAACTTGACCTCTCTGAGGCCAAAGACACACTTATTGGGGTTCAGCTTAAGGTTGTACTGTCTCAGTCTGCTGAACACTGTCTGCAGGTGCTGCACGTGGTCCTCCTCGCTTTTGCTGTATATCACAATGTCATCAATATACAGCATGCACATATTGCCAATAAGTCCTTTCAGGACTACTTCCATCGCACGCTGGAAAAGTTGGGACGCGTTGCACAAGATGGCACACAAACGCCGTTTTATCCTGGTCCTCTGGGTGAAGCGGCAGCTGATGGAACCCAGTCTTCAGATCGAGCGTTGTGAACACTGTGGCACCGTGCAGCTGGTCAAAAATGTCACGTATAAGGGGAATGGGGTACGCGTCCTTTTTGGTTATCTTGTTGAGAGCTGTGTAATCCACACAAAAGCGAGGGCCGTCTGAGGTGTCCTTTTTCTCAACAAGCACCACAGGGGCTGCCCAAGGGGACGAAGAGGGCACTATCACTCACTGTCGCAGCAGGTCCTCGAGTTTGGCGTCCAAGGCAGTGCACTTGCTGAGGGGCATCCTGTACGGGCGCCTCTTTATGGGCGATCCATCCGTGTGAATCCTCACCAAAATGTCTGGATGGCATCCAAGATGCTCACCCTTGGCGGCATACAACTGCTCATTGTCCTGAACACACCGGCCGATCTCTGAGTCAGTAACTCCAGAGGGGTTGTCACCCAAGGAATTGAGTGTGGCCACTTGTCGTGCTGGCAGCAATGGTAGTAAATGGTGACGCCAGGAGAGCGTGCCTCGGGCGTAATTAATCTCCGCCTGGTCGCTCCTGAAGACATCCCTGCCCAAAATCATTGGATGTGATATGTCCTCCACCACTATCACTGCAATCCTGCCCAAGCGTGTTTCCATTATTTCTGTGCTGCCCAGCACTTTAATTACATGGCCCCTGACACCACACAGCTCAATAGTCTCTCTGAGCACAGGGCTACGTCCTGTGCGTTTACATATCTGTTGAAATTCATGGCGCCGCAGCACTGTGCGTGACGCTCCAGTGTCGACGTGGGCGTAGAATTGGCAGCCGTAAAAGTCCAATTTCACGTGCACCAACTCGTCGATTGCTGCGGCGCTTAGTGCCCCCCCTGGTTTTTGTCATTGCTGGACTGGGGTCGCTGACTCGCCGTCTTGCGGGACCTGCAGTGTCGGCGAAGGTGTCCCACCTTGTTGCAAAAGTGGCAAATTGGGGCTCCGTCATCGGCGTACTGGTACTCGGGCTGGGCGACTTGTTGTCCACTTGGCCGAGGTGAGCTGTCGACCTGCCTAGGCTGCGCCGGCTTGCCTCCATGCAGGGCCGCCATCAACTTCGTAAATTGCTGAGTGAGCCCACAAACTTGTCGGCGCATCTCGGCCATGTCTTTGGCGAGGTCCGCATTGGGGCTGTCCTTGCTGCCCACTGCTCCCACCTCCATGGGTTCCTCGCCCCGCTCAATGATGCCCTCGTCCAGGGCCATTTTGAGGCGGTAATCGTCGGCTTCATAGGCTGACACTAGTCTCATGGCGTCTCCATAGACTTCTGGCCGTCCCTCCTTGATGAGGCGCTCTACTACGTGCCGGTCCCTTAATCCCTTCATGTAGCTACGCAGCAGGAGCCGTGTTTGATCCTCGTTGCGTCCCGCCAAGCGGCCTGCCCCAGGGCTGGGATAGGCCAGATCTGCGGATTCTCGAAATCTTCGTCCATAAGAGGCTGTCGTCTCATATGCCCCTTGCTTGATCTTTTCTACCTCGTGTCTCAGGCGGTCATCCTCGTGAGGCGACAGAAAGGCCGTCTGGATGTGCTGCTTCACATCTCCCCAGGTGACATGCTCGCGGTTGCGCTGCTCCAGAAAGTGCTCCAAGTCTCTCCTCAGGGCCCCCTGAGCGGAGTGCGCAGCTACGTACACCGTTCTCCATGCCCCAGTCAAGTCTACCTCGCGAATCCATTCTCTGACTGCATGCGGACTGGCGCCATCGCAGAGTGGCACCCTTTTCGCCTTCGTCTCGGCTTTCTGGCGCTCCGTCGTTTCCCGGGCGGCCTCCAAACGCTGTTGATGCTCTTCGGTGGCTTGGTATCTCATGGCCATTCATTCTTCTCTGTCTTGCGCCAGGAACTCCACGAAACTCTGCAGTGGCATGTTCTCTGGCCCTCTAGGGCCTCTGCACCGGGTCCTCCGTTATGTATGGGCTGCACGTCGCCTGGAGCAGGCATTTCTTCTTGCATCTGTGGCCGCGACTCCGAGTTGGCGAGAATGATGTTCACTAGAGGTTGACTGCTGGGGAGGCTAAGTGCCTATCTTCATTCACGCTCGTCTTCTGGTAGGATGTTGTGTTGCTATGTCTAGCTGCATCTCATCTGTTGTTCCTACCAGGAAGCTTCCATTCAAGATCACGTCAGGGTCACCAATGTAAAAGTCCATCCATCAAAGACTCCAGTTTAATGGCATTGCAGTCCAAAAGTCAGAGTGACTGTCCAATGTAGACTTTCAACTGAGTCTCATCTCAGCTTGAAGCAAGTCAAGTTCTCCCAGTTCCAAAGTGGGTAGAGTCCAAAGTGCAGTAAGCACAATATATGCAGAGTCCAAAGTGTACAAGTAATAACACAAGAGTAGTTTTGCTTCCTCAGCTGGCAAGATGAAACTGATATTTTTATTGTGCACAGGGTATATGTATTAAAGGTACAATTCATGCAGTTTCCCCCCAGCAGGGCTGAGAGGGAATTATCAACCAATCACAACACAGTAAACTCCACATTCCATGGGGTGATACCTCCCCCAAACAGGGTTGCTACCAGCATCTTTCTCTCAATTCTGCCAGGGATTAGGGCAGCTAAGACAATGGAGCAAAAGTGGACCCCCTGCAGTGCTCTGCATTGTGCTGAGGCTATTTATAGCTCAAGTCACAATGGGCTATTGTGCTGAGTGTCAACTTTGGCTTGGTCAGCAGTTTTGGAGGGAAAGTCTTGGAGGGAAAGTTAGCAAGCTCCTCCCACAATTTAGGACTCAACAGTGAGGCATCTTAACAGGGCAATGCACTCACATAATACTGACAATAAATCAATATGAAGAACAAAATGAATAATACAATCTATCAATTGACAATTGGACATAAGCAATCAATCAATTAATGACTTAATCAATCAATTAATGATATAGTCAATCAATTGATAATGTGATCAATATTATCAACTAGTGACTCAATCAATTAATTAATAATACAGTCAATCAATTGATAATGCAATCAATACTAATAATATAATCAATGTTCCTTGCAGCAGGCTAATTAAGCATAAGGCTAAACATGAGTAATAAGAAAATACTGACACATGTGAGCAGAGCAGTGACTAGCACATGGAAATGATGAGAACACATAACAACTGCATTTAGGTCACACATGAGCAGAGGCCTGCATAGGGCAGGTGTAATGAAGAGCAAATGTCATATAACTCTAACTGATATATATCCTTTGCCTAGGGCAAGTGTAATGAGGAGCATACAATCAATGCACCTGTCATATAACTCTAACTGACATATATCCTTTGCCTAGGGCAAGTGTAATGAGGAGCATACAATCAATGCACCTGTCATATGACTCTAACTGACATATATCCCTTGCCTAAGGCAAGTGTAATGAGGAGCATACAATCAATGCACCTGTCATATTACTCTAACTGACATATATCCTTTGCCTAGGGCAAGTGTAACGAGGAGTGTACAATAATGCACCTGTCATATAACTCTAACTGACATATATCCTTTGCCTAGGGCAAGTGTAATGAGGAGCATACAATCAATGCACCTGTCATATAACTCTAACTGACATATATCCTTTGCCTAGGGCAAGTGTAATGAGGAGAATACAATCAATGCACCTGTCATATAACTCTAACTGACATATAATAAGTGGTTGCCAGGGGCTGCACTTTACAATGTGGTTCTGTTGAACAGTTGCATTTCGCTTATCAATTAAGTTGAAAAATATCATTGATTAGGACTCGCTCAAGTTTCTTATCACGATCTAGAGGTGAGTGATAAAAGCTCTCAGGTATATGTAACTTCTCAGACTAAATACTAAAAGGAAATTGTTTTTAATCTCATTTACTTGATCCAAGTTTATTTACTTTCGGCTGACAGCCAACTGACAAATTAACCCCAAGTTTCATTCATTTCTGCACATAAGTCCATTCACTTGAACTGAAATGTTGTGTAGAAGGGCGTCTTATGTTGATCCAAGATAATGGGGGATTAAAAAAATTTGAGGTGGATAATTATGTCGGTTGGTCATACCATCTAAATGCTAGAGGGCACCAAAGTTGCCATTTTAAGTGGCTCTTATCTCGGTTCCTAATTAAGCTACAGATATGCACGTATGTACTGCAACCTAGATAAAATTCATGTGCAGGTGCATGCATAGATGCATGCATTCTTATAGACTGATAAAAAATCTAAGTACTGACTGTCCTATTTCCAATGAGTTCTATTAAGGTATATTGTACATGTTTCGGCATTGTATACTGTATATAAAGGGTCCTTCACACACGTGAATTTTCCGAAAATTTGCCTCCAATGACTTAACTACATTAGTGCCTTTATGATACGCACCTCGTGCTATGATATCATATCATGCTGTGGCTGTGGAGAGAGCGATCTCGCCACGCTTGACTCTCACTACTAATTGACCCCTGCCAGGTGCCATTTAGGACCAAACGTTACCAGAACCACACGCCCCTTGACCACTCTCCATGTAGATGTCATTGACATAATTAACATAATTTACCGGTTAACATCACTGGTGTTTTATTAGTAAAACATTTGAGTTGTGTAAGGTGTAAATTTTTAAAAAAGGTTTATACTTTCTAATGTCTAAGGGGGGTCAATTATGTCATCATGCGACATACCGTATACTACGACATATTGTATACTGTGTACTGTATACTGCTTGTGTAGTTAAATTTTTTATCATACGTGTAATGGTCATAGTCTAAAGTTTCATTAAAGGGGCGCCGCAGAATGAGAAAGTTTAATTACGTGAGCCTAAGTTTAAATATTTCATTGGGTATTACTTAATAGCAAAAAAAAGTTATCCTTTTTTTCAGTTAGTATGCCTATAACTTGAAATACACTTTATTCAGCTCTTCTTCATTGTAATTTAATACTGCTATTAGCTCTATGCAACTAGTTTATTACTGGAAATACTCTACCCCTAATTCAGTACAGTTCGATAAACATAGGCGTTTCTCAGTGTTAATAAAGAATATGGTGCACATTGCAGTGGGTTTAATTGAGTCATTATATATCTACCAATAGTCCTTATTCGACCGTGAATGTACATTACAATTGGGGCCTAACCAGGTGATCTAGTGAATACCCCATTAGTAATATTCTCACGGTGCTCAGAGCAAAACTTATGATAAGAATCTACTCCCGCTACTAAATGTGATAAGATATACCCCCCAAGGATGTATTAGCACTGAATGAGTATATGTTTAGTCCACATATGTCGTACATCAAACTGACTGAGACAATGAGTCATCTCGTCGGTCCAGTTATTTCAGTCCTAGGACTCTGATGTGGAGTTTGAAGCACCTGATCGTATCTTAATCGAGTGTGCTATCTCGATCTGCGTATGTACTTTAGTTTAGGTGCAACATGATACATATTTCAATGGAATAACCAATTTTTAAATGAAATAAAGTCAAGAAGAAAATCTTTTTTTGCAAGTTTGCTGTAAATAAATAAAAAAAACATAGCCTTCAAATCGGAAAAATTTAATGCCAGTACTAGGAGCTCAATCATTATTTTTTCACAAGAGTGTGACATGGAAATTATTTAAATGTCAAATATATATATATATGCACATATACACATATCCATATAACGTTATAATACAAGTTATGTACAAAAAAAGTTGGCAAGCATAGGTTAAATAAAACAGCACCGTAAACGTTGTGATAAAATAATCTGTAAGACTAGACTAACATCGGGCAAGACGCACCTTTCTATGCAATTAGACCTAAAAAATGTACAAAACAACAACTATACAATGAAATTAAAGACTGTACAGCGATATTCATGAGCATGACATACAAGTGGCAAGACGCTCAACTCTGAATGAAATGTGTCATGGTAACATACAAAAGGGTTATTCGATAAAATCAAAATGCGTTAAAAAAGTAAAACTAAAAACTATGTCAAGGTAAAATCATTGCTGGGCGGGTCTATTGTTTCTCAGCCGATGACCGATGACATTAGCCACGTCTATCCAGTCGCGCTCCCTAACAAGGCGCGCTCGATACACCCTCGGCTGAGCAGTGTCCTCGTCAGCATGATTTGGCGGTTCCTCAGCCCTGTCAACACCGCCCTCATCCATCTCGATCACATCGTGGTGCTCATCCATGGGGGCATCATCCATGTTAGGTCTGCCATTAGCTTGTTCATACATCACTCCAGCGTCATCCTCATGTTCAACATTATCATCATTATCGACATTATCATCATCATTAGCATCAGTAGCAACATAAACCCTCCAAATGGCCATGAAAAGTCTCACCATGCGCAGTTCATTGACATCAGCCGTGGCATAAATCCCCCAAACTACCATGAATAGTCTCAACAGACGGCGCGTGGTGGCATATTGCTGTCTGATCGTATCACGTTTCTGAAAAAAAACAATGTCAGTTAACTAGAGCCTTTGCAATTGTATTAAAGTTGTTCAGCAAGGTATACAATAATTCTCTCCAGGGTTCATTTATACTTAAATTAATCCACCCCAGACACTAGCATTTACATCTTTACATCGATGTTGCAGACACTGACATCCAAATTTTTCATTAGCTGATAGGTACTCGCTTAGTTTACTACTACTAAGTCTTCTCAAATCACTTTAACTCGTGTATCTATAATGAGAAATGGAGTATACCTAGACTTGAAAGGGTGTGGTGGTGGGTGGAGTACCTCGATCCATTGTGTGCATGTTGCACCAAGTCCAGTTGCAACATTTGGCGATCAGGTGTACTGGATACAGCATTAGTGCAAGACATTTCAAACAGCAAGCAACGGCAAACAGGAGCGGATCATTGGCCCTAGCGTGGCTGTTAATACGTGCGTGCAAGTTGACCAAACTCACCAGTATGCAACATGTCATGATCCCTCCAAAAATACTACTCAATATCGTCCAGACTATCATTCCAGTGCCATAGGTTTTTAGCGATGCCTTCGATCCTATCAGTGGCTCTTCAACAGCGACTATGTCATCCTTAAGACCACTGACAGTCGTCCTAGTCCATGAAGTGACAGTCACGCGTGGCTTTGAAGATCCAAGGTCGTTCACCAAACAGCGTGCCCATGGAAAAGTAGAAATCAGTGTCTCACAGAGGTCTGCAGAAAGTCCCATCACAATCACTCTTTCAAACCCCTTCGTATTCTCCATACTTGACATATCGAATTGGTCATTGGTCGTTTTGATGGTCAGCTTCTTATCAGTCCTATGTGCTTCAGTGAAGAATGGAGCTGCATCTGCATCTTTGCAGAGTACAAGACCAGAAGATGAGCAACTGCACTGCCCAGTATTGCCACATATCCATGCAGAACATTCCGCCAAGCTCAACAACAAAACAACTGCGATTTGTCTCATTTTTAGTCACAAAAAAGCGTGAAACTCAAATTTACCCTCTGTCTCTCCTTGCAGTGACAACTTATGCAACCGAAGTAGCTACTGCAACTGACCTACCCCTATGCCATGTACCAGTACCCCCCATTGTTTCCCCCCCTTCCTCACTGCGACCCCAATGCCTAACGTTTGAGTGTTACGTAATAAGACAAAAGGCAGTAAAAGTGACCGGCGTCCTAAGACAATGCAAGGAGTATATTAGACGTAGTGTACCCCAGAGTTATACAACATCTGATCGCACTGTCGAGAATTGATTTAAAAATATGCAGTGATGTGCTATAGACATTTGCCCCGTTTTATTCAATTATATATATATATATATATTTGTATAATCACCACTCATGATATTTACGAATAAAAAATGAAACTCTCAAGTCATCTCCATTAGGGTATCACTATTTGTGGCATCAAGTTGAAAATGTTCAACTTAATACTAGTATTACGTAATAGCTATTTACCCATACAATCAAGTCCAGTTTCAATATCACTAATCATAAACCTAACTAAGGTATAAAATCGTCAATTAAAAATATGGATGTGTGACTTAATTGAATTATATATCTACATATCTACATATCTACATAACTATATATCTATATATAACGTAATTCGAAGTGCTAAATTTTTATTTATTTTCAAATTTAGCGTTAAAAAAACGTCAAGCAGACGAAGCGCTTTGCTCAATTTAAGATTGATCTAAGCAAAAAAGAATGCACTCAAGCCATGGATGTGACAATCACCGATGCGATCTGTCACGGGCTGGCGGAGCAGGGGGGGCCGTTGGGTGACTCGCATTGTCCTACAGCAAATACGATGGTATAAAAAGCATGGGTCTGAAGTCAGAGGGCATCTCCACTCACTACCTGATCGCATTAGCAGCCGCTAAGACTTCAGTACCAGCTACAACCGGACAGCCATCATCGACCAACCTCCAGGAACATCACCAGACTGACTCTCTACGTGTAGAACTTCAACAAAAAGCAGCCAGGTATGTCACTTTTCATGTATTTTGGTATTTTTATTGCATGTGTTATAGTACAAATTTAGAAAAAACACCACTCGTGTAAAATTTTTAAACTTTTATTTCACATTTTTTTTCCACATACAATGGGTAATACGTCCATAAAAGACGTCATATA
Organism: Alitta virens; assembly: GCA_932294295.1. Classification (NCBI taxonomy): domain Eukaryota; kingdom Metazoa; phylum Annelida; class Polychaeta; order Phyllodocida; family Nereididae; genus Alitta; species Alitta virens. Next base: position 14,901,115 of record OW028585.1, on the reverse strand, counting down.
TATATATATATATATATATATATATATATATATATATATATATATATATATATATACATATATTTATACATTTTGTGCCCATTTTCAATACCAACACCTACACATATATGACAATGGCGTAAATACATCAAATTTTAATATAGAAGTAAAGTCGATCAGTGTAATTAATTTCTTTTATTTCACCTTTTTCACATACAGCCAGTAATACGTCCATAAAAGACGCCATATATATTTATGCATTTTATGTTCATTTTCAATACCAGCAACTGAGCATATATGACAATGTTGTAAATACCACAAATTTTAATATACAAGTAAAATCGATCGGCGTAATTCATTTTTTTAAACATAGAGTATTTAACATTGAAATTAGACAGTAGTAGTAGTAGTAGTAGTTTCACTCGATAGTGTGTATCCATTAACTACACCGTATAACATTAAACATTGGCTTTTCACATCAGGTATTTCGTATAGCATATTCAAAACACTAGAGGGGCTATATTTCCTACTTCGGTAATATACATATATCAATACATAGTAACCACAGTTAGTAGCAGCTAAATACTTAGAATACGTTACACAATGTCTAAATTTTGATATAAAAGTCATCATTTCTCCTTTGTATGTGCGCTCTCCCATCGAATCGAAAATCTCGACCAAGTTGGACTCTCCATTCATCGACGTCGTTCGTACACCGTCAACATCAGCAGTAGTATCAGTGACAAAGGTACCACCACCACCACCATTGGTTGACTGGCTTATGGGTTAGGTATTTAACATCAGTAACTCCGAGGTTACTAACTGGCTTGCTGAACAAATTTAATGTGTCCTCGTAGGCTAGGTCTGATGACTCTAACACTTTTTCACCGCTTGACATGACGAGTGAATACGTCGTCGATCTTCGAAATTTTCTTACTAGTAGCTCCAGCCAAACCTTGCATCCCTCGTTTAAGACGCTGTGCTGTCAACTTGTTCCGCTGATGGACTGAGCCTCCTCGCTCTCTCCTCGAGTTTCTATCACTTTTTGTAGTCAGCTCAGTCTGGGTCCGTGCCTGGGTCTGTACCTGGGCCTGGGCCATGTCATTAGACTGTTCTATCGGTGACACTACTGTCAGGGGTAAATTTTCATTGTTCTTATTTCCACCGCTGTCACCCTCCTTGCCTCGTTTGATGACAATGGGCCTCGGTCTATTAGACCATAGAGTGGTGTCCCCCACAGTTTTCCTGAAATGCTCTATCCATGGTTCGGCCTTCATGGCTGCTAGTGATTTGTATCTTTCTTCCATATCAGCTCCAGAGTACACTTGGTAGAGTTTTTTGTCTCACCTTTAAACTCTTCTAATAATTTGCCTCGTGAATCACAGAGTTCTATTGAAAGATGTCTCACGTCTGACACTCGCAATGGAACATAGAGCACTGGTTGAACTTGAGCAAAACCATGTCTTTTTATCTCACCCAGTGGTATGGAGCGTAGTACTGGACTGTAGGTATCCCCTACCACAGAGCCTTCTAGCTGAGGGCAGTTCACATACGTGACTTCCCACTTGGTGCGGCCACTATTCCCTAGCGGTACAGCTATGTCGAGTAGTCCGAGGTATCAGCGACCACCAGTTAGGCCATTCTTAGGGGGTGTAAATACCTCTGGCATTTGTACAGTGAAGCTTCCGGCGTCGTTGTCTGGGTTTATCCCCAGTGTCTGGTCGCTTACCAAGTAAATTAACATTTTTAGCTCTATTTCGAAGTGTATTCTCCTTCTTCTTCTTCTTCTTCTTCTTCTTCCGCTTTCACTGTCTCCTCTTCCTCTTCCTCAGAGACTTGATTCTATCGCTGGGTAGCCACTGGTTGTATTTACTAGGCCAAGATTGATATTTAACGAGGCTCTAGCTAGCACCATCGTCTCTCACTCTCGTTTTGATCACTTTCTCTATTTTGAAGAATGCATCGGGGTCAAATCTCACTGCCACCAACTCATTAGAATAGAAAGGCCCTGAGACGCGTTCACCTCCGTAATCGTTCAGGTAATAAACAGCTACGCCGTCAGAAAATTTTCTAGCTCTTACTGTGAAGACCTCACCGGTAAACTGTTCATCATATGAGCGAGAAAAACTTTTTTGTCTATGATAGGACGCTCTCACTTTATCTCAAATGGTGAATTTGTAGACGCTTCGTTTTCTGTTTCTCGCCGAAGTTACAGCCTTCTTGAAAGCAGCTGCTAGACCCGAGGTATTTCGAGTGACGTACTGGTAGTCCCAAATTGACTGTTCATTGCTCTCATTGACCTGTGATGGACTGACGCCTATACTTGAATGAACAGTACGATTGTATGATGACACTATATCCTGAAACTCGTTGATGTAAGCGTAACTGTTACTGAGCTGGAAGAATTGGAACAGTCTCTTCTTCAGACCCTTGATCATTGCCTCAGCGTAGTTAGCCTTGGTTTCAGTGTTGGTGTAAATGAGCCTCACTCCCCTCTCGAGTATTAACGATGTGACCATTGCATTGTTAATTCAGTACCCCTGTCACTCCTTATGAATCGAGGTAAGGCATCTCCAGCCTCAGCTGTGGTAAATATTTTCTGGAACCCGTCACTCATGTGTTTCCCTCCTTTACTCTTAAGGGGCTCTGCTCTACAGTATCTCGAGAAGACATCAATTGTGACCAGAATGTAAGCGAATCCATCGTTCTCTTTTGTGAATCTCGCACCATTGAGTACTAGTAGATCGCAATCCCTCCATTGATGCCTGGCGCAATTACTCGTCGATACCTGGTAGGTTTTTGACGAGCCTGCTTGTGTAATGTCACAATGTCTTGAGACTTGGCCCAGTCGTTGATCCTGTTGAGACTTATATCGTATCTCCCTTCTCTCTTGATAACAGCGTGTAGTTTAGATGGACTCGTGAAACTACCTGGTGATTTTGGGCTGTAAAATCGTCTCGTTAAATACGCATCTATGTCTCTAGGTAACACCGTTATGTGGCTTTGACGTGTAACCAGAACGTTCGACGCTTCTTCCAGAGCTTCGGCTTTGGTTTCTGCTTCTGCTTCTGCTTCTGCTTCAGTTCAACCTCCAGCTTATTCCTCTTCCTTTTATTTGAGGTAGACGCCTGCGTAGACGTAGACGTAGACACGAGTGAGACTTCTGCTACTTCCTTTTCTGTTTCTTCTTTTTCTTCTCCTTCTCCTTCTCCTTCTCCTTCCCCTTCTCCTTCTCCTTCTCCTTCTTCTTCTTCTACATCTCTAGAGAGACGATTTTTCAAGTATTGTAATATTCTCCTCAATTTTATATTGGAAATAAGCTTCAGGGGTACATCGTGCTCTAGCATGAGACAGTACAGCTTGTCATGGTGTTGAGGTACTGGATGTACGCTAGATTGAGTGTGAAGTAGCAGCCCCGTGTAATCAACATCACCAGCTACAAACCTATTCTAAACCTCAACCTCAGCCTCACCCTCACCCTCACCCTCTCCTTCTTCTTCTTCTTCATCTTCTTCTTCTCCACCCGTCTGTATCGACGGCGATGTTGTGAGTAGATATAGTATGGTGCGGGCCTTATCCTTATGAGTTTTATAAGTCAGTCCAACATTGACCTTTCTCAATATTGACTCGTACTCGTCATTGTCATTAGCATTGACATCACCCAGGCGGTTGTCATTACCACGATAATTGCGTGGTTGATCTCGAGGTGTGCGGTCATTCAATTTCTCAGTATCAGTAGCGGTATCATTCATCGATCTAGAGTCAGCGTAAGCGTCAGTGTCGGCGTCAACATCAGCGTCCGGACGCGCTCGATCACCGTCGACAGAGAGAGTGGACGATTGCGTCGACGGTGCCCCTATTACAGCTGTATTTCCATTGCTAGTGGGCCCCCCACCGTTTCCAGTGAGCCTTCCTCCCTTATTCGAAGACGCGTTAAAAACTACAGCCTCGTCCGACTCTTGCAGGGAGGACGACTGGCCCGCAACAGCTGTTGCGGCCAGTCGTCCGGGCTCATCTGAAGACTTCTTTCTATTGGCCTCTACCAGATTTTCGTATTTTTCCTGGGGTATCACGTAGACCTTCCGATTAAATTTCATCGTCATAGTCTGAGTCATCGTGACCTCTGTCGTGAATCCGAACTGTCAATGCTGCCAGAAAGTAATTTCTTCAAGTAAGGTAGACAGTGCTCCAAAACTCTACAATCGTCTTGTAGTGTGTCACGTAAATTTGTTTCAACTGTTCCCTAACAGAGGCGTCAATCCTAATTGTTGAGTTTGAGGAGGCGACTGAGGTTGAGACTGATGACTCGGCCCCTACTCCTATTCCTACTCCTGCTCCTGCTCCTACTTCAACCAAACGTGCGACCTTCCTGAGCACTCGCTTGGTGCGACTTAACTCATTCAACGTGCTACTAGACAGCTCGAGGTTTCCTTCCAGTGTATTTAGGATCACCTCCGTCAGACCGAGTACATGCTCTCTGGTGGCATCAGCCAATAGGGTTCGACTCAGGTGCGCTGTCATCCTATACGTATGTATTAAAAGCTCTAAAAAACTGATGCACCTCTCAACTCTCTTCGACATTATTTACGCGTGTATAGCGTTAGAGTCTCCCCGGGTAGAATAGAGGTGCTCAGACGTACGTCCTCGTCCCCAGGACTGGTCAAGTTGTTCACTACAAGGTATCCGCGTGGCTCACGAGTGGCGTCTTCGTACGCCTCGACTAGTCTCTTCAGAGTGCCGGGGAACATCTGACGTGAGAGGAGGTGTATCTGCTGTAAGTCTCTACACGTTTTCCTTAATATCAAGTAGCTAGAGTTGAGACTGATTGTTCGAGAGTATCGTGACTGATGGTAGACGTTTTGAGATATCATGATAACTGAGATACGACTGTGGTGAACGTCTCTAGTGAAAAGAGAGCACATTTCACTAGATTTAAATATATCGTCCATGAGATCATCGAGTACTAGTAGACTGTGGCCTTCATCAGTGGTGCTCTTCAGTTCCTCCACAATCTCACAAGTTGGTAAACTGTGGTGAGTTGTTAGATTGCTCACGTCAGCCTCTAGAGCATCAAATTTTTTCTGATGCACACCATACGCGTAAAGTATTTTTTCTGGTGGTATCGTGTACATCAGCTCTGCGTGTCTCAGTATGGCTAGAGTCAGAACCGTTTTCCCCGACATCGATGGTCCCGCAATTATAGTTGAAGAGGGTGACTCGAACGCGAATATAGCTTCTCCTCCTTGCTTCTCAATGATCAAATGACAAATTATTTTTAAAAATACTCTTTTTTCTTTCTTTACAGATTGGCTGATCAGGTCATGAAAGACTTACAGGATCTAGTGAGAAGAGGTAATAACCAGGGGGCGAGTACTGACACCGAGGTCGATGCCGTGACTGAGGACAAGGTTGAGGTAGAGGTTGAAGTCGAGGAGGAAATGGAAACTGATGAAACGCTAGATACCTCCATGACCTTAAGCGTCGCTCAGACTCTAACGTCGACACCCGAACCCGAGCCCGAACCTGAGCAGAAACAGAAGTCAAAGTCGACACAGAAGTCCAAGTCCAAGGCCAAGTCCAAGACTGAGTCGCCGTCCAAGACCGAGTCCAAGTCCGAGTCCAAGTCCAAGTTCAAGTCCAAGTCGACGCCTACCCTCACGAGAGCTCAAGCGAGAGCTCAAGCGAGAGCTCAAGCAAAAGAAACGCCTCGGGTTCGGATTCAGACCCAGGCCAAGTCTCAGATTCAGACTCAGACTCGCACTCGGGTCGTACTCAGGTACCCCGTTCGAGTTCAGCCGATGTGCTAAGTCCAACTTCGACAGTATTGTCTGACGCATGTGTCTCAGCGAAGACTGTGTCTACCTACGACTACTCCAGTACACGTACCCTGCCTCCTTAGTACAGCTACTGGTGGAACAGGGGAGATTACTAGTACCAGTACCAGTATCAACACTTACACAGTTACCACCAACGGCGCCAGTACGAGTGTGATAGATCATACAAACTCTAGTACATACAGCAGTACAGCCAATCGACGTCATGGCTTGGGGAGTATCCCCAAACATACTACCCTTGGGGTCACCGAGGTTGAGGTTGAGGCTGAGGCTAGAGATGAGGCGATGGAGGTCGACATTGTGACTCTCACGCCTGGATATGTCGACACAGGGATAGAAGAAGAAGAAGAAGAAGAGGTCATGGAGGGAGTTGAGGAGGGGTGGAGTGGGAGTGAAAATCCAGTGTCATAATAAGTATTTCTTTTTCACTACAGAGGACACCAAGTAGCATCAGCATCAGCATCAGCATCAGCATCAGCATCAGCATCAGCATCAGAGGCATCAGAGGCATCCGAGGTATCAGCATCGATATCAACAGCAGTAGCAACGTCAGTAGGAGTATTGAGGGGTGGAGCGAGTGTCCCTGAACCAGTGAATGAGATGGAGAATGAGAATAGAGCCGAGACATGTGGTACGAGACATCGGGTGGTTGACGTGTCTGAAGTTAACAGTGATGGTGAGCCGAAGAAGAAGAACATGAAGAACAAGAAGACGAATAAGTTGAGCGCAGAGAAAGAGAAAGAGTGTCGTGATAAGGGTGATGACACCAGACATCAGAAACCTAGTGCGTTAGTAGTTACACATTTTAGCATGGGCTCTATATCTGGGGGTAATATGTATATATATATATATATATATTTTTTTTTTTTTTCAATATTCGTCAAAATTTACTGAAAAGTTTTTTTCCATTGTTTTTTCAGGCTGAAGGAAATTTTGCAGTAAGACACAGGAACAGGAACAGGAACAGGGACCTCATGCGAACAAGAATTAGACAGAGATCTGGATGTGGATCTTAGCATGGACATGGATCTGGACCTGGACCTGGATCTAGAAGAGCTACATGATGGAAATGAAATGAGGCTGCTTCTAGACATTCTATATGACAATAATATAGTAGGAGATGGTAGTGGTGAGGCGGATAATAATAATGCACCTATTTTAAATGATGTTGATGATGTTGATGATAGAGATAACAATGATGATGATGATTTTGAAGGTAACATGGTTTTTGATGGAGATGATTACTCTGTGAATTTCCACCGTCACATTAACGTAGAAAATATAAGTGACCTCGAGTTCGATGGAGGGGCTGCACGGGAGACTGTGTATCGTGTACACTTTAATGCTAACTGGGCGGGTGTAAATCTAATCGATATAATGGGTGGGCTTGAGGGAGTGATCGAGGACATTGTCAGCAGCCTCAATGAGAGTTACAATCCGCATGATCTGGTGAGATTTTTCATTCAAAACGAAGCTTTTTACAGTCCAAATACCCTGGGACTCATGCCTCTGCACCAGCTCAATATTTTCAAAGTTCTCGAACTGCTGGAAACCTTACTTCAATCGGATGACGAGTTGTACTTGGACGAGCCTCTCGAAATCCACATTGGTGTTATACGTAATCCTCTAGGTGCTGGTAGGAGTGAGGGTCTCAATTATGTTGATGACCTACATAGACTTCGATGTATATGCAAAATAAACAATAGTGACAATTTATGTCTATCAAGGGCTATTGTGGTGGGAATAGCCCGTGGGAATCTCAGTGAAGCTCCTTCAGCGGATCGAGTGCTGCATCAGAAGGCAAGAACTAGATACTACACAATGATTAATTCAAGACGAAAGTTACAAAAGGTGGAGGCTGTGAGGTTGCACACAAGTGCTGGGTTCAATGTAGGTTATGTGCCCTCATTCACTGACATTCCCTCTTTCGAGAGGGAGGCAAATACACGTATTGTGGTTTTTGGGCGGGGGTCAGGTGTTCGGCCTCTCTATGTGGGTGTTGAACAGCGTCAGAGAACAGTTTACCTGCTTTACGTCGAAGATCCTCTGAGGCCTGCAGCTGTAGGACACTTCCACACCATAACCAAAGTGAATTGTCTCTTTGGAAAGAGCTCATTTTGCTCGAAGTGTCTGCAGACCTATGACAAGCGCTATGGACATAGTGGTTGTGAGCAGTGTGTGTCATGCAGAGGTGATTCATGTGACATTGTTAACTCTGAAAAACACTTCATGCGATCTACTGAGTGTGCCTGCCGACATCTCGAAAATGGTGTCTGCTCAAGTACACACAGATGTAAAGCATGCGGTGTGTACTATATTCCATCTCGTGAACACTGATGCGACATGCGTGAGTGCCGTATTTGCAAGCAGTGGGTGTCTGGGGTCCATTTTTGCTACATCAGGCAGCAGCCCCCAAAAGCCGTGTCCTGTAAATATATGTTTGCTGATTTCGAGACTGACCCCACAACGAAATATCACACTCCTAATCTACTCTGCGCTCACTGGGAATGCGAGCACTGTATCGACTACACTTACAGGGAGAGACAGCACTGTGCACACTGTGGCACAGCCTGCCCAAAATGTTCGACTCTCGTCTCTCGCAATATTGCCAGGGGTCACCCTGAGAGAACACTCTGCATGGCTGATGAAACCTGTGGAATGAGGTCCGTACGCTTTTTCGGCGATAACACCGCCACTGAGTTTTGCGAATTTCTTTTCACAAGGGAATTTGAGGGCTATACACTCCTTTTCCACAATGGGCAAGCGTATGACGCATATTTCATCGCATAAGTACATCTTCTGTACCATGCGCAAAATGCCCGAGTAATTTACAGGGGGAGCAAGATTGTTGCGATCGACACTGGGAAGTTCCGAGTGATCGACTCTCTAAACTTTCTGACGTTCCCCCTGAGTCAGATGCCTAAAGTTTTCGGTCTGCAGGGTGTTAAGAAGGGCACGTTCCCAGTCTTTTTTAATCAGAAGGAGAACTGGGACTACGTGGGGCCTATGCCTCACCCCTACTGCTACCGTGTGAACAGCATGAAGCCTAAGGCTCGTGAAGAGTTCATGCAGTGGTATGTACAGCAACGGGGTAAGGTCTTTGACTTTAAGAAAGAACTACTGGCATATTGCGAAGATGATGTGAACATTTTACAGGAAAGCTGTAACGCGTTCCGGAGCTGGCTTTTGGGTATCAGACTAGTGACGGGTGGTTAAAGCTAGACGGATACTATCTCGATGTAAAGACGGGGCATGCATCGGAGTGGGAATTCTATGGATGTGTGTTTCATGGCTGTAAATGGTGTTTTGGTGGAGCGAAAGGCATGCCCAATGTACGACACCCCCATACTGGCGAAAGTCTCAAGACTCTCTTCATGCGAACTGAAGCAAGGCTAAAGTATCTGAGGTATGTACTCAAACTCGAAGTTCACACTTTGTGGGAATGTGAATACCATGCGATGTTGAAAAATAATCGGAGGCTACAGGAGGTTGAAAGTACATGCGAGATGCTTCCACGTCTCGATCCCCATTCTTCTTTCTACGGGGGGCGCGTAAATGCAGTGAAACTTTACCACGAGGCCAAAGATGATAAGAAAATCGGATACGTAGACATTTGCTTGTTGTATCCGATGGTTCTGAAAAACTATGTCTTCCCTGTGGGGATTCCAGAGGTCATCGTGGATCCTCAGACCACAGATATCAGTACCTACTTTGGTCTCATCCAGGCACACGTTCGCCCCCCTAGGGGGCTATACCACCCGTGTCTCCCTGTACGCCTCAATGGTAAACTCTACTTCCCTCTCTGTGTTAAATGTGCTCGGAATTTGTCTAAAGACCCGTGTAGCTGCTCAGATGAGAAGCGAGACCTCACTGGTACATGGACTACAGTGGACCTCCAAGATGCCCTTCTTGTGGGGTACACTGTCATAAAGGTATACGAGGTATATCACTTTAAGGAGCGAACCAAGTTTGATCGTACTCAAGAGACCCCCGGACTGTTTTCCGACTATGTCAACATGTTCTTGAAAGGGAAACAGGAAGCTTCGGGGTGGCCATCTCGAGACATGAGCGACACTGAAAAGAATGAGTACATCAATCAGTATGAGTCAGTCGAAGGTATTCGTCTTGATGATGCCAACATTGAGCTCAACCCGGGAAAAAGAGCAACAAACAAGTTGCTCCTGAACAGCTTCTGGGGCAAGTTTGGCGAAAACAATAATCATCGCACTCATCAATTAGCCGAGCGAGGGGTAGACATTTTCAAGTTAATAACCAATCCTTCAGTATCTCTGAAAGGGATGCACATTTTGGACGAAAAGAGATGTATGTTGGAGTACTGTAGTTCAGAGGGCTTTCTCCCTGAAATGTCGCATGTTAACGTATTCATAGCCGCGTTTACAACTGCCAACGCGAGAAGTCGTCTATTCAATGTGCTCCACAATCTAGGCCGCAGAGTGCTTTATTTCGATACAGACTCAGTTGTCTATGAATATGATGAGAGAAACCCTCGAGAGTACACACCCGACATGGGTGATCATTCCGACATGGGTGATCATTTGGGGCAGTGGACAGACGAGTTGAAGGAGGATCAGTTTATATCACGTTTTGTCAGCAGTGGACCCAAATCATATGCGTATCTGACAAATGATGAGGAAAGGACAACAAAACTCAAGGGTTTTACGTTGAACCATGAAGCAACAAAACTCTTAAATTTCGAGAGCATTTGTCGACTGGTGCTTTTTTGGGCTGACCCCGACAACAATCCACTGCCCTCTGATGAACAACCCCATGTTCAGGTGACCTATAACAAAATTTGACGTAACAAATACCAGTTTAAACTTTTTAGTCGTGAGGAACTCAAGAAATTCAGAGTTACCTACTCGAAAAGACGACTTCTACCAGGCACGTTTGACACCGAGCCCTTTGGGTTTTAGGGTGAGATATACGTAGAGTTGTCATGTTACCTTTTCAATGCCCACTGTTACACTCTACTTCGTCTATAAATAATTTTTATGCGAAATGTAGTAATACGATTTTTTCCATTAGGACATGTTTATTAATTATTTAACGTTTGAATCACCATACATGTACTTATTTTTTCCCTACAGCATCATTTCCAGTTATGTCCGATGTTCAGAGCTTTATTTTTATATGTTCAGTAGAGTATGCGTACCCGGAATGAATGAATGAATGATTTAATGATTTAATGAATGATTGACTGAATGAATGAATGATTTAATGATTTAATGAATGATTGACTGAATGAATGAATGAGCGAATGCAATGGTTTCAGTATCGATTCTTGTTTATTAGTGGTCATATACCAGAGAATTTTGACTGTGATATACATACATATATATATATATATATATATATATATATATATATATATATATATATATATATATAATACTGATTGTTGACTGTTCAGGTAATATATGAATAAACCTATATGAATGTAAATATATATATATTTAAATGTCAATTGCCGCAATGTTTGTAACTCCCCCTTTTATTTGATATAATGAATGTAACCTGTCTTTTCTACGTTTGTTGTTGTAATAAAATATGGTCATTGAGCTTTTTTAAAACCTGAGATACTGACTTAACTTTATTTCGTGTTGGAGTGTCTCATGAATAATTAGATGTTAATGATGATGATGATTTTTTTGGTAAGCCTTTTTAAAAATCACAGGCCACTTTTTTTTACTAGGAAATTGAAACAAAATCGATTGTTTGAAATTTGAGAATATTTATTGAGTCATCAAAACGAGTAAACAAATCACACTGTACTATTGAGACTGAGGCGGAAGGACATTTGCCTGCTGAATTTCATTGTCTCCTCTTTTTACTACTAATTCATAGCAAGAATCTATTAGTCGTTCTGATACAAGTTCAGAAGGTGTTACAGACTTTACAACCTGATCTTCAATTTTAGCAATTCCATCTACATAAGTGAAAATATCATAAATTTCACTTAAGAAATACAGTCTCTTGTGATTGAGCATGGACGAAACGGCCTCAACAATCCGCAGAACATTGACCTTGGTTACTTTCTGCTCGATGGTCTCCCTGACTAGCACTGCTGAAGGAGGCATGATAGTCATGTCATCCACGTCATAACCTGTCTCCTTCAATAGCACGTTGTAGTACACTCGTTGAGTAATTTCGAGCTTAGAAGGTCTCAATAGCTGCACAGCCTCTATGGTGTAGGAGGAGGGGTCATTATCCTCTCCAGGTGAAGACTGAATGTAGTTCTGCACTGCCATTTCGCACTGTTCACGATCCATGTACACATTTAGAGACTTGAGACCTCTTTTTTCAATAGACCATCTGTAACACTTGACAGTGGGGCACTCTTCAAGATGTTTGTATTTGTCGCTGTCATTTCCACCACTCTGCGGTGTGCTTATAACCTGGTCAATCTTGTCAAGCGAGGCGTGAAGTTTTTCGAATTCCTCACGGCGTAAATTGATGGTTTTGCTGTGTAGAAATTCGGTCACATTTGCGATGCTCTCCTGCTCTACCTTGGGGTGTAATATGGACAAAAGGTATAGTTCTTCCTTGTCATGCTTCTGGAACTTCGTGATCATCAGAAACTGCTTCTTGGTTAGGCGTTGCTCCATGGCTTTACGATTCACAATCGCATCAAGTAGGTTGTCTGCTGATTCTCGGATTTTCTCGAAAGACTTCTTCGCGATGTGAACATTACGCCACTTGCCTGTATCGTCGTTGTATCTGGATATGGTTATGTATCCAGTCTTGTATTGTAGAGCGGCGTGTGCGATGACTCTTGTCTTCTCTGACAGGCAGATGGTCATTCCACTGGAACCCTGAGGAGTCTGGGCATTGAGCTGGCTGGTAGTCATGTTGTTTATCGAGTGATTCTTTGTTTTCACGAAAGAAGCGAATGACTCTAGGACTCTGGGGTTGAGCTTATATACGGCACAGGGTCAACGTTAGGGAGGGCATTCATGCGAATGTCATGGTAATGAGACCCTAGCAACTAATCGTTTTACTGTATCATATTGGACTGGCCACTTTCGACATGCCTCAGAGTGTAGCAGGTGAGAGTCGACCAATCAGCAGTGTTATCATATCGCTCTAGCGGACTAACCAATAGCAAACATTCATCAGGGTTTACGTGCTGACAGTGTGGGCTGGGGCAACATAATTCCCAGTGATGATGAGAGGAGTGCCGTCCACAAATTGCTATCACCATTACGTAAAGAGAGGTTGGCTATACATGTGATGATTACGATATATAGAATCACCACTTGGCAAATGAAAATAACCTCATTCTTCGGGAGAATTCTACCAAAAAGTTTCCAATTGCTGGTACTTGTGACCGAGTAAATATCGCCGACATCAGGAGTGCTATGTGCTGTAGAACTTATTCCAGAGTTTTCATGTTTCCTCACTAGGCTGAAGAGGTAAACCCTCAATTAATTTTCCTGTAACGTCCTCACCTTCCATCGCGTAGAGTACAAATGATTGAAATAATCTATGTATTTACATTACCCAATAATAAACATAACTTAGGGTGAACATAGTTGTCACATGACCCTGAGCTAATAAATCATGTGCAGTCCAGCCCTCAAGGGGGGTACAATTAGTAGTGACAGTCAAGCGTAGCGAGATCGCTCTCTCCACAGTCACAGCATGATATGATATCATAGTCCTTGTTGCCTATCATAAAGGCACTAATGTAGTGACTTACGCTTGTATATAAGACTCTTTGCATCTTCTTCTAGTCAGCTTTTAGCATTCGCCATTGGCACCTCCTACTATCACAGGCTGACACCCATTGAACCATGTATTGGGAACTCTCAGCAATAACCCTCCCTAGCAATCTAGTGATATTTAAGGTTATGAGGTCAGTGGGTTGAAATGTGATGTGACACTTGGCACAGAGCTAGACTAATGAGAATTTTTTAATGAATGGTTTACAGTTGGTAGAATTGATATGTAAACTTTTCAAGTCTTCTTCTGCTGATGCACACTCCTATATGTTCTATTATAGCTGTTCTAACCTATGATGACTCATAAGGTAGTTATGACTCATTGAAAGGCCACTCACTGTCACCTGAGTTTTCTATCACTAGGTGGTGTCACTCTCCTCATTAGCGACAAGCTTCAGTGAATACAGGATTATCCATTGCCCTAAATTGCAGTATGAGTCATCAAGTGAGCTTGAACTTCAACAAAATATAGGTCCATGTATCAATGACTCATCAAGTGCAATTTTCACTTTCCAAGTGAATGAAAGCTTATATATCATTTCTACCAACTGTACGAGTCAATAACATAAGAAGATGCTTAAAGCACAGGTTGTGTACATGAAGGATAAGTTACTCTTTTTAAAGAACTTAGTCCCGTGGATTTGGTCAATTACAGTATTAGTGGGAATGGTCACCTTATGCCACGTAATTCGTAACAATGCAACTAAAGGTAGGTGAAAGGGTCTTATAAACTTGAGACACCAGCATGTTGAAGGATGTTTCATGCCAGAAACAAAACACCCAAACTTACTTTCAATGTACTATCATGGGCTAACAAGAACAGGCAGGGACCATGGCAATGAGAGGATGAATGAGACAGCCATCCAACTTATACTTAACCGGGAATTGAACCCCACACCCAGTAGTTGGAAGCCCAGTATGCTACCACTGAGCTAGGCCCCTGCCTATTCATAACAAGCTTCATATACCAGGGCTGCACAGAACAAAGGCAACACGAGCATCAATTCGATGGCAGCGGAATCATAGGTTGCTGCTTGTGCATTGTATGGCCTATGGAATTGGCTATATTCAGCTACACTGTAGCACTGTTTTTCAATATAAGTCTAGCCAACCTCAGATTATGTCTTACGTTGAATCAACATCACCCATATTGAATTGACATATATAGCCAACATCAGGCCAAATTGGCCTTTTGTCTGGATCTAAGACGCAATCCAAATTTCATGGGTGATAGTGTACAAGTAAAATTCTAAAAAAATACTGAATAAAGTTCAAATTAAAGATGAACCTACTTGAGCTAGAGATTTGCAAATGACAATTGCGATTCTACAGCTGGGTGGGAGGCTGTCAATCATGTCCCACTCAAATATACAAAGAGTATCATGGAATGATTTCAATTGATGTTCTTTCCACGTGTCAAGAGTTAAGAACTTCATCCATTTGTGACTTGTTGCCCCGTCCAGAAGTTCTTGTTGTGTTCTGTGTGGGTATTCTTCCTCCTCAATTTGTTCAACAACTGGTACAACATCTACAGAAATCGGTGTGCCCTTGCAGGCACTGCTACCTTCTCTGATAAGCTGCCAAGGTCCTTTGACAGACACAGGTCTCATACTTTTACAAGATCATCTGACAGTTCTGCTGGGACCGGTCCCACAGTTCCCTTAATTCCAGCAATGTGGTATATCATCATACCATTCTCTAAATAATAAATGTCTTGAAAGCGTATTTGTATATCGCCCTCGTCAAAATGACCCGCCTTCAGTCTTTCTCGCATGCTGCCAACAATGACTACCTTAGCTTCTCTGAATTTGGTTTCTTTCAGCAGTCGTTCAAAAAGCTCCTTCAACTCATTACATAATGCTTCGGCCTCTTTTTCTGGCAGGACAACCATTGGCCGAAAAACATCCAGATTCAGTGTAAGAATCTATAATGCTGGAGCACAATTTTTCATGTTTTGCATCAGGGCTGTCCATGCTTGAGTTGCTGTCATTTGAGTTTGGTGTCATTTCAAAGTTATCAACAAAATCTGTGCTAGCTCCATACTTTACCAAGAATTCAATTGCACAATAATTTTTGTGCATGTATGCCAAATGCAAAGCAGTACTGCCGTGCACATCTGTTACATTCAAGTATTTCTCAATTACACTTTGAGGAATACTCTTCCATCCATTTTTACTGTGAAGGAACATTGCGGCCAGATGTAAAGGACTTCTTTGCAACCAGTTGCTGAAGCTAACATTTTCAAACAAACCTTCATTGAGCACAATCTGCCACTCATACCCATGTGAAACAAACAGTAAACATGTGATGAGGTTTTCAGCTTTTAAGCAGTTATCCATTGTCCCATGAATGTCATGTGCAAGTTGCATTACCAGTTTAAGAACATCTTCTCCAATGATGTAGAAATCTTGAAGAAAATTGAAGCCGTTTGGTAAGATGAAATCCTTCTTCTTATGAATGGACAACATGATCTTGAGATAAGTCTCGGTAAGATCCTCATCTCTATTAACAGCACTAGTCAACGATAACAGCTTTTGCATTTGCTCTTCATTTTCTGGCTGTGCTCCACTCTTCGCACAATAACACAGGATTTCTGCTACACTTGATGTAAGTTCTTTTATATCATCAGGAAAAATGAACTTCCATACGTGTTGAGCAGTAGTAGGATTGGACGCCATGATCTTCATTATTTCTAATGTTGTATGCATGAATTTGGGATTGCTGATGTTGGTTAGATTGCTCTTCATGTCATCATTCAGTTCTTCTGTGTAAGGATGAGACTTCTAGTTTGTGAGGGTCTTTGTGTAACTGATTAACTTCTGAAGTCGATCAATCGTGCAGGTTTTATCAGTAAGTTCCTCGACTGCCCATCGCCATCTGTAAGAATAAGAGATATTCATGAGAGGCTGTCAGAAAGATCATATGTATACTGTCTGTCTTTTATGTACATACAAGCATTTTATATGTAGTAATGGTCAATGAAAATAACATACTTATTTTAAGTAATTAAAAGTTTTGAATGTCTAAAAATATTTTATACGAAATTAGTGGTATACTGGTAGATCTGCTTATATTAAACATTTTGGCACTCAAAATTCTCAAATAATAAGAGAAGACATGTGAATAATGCCTTTATTGGCAGCAGACATACATTTACACATATAAACCATGACATATTGCTCTCGTGGACACCCTGATCTACATTGAAATTGGTTATATTCAACTACACTTTAGCACTGTTTTTCTATATAATATTTTGTTATGTTATACAATACAATGCACAAGGATTAGTAAATATGCTTATGAATACATTAGGATTAACCATTTTATGCTTATGAGTAATTAGACACAAGGGTATACCCAAAACATGAAGGTTCACGCAACGAAAAAGAATACTTATGCTATCAGAATACAAACAGCAATTACAAAAGAAATACACATACATGGAGCATCCTGAAATAGTATCATGCAAATGGTTAATTTAGAAATGGTGAACCATAAAAAAAATAAAATAAAAACAGGGCTGGGAGGGTGAGATACGAAAGGAAGAAGGCGAATGAGAAGCCTAAATGAGATGAGCTATGATTGGTACGACGGCACGGTTGAGAGAATTATTGGTTATTTATTCTATAGATTGAGATCTGGTACAAAAAATGAGTTAAGTTACCCTTGAATCGCTTTGTTTCATATACAGCTGTACATCAGTTGGTGATTTTGCAAGTGTATTTTTTTTTTTAGTTAAAATGTGTCTAAACTTCAAAACTGGGCTGCTAATCACCATGAGATGACAATGTGAAATGCCCTGGGTCAAAACCTCATAACGTTCCCTATTACCTGGATTTAGGCTACCAATGAGCCCACTTTTATTAGATGTAATCCATGGGTGAAATTTTTCAGCCAGGAAGGAGATATTATCCTTTGTCCCCTCCACCCCCCCCCCCCCCTACACACATTCTGGCAATGTAAAAGTGAAGTTATTTTGTTGTAAAAGATACAATAGGCACACAGTCAATTCAGAAATCAGCTGATGGCTGGCGCCTTTCAAATTGCTCACCGAATATCATGTTGCAATTACGATAGTTTTCAATTTCTGATCTCATGTTACATTTTTAATTGCATAATCCATATTATTTGAAAACTAAGTCCCCAAATGCATTTGATGCTACTGAGAAAAACCACTATCTACAACTGCATCTCTTCTCTTGAAAAATGCTAACTGCCCACCCCCCCCCCCCCCCCACTATGCATGATGAAGTTGTGCCCCTGCTGTGATATATTTATTATTCAACAGATTGTTTTTTTTTCCCCTACAAGCAACAAAGACAAATATGGGATTTGATATTTTATTAAAGTTGTAAGCATTTACAAAATGGTAGATGTTTGAACATGAGTATTAATTTGATTTAAAATATATAATCTCACTAAAGATTAATTTAAGAGTAATACTATGTAACATAGGTGTAGGACTAACGAAGACTAGGTATTGACTACAACAATCCAGATAAATTATGAGAACATAATGTACAAGAGTAATACAAGCAAAATAATGGATTTAGATTGGAGATATAAACATTTGTATAAACATTAGCGAGCTATACATGACATGTAAGCAATTGGCATATAGTAATGCTACAAAACATGAGGATATAAATTTGTTTAGAATTCATGGATAGATGAGTAGCGAGGATCTTTCAACACTGAAATGAAAATTGACATATATATATATAACTATGGAAAAGTAATTTTATAACAATTTGGCAATTAATGAATACTAATTGATTGTAAAATGTTACATTGTATACCTTGTCAATCTGTTACCTCCAACTAATACCTTTTAGTCTATACAAAATACATCAATTCATTTTTTTTTTCCCCATGTCTAGACTCCACCAGTTCTGATACATATATATATAATATTATATGTCTCTGTAACCAGATTACAAAAAAAAAAACAAAGTTTGACTTTGTTATTTTTCCATGTCACACTTGTTTGGCTGGAAATACACAATTTGTACAAGGTTTCAGTTGATAGATGAGCATACGCATAGCCAGGAGGAACCTGTAATAGGTGACCTTGCTCCAAATATTGGCCCAACCCATCCCAACCATGTGCTTTTTGTTGATGTTTTGCCGCATTGCGCAAATCATCCGCAGGCCTAATAATGTAGTTCCATGAAATGTCATGTAGTAAGCTATTTAGTGAGCTGCAAAACAAGATTTGTCATTTTAATATGTAGAATTAGGTAATATTAATTGAAAACTGATGCAAGTATTCCTTTTTATTGAAAATTTAATTGTGTTTACAACACGCGGAAGAATAAATTGATCTAAAAATAGCTAAATCATGACGGCACTACTTCCCCTGGTCAGCTGTCATTTTCGATCGTCAACACTGCACTGTTTGAGATCCGATGTTTTCATTCAATTTCCTCAAAAGAAAAGCTTAAATATCGCAAAAAATTACATTAGTAAAGTCACAGAATGCTTCGGTGAAGTATCTGTCATACTTTTATAATAAATAATCGCCCAGAAGCTTGAAATAAAACGGCAAAATCGAATCGAATCTATCGCGGATCTCTCTTCTCGGAAACCTGCGCTCACACAAAATGTCGCAGCTAGCAACGCTGGTAAGTGCTCACTTTTCTTGCATTTTTACCTAATAAAAAAAACTCAATTTAAGTTTCCTTGGGCAATTGCATTGCTACACGACCTGATCAAGTGAATGTTTGTTGTATTTGATCGACCTTCAGCAGTTCAGGTTTCACTGCTTCAGTGGCCAAATGTTTTGGCAGGGTTCCAAGAATTTTTGTTTGTTTATCGACGTATCATATGGCGGTTATCTGCTTGATATGTAATTTAAAAGCTCTCTGGACGAGTGATATACCTGACAGATGCTATGACAATTTTACACAGCCAAACAATCCAGCTAGCTGAAGCCAGTTCTCTGCCATTTTTATTAGAAATTGCTGGATCCTCTGTCTCTGATTGGTTGGCCATTCATGTTTCCATGGCAACCACCAAAAATAGCTGCAGCCAGTCAGCTGACTACACGTCTCTAATAAGATGCCATGAGATGCAGTATTTTTATTGCATTGTACCTGGGTGAGCTGTAAGACACTGCAAAAGCCACGTCAAAGTATGCAAAAATGTGATGCAATATTTTCTGAGACTGACTCGTGGCGAAATGAGTTGTGTCAACGTGTCCTTTAGCAAAACCTTTAAAACTGCAGAAAAGCCTCAAAACTGACTCATTTACCAGATGCTAAAGTCAGGAGAAGCAGAATTTTATGATTTGCATGGCTTAATTATTGCACCAATTGCATGGTCAAGGAATTATCATTTAGGAGATTAATTATTCTGCTTATAAATAGTGAATGGTCATTTAATTACTGACAGTCTTTGTCACAGTTAATTTGTGCTATAAATGAAAAATTTCAAAAAGAATCTGCATGGTTCATTGAACTCAAAATTTCTGGAATTTTGGTGAAAGTATTTCATCAATCATGTTCGGATTATTCAGACTGTTTAAACCTCAAATGGAGGCTGAGATACAGGGAGACAATATCAACAATGTAGCGATTGATTCTGAAGATGATAATTTGGCAACCAATGGATGGAGTGAATTGAGTTGCCCAGAAAGTGACAGAGATGGATTTGAAGTCCTAGCAAACAGGAATATTAAGCCAATTGATTTAAAGGATATACTCCAGAGGGAACCACTTGTCAGTGGTGCTGATGATGTCACAATTGCAGACAATTTAAATGACATCAAATATGATGATGTTACAAATAGTGATTATGTCATGAACAATTCTGATGATGTCACTTATAAAGTTGTATCACATGATTTCAACACAATGGAGGAGCAGGATGGCATAGCCCAAGAATTGTTAAAAGGAAAGGTCCTTCAAAAATTATCGGAATGTAATCAGAAAAATCTGAGAGACAACAGCATGACTATGATTGTTTGGCGAAAGACGGCTAGAAAAGGACTTCAGCTGTCTTTGACGAAATTACTTTTACTGGCTTTCCAGTTACTTGTGGTCGTATCTTCAATCACATTCGCTTGTGCTCATGACGTGTCAGACCATGATATGACTGCTGACATACCACTGAGGTCATGTGACCAGGACCTCCTGCAGTCACATGACGTTCTCAGGTCATGTGATGAGGTCCATGACCTGCCAATATTGAATACTGGCAAGTACAGTCATATTAATGAAATTGGGGTAAGTGTATAGCCAAAATATAAAAAGAATTTAAATTGATAATCTACCAAACCATGAATACATTGTTTTTTGTCCTTGGTCTCAAATGCTTTATAATTATGTACTTATTTTAATCACAAAAGTACTTTTGAAAACTTAGATATTTTTTCTTCATGTGAATAAGAGAAAGAGAACTTTGCAGCTTTGTGATGTAACATTTTTTAGAATGCACTCATTTTATAACCATGATTTTGTTTGCACTATAAAATAAAATTACTCTATTTTGAACTTCAGTGTATATGAGAGCCAGGCTTAAATATGTTGATATTTCGACTGAGCTTAGATACACTAGATATACCTGGAAAGGAATAGCAGAATGTTCAAATTAATATGTAATTTTATTTCTTTTATTTGCAGGTACCAGAATTATCAAGACAATCAGTCCACATAAAAGACCCGAAATATGTCGCATCCGTTATTACGGACTTGATCCAAGCTGGAGATAACAAATTACAGGTAATGATGTAATTATTAATTGCATATTTAACCTATGAACCATGTGATGAATTACAAGAAATTATTGATTTTAATACCGGTTCATGATCATTTAATTTGACACAGGCCTGTGCGTGCGCTGTGTCTAATTTGTTTTAAATGATAAATCGATTAATTTGCGACCGAGAGTGTCATTAAATTTTTGACCAGCAATTCAATAACATGCAATTCGACTTACTTCAGTAGCCAATTATGACATATTAGAAGGGGGGGGGGGGGGTAAATTAGTTTGAACATTAACGACAATAATGGGGATTATAATGTTACGGTCCCAGTGAAATCTTGTGGTACTTTTTCTCCAAATTTATCATGAATAAATGTTTTGACTAGATTTTTTTTTTCTTTTAGGTTGTTGCAGACTTCGATTTTACCCTGTCCTGTTTCACAAAAAATGGTGAAAATTGTGTGTCATGCCACAGTAAGTAGGATAAAAAAAAAATCGTAAAATAGCTTTTTCTTCTTCAAAAATCTCTAATAATTGACACTGGCTATTTTAATATTTTTATCACAGTTCAGGTGTACACAGTCTGATGTCACCAAAAAAAAAAAAAAGTTAATATTCTGGATTAGTGACAGTGTTATATTAACGTCTTTGTTGCCCTACGAGTGTTTAAAAAATAAGTTAATAGTTAATAAGATGAGATTTAAAAATTTGGCATCTTTAATATTTCAGAGGCTTTAGATGACAGTCCCTTGTTACCGGATGATTACAGAAACCAGGTAAGGCCAAGAATTATGTAATGAATTTGAAATGTATTTATACGATTTCCCAATTAGCTTTGATAACCTATGTTTTAAGGTGGCTCTAAATTTGGCCATAAAAATAGACTTGACAAGATACATTTTCTGGAGAGGCGGTTCATGATTACATACTATGACGATGAAACAATTTTGTAGCTGACTGAAAAAAAAAGTTTGTTTCTGATTATTTTTGTTTAAAAGGTCAGTAGGTCGGGGAGTTTTGTTTGTTTTTTTTCCAATTTTTTTTCCCCTTATAAATGAAGGTTCATGAGCATATATGCATTTATTTTTCTGATCTATCTAGGCTCACGCTCTGAGGGATCATTATTATCCGCTAGAAATTGATCCCTATTTGACAAAAGAGGAAAAGTTTCCATTGATGGAGGAGTGGTAAGTTTCTTAATTTTTTAAGATTTATCTTTTTATTTATCGAATTTATTTTTTAATTTCTCAGAAATTGTTGATGATGTATCATCATAATATGATTATCTTTAGAATTCTGAGAAACGAGAAGTAGTTCTGAATATTTCTCAGAATTAAATTAAAAAAAAAAAAAAAGTATTTCTCAGATACCAATTTAAACAAGATAGGAGAATGTTATATATATAGTTGATATTATCTCTTTGTTTTATATCAGAAATCAATTTTGAAAAAAAAAAAAACCATATCACCATATATCTCCTCCATATATGAATTAAACTAGGCTTTTTTTGTAACATGGATAACATACAGTTAGGTTTAGGGCTGTTCCATTTAAAAAAAAGAGGCGGGGGGGGGGGGGGACCAGGAAATGTTCAGTCCCTCCCTACCCCCGATATATCTGTTTTTTGACAGACAGCCTCTCCCCCAACCCCTGCTTTTTCCTACAGTAAGTCCATGGTCTACTGTCTGTCACCCTGCTGCTTAGGCAACCCCCACCCAGACCAAGATATTAAAAAAAAAAATACTGGTCAACCACCCCCCTCCCCTCTCTTTTTCTCTTTTGGAGAACCCCCTCCCCCCTTTTTCAAAAATTTTCTGGTCCACCCTCTTTTTTTTTTTAATGGAACAGCCCTTATTTGGAAACACAATAAAATTTAATAGGTTGCCATTACATAATCATCAGCATGAACCATTTTGTCTCTATGTTGTAGACTAAAGATTTAGGTATTTTCCTTAATTTTGGCCTAAAAAAAATAAAATTCATGTGTAATGTTTTTTTCATCAGGTGGAACAAATCTCACCAATTGTTAATTGACTACAAACTCAGTCGGCATGATATCGAAGAAATCGTCCGTGATTCTAAGCTTTTTCTCAGGTGAGTTGTGACTTCAATAAAACATATTCCCACTGAAATTATTAGCATATGATTTCCACACATTATTGTCAGAATTATAATTTTTTACCTGGGATTCTAGTAAAAAAAAAAAAGGATATATAGATAGTCTATTTGGTATTAATTAAGTTTCATTCTATGTGTCATATACGCCCTCCAACCCCGATAAATAAATAATTAATAGATATTTACAAGACGGTAGTATCGATGTCATTACCTTGAAATATTCCTATCTTCTCAATTTTTAATGGGTCGGTGACCGTTGCTCAGTCGATGACTAAAAAATAAGATAAAATTTCATATTAAATAACATCGTGACCTTTCATTTTATTTTCCGTTGGCGCATTTCTCATCATATCGGCAGATGTGAGAACTTAGAAATTAAATAATATATATATATATACTATATTTATTCTGTTTGTAGATATTATGATGAACCTTTATATTTACAGTATAACTATTTTAGTATAACTGTATAACTATATGTATGTCATATACATGTATGTTATTTGATACCTTTTTCTGTGATATGATGAAATGTAATTATCCATAATGATCAGTTAATGTTGATTAGTCAGTGGCACCTAACCTTTTTACCATATATTTTAAGTGTAATAATCGATCAGTTAGTAAATTAATTATATATTAATTAATTTTGCAGACAAGGTTGCACTGACACGTTCGAAGTTCTCCACAAACACAGTATTCCCCTCATGATTTTTTCCGCTGGGTTGGGGGACATTATCAATGCTGCGATTAGTCAACAAACCAAGATGTATGACAATATGAAAATTGTCGGCAACATGATGGCGTTCGACAACAAGGTATGTAAAAAATAATTCAAATACGCCATATATAATTAGACATTGATGTATAGTTTTAGTCATTACGGATCAACCCTTTTCTTGAATGGCACTTCCAATTTACAGCAGAACTTTTATTGACATTCAGACCCAATTTGGTGCAAATTTATTGGCTTTTAATCAATGTAATATCTCTGTTATACAAAAAATTGGGGCAAATTGTAATTTTTTTTAAATGTGATTGACCCCTAATAATATAATCTCTTATTTTCCCAACTGGGAATAAGGTTTTTCACATTCCCAGGTTTCTTAATATTGTGGACACCTCAGATTCCATTACAGGGGTGGAACATGCCATCCCCCCCCCCCCCCCCCACATTTTTTGAAGGGCAGTTTTGACTGTCGCAAATTGCCATCAGATAAGACTTGGAAGTGCACCCCTCACTGAATCCGCTACTGTTCCATATCATGATTTATGATGTATAAAACATTGAATCCTCAAATAGTGTACTTCATTTCCTTTCCAGGGCATAATAACCGGCTTCCAAGGCAAAAACATCCATTCATTGAATAAGAACGAGTCGGCTCTTTCACATGCAGATGGATACTTCCAAAAATTGTCACACAGAGACCGACTTATTCTGCTCGGAGACAATTTAGGAGATTTACACATGGCGGATGGGGCAGAACATATCAAGACAAAACTCACTATTGGCTTCCTAAATGATAAGGTCAGTGTTCCATGATTTTGCACTTTAATTGAAAAAGTGCAGTATAGCGAACCCAAATTATTGACCATATTTAGCGAGCATCGTTGCCAGGCCTGTGACGTAAAATGCTTGAATTCAATAAATGACGTCACAAACTAACGGCAGCGGTGAGGCAAGAACGCAAGATTATGATAGTTTATTTCGCTTTATTGTGTGCCAGAACGAAATTTTGTCAGAAATAGTGATTATTTTCATGTTTAATTGATGTCAAATATGGTCAATAATTTGGGTCCGCTATACTGCACTAAACCCGCACATTCATTAATTAGTATATATGCTTGTGTTTCGCTTGTGTTCGTTTTTTTCTTAGATGTGCCAGCTGATATCAGTGCTTAAAGATCCGTAACTGGGGCTAAATTAGCAACAAGAAATAGTTTTATGCACTGATAGTTTGTCACTCTATGGCACAGAGCTAAGAATTATCAAGATTAGTTTATGCTGAGGCAAGTAAAAGACCCCACCCATGGGACAAATAATATGTATCATGATGTGATGTATTTCCTCATTGTTTCATAAATACAGCAGCTTATGTATTTACCGATAAAGATACAAATGTGAACATTAATGTATTTTAGTTTATGGAAACTGTATGATTGAAATATTTTTCATATTATTTCAGATCGAGGAACGTCTAGAGTCTTACAAAAATGCGTACGACATAGTCATTGTAAACGAAGAAACTGTCGATGTCCCGAACGCCATTTTTCAAGCAATCTTTAAATAGATCCTCGCCAATTGTTGTTACCATGTATACCTTCCAAAAGACTGTTAAATACCATTTTCAATTTTAACTCAAAATGGCACAGTTACAAAACCTTTTTTGAATATATATTGTTAATATATTGTTACTATATTTATTTTGTTTATAGATATTGTGATGAAGCTTGTTATATATGTTAGTTGATACTTTTCTGTGATATGATGAATGTAATTCTCCATCATAATTAGTTAATGTTGATTATTATGATATGCGTGTATATTTTTGTTCAGTACAAGGATTGTTTTTCCTGAAAATTGTAGTTTGTAGTCAGATGAACACTAGGGGGCTGTTATAGCCTGCCCCCTGGTGTGATATACGTCACGATGGCATATATACATCCTGGCACTCTGTTTGAAACCAATATTTTGTTTTATATATATTTAAAATATTTCCTGTCTTAAATTATTGCACTTTATATCATGTTTACTTGGCAAAGGTTTTTATTAATGTCAATTATACTTTTAATAGATTTTTTTAATAAGGCATGAAAATTTGTAGAGTCACTTTTTGAGCAGATATGGCATTAACAGTTGACGGTACATTATTATATATAGTTGTTGCACCCTCTGTTGGATTTATGCATACTCTAATTATTTATTTCAAATATTGTTTATTGTGTATAGTATGGTTTTGTATATATGTATAACACAGGATTTTATTGTACATCAGAACAGTACTAGATTGTATGATACGATTTTAGAGCTGCAGATTATATTAACGTCGACATCATGTTTGTGAAATGGTTAGTGTATTATCACTTCATTGCGAGTGATAACGGCATGATAAGTTTGTTTATCTAAAACCGCGTAATTTAATCATCGGCTACTTTACAGGGTAATGAAACTATTTATTTGGTGTAAATTTACTCCACCGAAACTTGTAAATAACTCATATGATAAAATATCGCGGTCAAGAGGCAATGATTTCATTTTCGACATCTTCCGATATTGGTGATGTGATAACCTATAAATCTCATGAAACTCATGTAATTTTAATCTTCATTAAATCAACAGAGATATGTACAAGTAATAAGACTGTACAGCTATATATCGATGCAGCAAGTACTTCGAACGTGATTAAACACTGTGATTGTACACTGTGATTCATTGAACTAATTGTTAAATCAATCGATTATTTATTGATTGATGAACATTCAGTATTCAATGCCTTAGACTTGGATGTGATGTGTACAGAAGAAAATATATATTAAAAAGCAGTTACGTCGAAAGTAGAATTAGTTGTAAAAGTTTTGTTAGAGTTTGAGTGATGAAAATATAACTTGAAATGTTATAGTAGTAGATGCATAATATCGGAATCACTGTTGCACTGTTGTTGAAATCTTGCAAAAAAACCTTGCATAATCTTGCAAAAAAACCTTTGAAAATTACCAGGATTGAAATTAAAAATGACAAAAAGAAAATTTCTAGTTTTTGTCCTTTTTTATATTAACATAACATTTGTGTATTAATTGTTGTGACATCCATAAACAAAATTAGACTTTTATTATTTGCCTTTTTTGGTTGACACCGTGAAGTAAATTTGAATGTTAAACTTATCTTTTCAGATTTGAACAAAAATAATGCATTGTCACATAATGTGAACTCTATGCGTTATCATCTCATCTGCCTCAAGCTGTTAATTAGTCATATTTGCTTTGGAACCTACTGTACAATACTTGATCAAAATCATGAACTTGACATTAGAGATAAGGAAATGTCAAGTGTGTCAGCAAATACAGTAGTTTTTACTTGGCTGTCATTATAGGTTTGTTTTATGTTTTTTTTTGTGTGTGTGTATAAATAATAAAGCTCAGTCATGGTAAGCTTTTGTGAGTGTGTGCGGAATAGGCATTCGTAAATACTCAGTCACGGTGATGTGACATTTGATGGAAAACTTTGCAATTAAATGGACAAACAGAGGAACAAAGATTGATAAAGAAAGACAGAGACAATAGAGTCTTTTCACTGAACAGCCCTGAATTCAGAAGGACATAAGTCTTTCATATCTTCTTTTCACTCCTTTTGCTTTTCAGACGTAGTAGATCATAACTGATTCCATAAATATAATTTTCCCAGAGAAAAAGGGGAAATCATTTGAATGAAAAGATGTCAAATATACATTAAAATGCAAAAAACTGCTGCTAGGATGCACTTTGCTTCAGCCAATCACAATCAACATGATCAAGGGCAGGAACTTTTTAGCCAATTGAATTTCAGTATTCTGTTGTAGCCACCTGGTGGAAATATATCTAATCTTCCTTAAAAATCCACTATTGCATACATCAGTTCCAAATAAACATTTATAAATTCATATAAACTATATACATTGTGAACGTGTTCAATTAAAGTCATCAATGCTATGTACATAGAAACATATACAAATGATATATATAATTTTAATATAAGATGTACAAACAAGTCAAGTTTATTGCACCCACAAAAAAGGTGTACAGTTATAGCCAGGTGCCAATTTGGCACGTAAGGCTGCATAAATACAAATAAAAAATAAGATTAGTTTTAAACAATGGCTGACATAATGATGAAATGATACGGGGTGGACAGACCACTGCAGACAGATATAGACAGCTTCAGCATGATGACTAGAAATCAGGCTGACCTAGAAATCCTAAACTTAGCAGATTATCTTTTAATAAGAACCAGTTATATCATCCTGGTACCAACAGCCAGCTGAGGGGATGCTGTGTGCAGCGCCTTATGTTTTTCTGCTTAGTCATGCCATGGCACACTTTGTGTGTGAGTGTGTCTGGGCTCTGGCCTAGTTAGGACCATTTATAACCGATAACTGCAAACTCATAGTTGCATTCAGGCTGGAATTGGTATGTATAGTGTATAATTATTTTAATTGCATTAAATTATTAATACAGTTATAAATACAGATCAGCCATAATTGATCACATTGACCCTCGGTATATGGTATATAAATTATAGTATGATAAACACTGTATCAATGATTAACACACATTTAACATATGCATGTGAATTTCACAGATAACAATCATAGATCTATAGGTCATGTAAAAACTAAAATTTATGTGTTCATAATTTATGTACGTATTTGTTGCAATTAATAGTCAATATAGTTGAAGTTACAACTGCCTAGGTCAGTTATAATATATAAGGAGGTATGTATGTAGATCTATGCATAATTGCATATTAGGAAAGGCAGCTGCATGAGGGCATATGACCTTTGTCACTAGGGGCGAAAGGTCCCCTGTTGCAGGTGACGCCCCCAGAGCGATAATATCAGCACTGGCTTTAAAAGCTGATTCCCTGCTAAAGATTAAAAGCTACAGAATAATATAAGAATTACAACAGGTAACGGTAGGGACTGCTTATATCATGACATATCATGATGACATTGCTCCATTTTGATAAGATTTAGTTGTGGAGCTGTGAACATGATTTTTTTTGACCCAGTGTTTCAAGTAGGATCAATTATGGCATAAAATTATGCTTAACTAATCCAACTAATCAGGTCTTATTTTTCTTTTTTTTTTAATGGACTATTTTTTAGTTTCATTATGTAGGCTATACACTCTTGAAAAAAATTATGTATACACATGCTACCTTTTGATTTTTTTAAACATTTCTAATTTGGTAATTTGTTTAAATTATTGACTAGATCAGTATATTGTTTATTTTCATCAGAAATGGCGAACAGAGTTATGAGAGCGATAAGGGTGGCCCAGTTCGGTGGTCCAGAGGTCTTGAAGTTAGCTTGCGATGTTCCTGTGCCGAAGCCAGCCTCCAAACAGGTACAATAAGTAATCATAAACATGCGTTAACTCTACTGGGTTTGGTTTTTTTATCACTGAATTTAATCTAGACTAATGACTTTAAAGTAAACTGCAATTTTTGCAGCAAGATACTGTACACAAATTTGCCAGCATGATGCCATAGATATAGGCTGTATTCACAATTAAATAGATAGAAAAGCAACCCATCCTGGACACTTAATTGTCTTGTCTCTAGTAATGAAGTGCACCAAAATTATGGAATATATTTTTGAGTGCAATACAGGTTGTCAAGGTTCCATAAGCAATGATAAGTAGTGATGTGGACCGGACCGCCTGGGACCAGTCCATCGGACCGCTAAGAATCCGGACCACTACAAAAATACTCGAACCGGACCGGTCTGATGACCCTGGACCAGCGGTCCAAACATTTCATGTTGAATTTATTAAAGACCAGATGTTTGTCATCTTGGTTTGTTTCAGTTATTAATCATTCCTGATTGATTGATGGTTTCTTTTTTTACATAAACAAATATTGCAGTAATGAAATTATTAGTCTGTCCTGCCGGTCAGTACTAAATAATTCCATACATCAAATTATGTCAAACAAGACCCAGTTTTTTTTTTATTCAACTGTTATGTCGATGGACCGCCTCCGGACTGATCCAATCTCTAGTACCAAACCACTCACCCCTGGACCGGACTAGGACCGGACCACTTTTGAAAATACCGGACCACCCCTGGCTAAGCAGTCCGGTCCACATCACTATCCATAAGGCACTGCAGTATTATTAAACTGACATATTCTTTGGCCATCTATAAGCATGATAAAACAAAAGATATACTGCGCAATATTGACACGCAATATTATGTAATACTGTCCATCTCTCAGCCAATCAAAAACCAGGATTTCTGCCGTATGATGTTTTCACACTTCATTTTAGGTTTTAATCAGAGTGTTCGTGGCCGGTGTGAACCCAGCTGAGACTTACATTCGATCGGGTAATTACGCCGCTCTGCCTAAATTACCATATACCCCAGGGAACGATGCCGCTGGTGTCGTTGAAGAAGTAGGCCCAGACGTCACGCAATTCAAGGTAACAAATCAACCCAATTTTAGTGTTAATGATCATATTTCATTAATAATGCTATTTTTTAATGTATGGAAATAATGTATATTGTTTGGGGAAAATCAGAAAAAGTTTTAAATGCCAATCAATACCAATCAAACCAATTATGAGACTTTAGGCCTATCAGTTCATGCCAAAAGTTCATCAGTTTGTTCATGCCAAAAGTTTCTGAACTCTTGGAACCTTATGAAATTTAAATGACACTGATGACTTTCCCGATTTTCACCTCTCGATATAAGAATAACTTTATAAAAATATGAAAATTATCAAATTTTTTAAAGGTATATATTTTATTATCATATTTGCTATATGCAAACCCAAAAATATAAAAATATAAATTAGTCTCCAAGTAATACCTTTGGTGTCACATCATTTAAGACATTTTAAGTTTTGCATTTCTTGTGTTTAATGGAACAATTTAAAATTGTTATCAAGTTCAAAATCTGATAAAAAATCTGCTTAAAGGAACAATTCTTTCTTAATTTTTGTCAGCTCTGCTGAATAGAAGATTTTTTACCCATTTGAGACTTCTTGATTTTTTTTTAATGGAACATTTTCAGTTTTTTTTATTTTTTATTTTTTTTTAGAAAGGACAAAGAGTTTACACGGTTCGAACCGAGACAGGATCATATGCGGAATACACATTGGCCAGCACTGACTTCACATTCCATTTACCTGATGAGCTGAATTTCTCCCAGGGGGCAGCAGCGGGCTCACCCTATTTCACTGCTTATAAGGCGCTAGTTTTACGGTGAGTGACTTTTCTTTTTTTTCCTTTTTTTGCAGATTTCCAAAAAGTCCCACTATTTCATTTTCTCAAAGCTGTTTGAAATATGTTGTTTTCTCAAAATTGCTTAAGATATGTTAGATTTTTTACCTGTGGCAAATGTGATGATGAAAATATAGCTGACTCAAAAATTAGTTATGATTATGTGCAGAAAACATTTCTGAAATAGGCGCTCTAAAAATTCATTTTTTATTTATTTATTATCCAAATGACAGACTGCATAAAAGCATGTTTTCTCAGAGAATTTTTATATTTTCTCCCCTAACTAAAACTGTAAAATTATAGTTATGAAAATTGTACACAGGTAAAATTAAAGGTGCTTTTTTTTAACATTATTGACTCGATTACTTAAAAAAATTCCTGAAAAATTTTGATCTTTTTATCGTTTAAAAAATACATTCACAGAGCTAACCCAAAGGCTGGAGAGAGCGTACTAGTCCATGGCGCCAGTGGAACTGTAAGTTTCTTTTTATCATGTTTATTTGAAGGTTTAACCAAAGACAAAGTCATTGTTTTATTTATTTGCAAATTTTCTAAAATTAAAGATATTAATTATTTTCAGGTTGGAATTGCCGCTTGCCAATTAGCGAGGTCATTGGGCCTGAAAGTTTTGGGAACAGCAGGAACAGAACAAGGAATGAAATTAGTCTTACAACACAAAGCGCACCTTGCTTTCAATCACAGGGAGCCGGATTATGAAAATAAAATAAAGGTATGTATTATTTACCGTAAAATGTAATTTGATATGTGTAATATTTCATCAATCCTAATTCTACATCAAAAATTTAAAAAAGAATTAATTTGGACCTACCTGTAACAAACTTTTGGAATTGTCCCAAAGTACTTTTTGGAGATATATGGACAGACAGATACATCTTTTGGAGATATATGGATAGGCAGATACATCTTTTGGAGATAGATGGATAGGCAGATACATCTTTTGGAGATAGATGGATAGGCAGATACATCTTTTGGAGATATATGGATAGGCAGATACATCTTTTGGAGATATATGGACAGACAGATACATCTTTTGGAGATAGATGGACAGGCAGATACATCTTTTGGAGATAGATGGATAGGCAGATACATCTTTTGGAGATAGATGGATAGGCAGATACATCTTTTGGAGATAGATAGATGGACAGGCAGATACATCTTTTGGAGATAGATGGATAGGCAGATACATCTTTTGGAGATATATGGATAGGCAGATACAACTTTTGGAGATAGATGGATAGGCAGATACATCTTTTGGAGATAGATGGACAGGCAGATAATCTTTTGGAGATATATGGATAGGCAGATACATCTTTTGGAGATAGATGGACAGGCAGATAATCTTTTGGAGATATATATATGGATAGGCAGATACATC